>VWYO01001502.1:34338-119681 GCA_013400275.1 Rhadina sibilatrix
CTTCAGTTTCTCTGTAATTGTGTGAAAAACCCACTGCTTGCTTTTCTGTATAATGGTTACCTAGAGGTTTAGTAAGAATGGAGCTTAAGCTAGATGTGCTCATCTCTACGTGTATCAAGCAAAGAAAACCATGGCCTCGCATATCATGGGTTGGACAGGTAAGTGTAATAAACTCTTTGAGTTTTGATTGTATAATACTTTGCACTTCATTTGCTGTAGGAGGGTGTAAAAACAACCTCAGGAAGCATTTTGAGTGACCTTAAGAGTTATAAAATGAATTACTTTTATGTTATTGATATGAGGCAGGAAATATCAACATTTCTCAATGAAACATTGCAGAGCCATTTTTTTTTCCTATCCCAAAGACCCACATCTTAGATGAAATGGTTGTTTTGGTGGTTCTAGTTTTTCATAGCCTTTTTTACAGTACATTGTGGGAAATGTGAACAGTTCTTTTTCCCAATTCCATCCTGCATGTCTTGAAAGACACACTTTCTTAGACTTCTTTCATAAAACCTCACTAAATCTTTTTCTTCCATGATATGAATTTAAGTAGGTAGCAATTTAAGGCTGATCTCTTTTTCTATTGAAGCCACTGCAATTACCTCACTGAATTAAACACTACAAGACACGGTTACTAATGTCCATTTTTGTCATTTTTAGCGGGTAGTTTAGCAGAGGTGCTTTGAATAACTTTTTAATAATGACTATGAGATCAGTTTGGTATTTTGAAGCCTGTGAATTAAATTCATCATCACTGTAAGTCCATGCTAGATATAATGTACTATAAAACAAATATGCCAAAGAATGGAATTAATATGGCAATTGCTGCCTTACTGTATTTTTAAAAATTCATTTTCCCCTAACACTTTTTATCTCTGCATTATTCTGTAGGACTGTGTAGAAGATAGCATTTTGAAAACTTAAATGCTCTTTTATTCTTTCAATAGGAAAAAGAGGCTGTTTTTCTTCTAGATGGTAAACATATAAATGAAATTAACCTGGCGTCTGGGAAGACAACAAAGAAAATCCCTTCGCTGCAGTCATTGTTGAAAAATGTGGTTGTCTTAACAACATCAGGAAATGGTTAAGTATAATATCTTATGTATTATAAGCTCAGGTTGTTTTATTTGTATTTGTAACAGTCTGGAAAGGCAGATATCTAAAGGATCTGCCAGTTCTCTTAAAACTGTGGCTAAGATGGAAGAGAAGTAATTTTAATACTTCACAGTAATATCCTTCAATACTTCTCTCCCCCAATGAACACAGCTGCTTGGTTGGCAGGAATACTTACAACAGGAGAGCTCTTTCTTTGGAATAAAGATCAGGATTGCTTGAAAATTGTTCCAGCAATTGAAGAGTCCAAGAAAGTAGTAGCGGCAGCACAAGGTAGGTTTCTTTTCAATTCATCCTGTGAAAAAATAGAATAAAGGGAAAGTTGTATTAGTTTCCTTAAAAGTTACTACATGAGTAAAAACTGTATTCTTGTATTGTTTTGCATTCGTGTAATTTGTGTGCTACCTAACTTTGGCAAATGTCATTTGAGTGGTACAGGTTTTTCATTTAGTAATCCCTGTAAATAGTTCATTTTCACATACTGTAAGTGTATTTACTTTAAATGGTTAATTTTAATGGTTAATTTTTTACTGTAAAACATTCCTTACTAGGTTATCAGTAATGGCAAATGTACATTTGATGTAAACAGTATATGTTTAATTTGAAGCTTTTTCTCTAGATGGGCTTTTATGAAAATGCTGGCTGGAAAGAATAAAATACAGGCACACATTTGCAAACTTAAGTATCAAATATTGTCTTGTATTGGATAGCATCACTGATACCAATTTAGATACTGATCTAAAGTTAAGTGTTGCGCAAGAAATTCTATCATTTCAGGGAAAATCAGTAGTATACTTAAGAGCTAAAAGTAACCCATAGTAGAGCACTTAGGCAATCTCAGGAAACATTTCTAATGGTTGAGTGTTGTGGGAAAGATAATTCATGGAAAGCATAGAGATGAATATCCATCTGCCTTTACTGCTGCCCAAGGTCTGCTATGAGTAATGAAGCTGGAAATTACTTAACATGGCAGCTTAGGTTTCTTGTTATAGATGAGAAATTTCCTTTCTCTATTCTTTTTAATTCTATGTCTAACAAAGGAACAGAAACTATCCTGACACACTGTTGTGTTTGTTCGTTTGTTTTTTTTTTTCCTCCAGAGTGTTTAATGAGGTTGTACTTGTATGTATCTGGAGATGGCAGAAAGATACTGTTAACTACTCCTACATCATGTGCCTTTTTGTGGGAGAGCACAGAACAGGAAAATACAGCCTCTAGTAAAAACTCTCCTTCTGGGCGTTGGACACAAATTTTACCTGATGAATCAGTCATATTGCCTTCTACTGAAGAAAAAGAAATTGGAGTGGATGCTGCTTTCATACATAATGAGGTAAAAAATAAACCCTAAAGCAATAATTTTATTTCTTAATCAAATTAGAGCCGCAAAAGCTGCAGTGAATTTTGAAAGCAATGTCTGCCTCTTCTGGCATTTTGCATAGGCTTTATAATTCAGTTCATGTTACCATGTTGTCATTTGACGACAGCATAAGAACAGCCGTATCAGATCAGCATTTCTGGCCTGTTTACATTCTTGCCAGCCTATACATTTCTGAATGACAACACTGTGTTATTTAATCTGAATTGTAATAGCTATTGATCCAAATATATAGATAATTAAAGAGAAATTTGTGAGTGAGAAGCTTTTTGGGGTTGTTTTGATTGTTTTCTCTTTTTTTACAGGTACTAGGTGATTGCTGTTTGTGTTCTTTTGTATTTTACTTTGGTGAGAGTTTGGTGCTCACATTTTTGATTCTTCGATGGCATGAAAATACCTTTAAAAATGTTAGGTAAGTTCCAAGATATCTGAAGTTACAACGGCGTCAGGAGTGTTTTAATTATTTTTTAGAGCTGGGATTCAGATATCAAACTGAATACATTTACATGGATGTTCCATTAACCTATGGTTATAAGCACCTACTTATGTTTCCATATGGATGTTAATAGTATGCCCTCTGTCATTTTAAAGCCATTCTCCCCTGTCCTTTACATGTCCCTTGTAAAATGTAAATTTATGTACTTATTCCATGCTTCATTATTAGCTTACACCTAGATAAAACTGGCTATATTAATCATTCTGTGTGGGTAGCTATACATATATATGCCTGTTGGCCCACATGTGTTTTAGTTTCATAGTTTTTTGCATGATGGTGATAGAATATACTTTTCTAGTTTTTTCTTATATTGCTTATATATCTTACATTTTCTTATATTTCTTGTACTGTGCAGCTATGAATGCCCCAACTACCTTTTCCTCTTCTTTATTACGTGGATTTGTGTATTTTATTGGATTTCTGCTTCCCTTTTCATTTCTTTTGCTTGATGTGAAAGCGTGTGTGTGTGTATTTCTTTATCTGAGTTAGGGCCAACTACTGAAATAGTTACACTGATACAACTACTTAAAAATGCAATTGAGTAATAATCTGGAGCACATGTATAGTCTATTCCTTTTCCTGGGTGACATATATGTCTGTGAGTTTAAATGGATGTGCCCTCTGCATGTGTTATTTGAATAACTTGCTAAAATTTTGCCCTGCACGTGATGTGGTACAACTGCTTTTGTTATATGATGTCCTTTTGATACTTAGTAATGATGTCCTTCTTCACCTCATCTTCAGTTCATCAGTGGCATTCCTTCCTGGTACTATATAAAAAATTAAATGGAGCATAATATACCCAGTGCAGAAATGCATACGTATGTGTCTAGCTAGCTGGTCATACCATAGTAATTGCAGTCTGAAATTGTAATTACATTTCTCAGACATCATATGCATATTTTTTTAGGCCAACTCATGCTTAGTTTCATTGCTTGCTGTTGTTTAATTAATTTTTTCATATTAATGCTTTTTTTCCCCTGACAGTTAGATGGCATACTTCAAAACAGAATCTTTCTTGTGTTTTCTGTCATGTTTTGAATCTTTTTAGGATCACAGGATGGTTTGGATTGAAAGGGACCTTAAAGGTCATAAAGCCCAACCTCTCTGCCATGGGCAGGAACACCTTCCACTAGATCAGCTTACTGCAAGCATAATCCAACATGTTGTTGAACACTTCCAGTAATGGGTTATCCACATTTTTTTTGTTCAGAGCCACATACTGTTGATTTTCAAATTCTGAGTATTCCTCTGGTGGATGGTGTTACAAGGTCTGAGGAAGCCGTTCTTGGCTAGATCTGTCTATATTTGCATGTTCTAGGCTTACAAATCTCATAAAAATCTCATCCCATAAAATAATTCTTAGTGCTCAGATTTAATATTTAAACATGATTAAGTACAAAATATTTTTTTCATTTGTAAGGCATTTAAAGAAAAACAGGTGGGTTTTTTTAATAGCTCATGCTTTATATGGTTTTGTTTTGCATGGTTTTTTACTATATAGAAGTAATCCCATTCTGCAAAATGGAGTAACCACTTGGTTTTGTTATCTTTTTGTTGGTATTCAGTTCTTTGCCATACCAGATCCAGTGGGTACAGCAGACTTATTCTCTTGTTAATTTGGTTCCTCATTGTGTGTCTGTAAAGTCAAGAGGAGCTCTTCTATGTGCATTTGCAAGAGATGGACTTCTGCTTGCAGTGGCTGTAAATCAAACTGATCCAAAGGTATGTATGACAGTGCATCATTTAAGATAAGAGTTCAGTTTGAGTGAAGTGATAACAAGGATTTAAAAACACAGTTTTAGGATGATTTGTCAACACTCATAAAGGGACATGAAATTATATTCATTGTTATCCATCACTAAAAGCTTTTACTACAACTTATAAGTGTGGTGTTCAGTTAGAAGCTGGTATAAGATCCTCTGTCATTTCTAAGCTGTAATAGAAAAAGAAATTAATTTTGGTTACTGCATTATATTGGCAAAGATTCTGGATGATTCTCAGTCAAGCCTCAGCCTAAAGTGTTTTGGAGTTCCCATTTCATAATGTTATTCCCATTAATAACTCACAAGTCAAATTTTAATGTACTTTTAGTGCTAATGATGACACGGAGTATGGACCAGATTTTTGATGTACTGGGTTGGGATGATGCAATCCTTCAAAGCTGCAGTTGTTAATTACCAGAAAGACTAAAGAAGGGTGTTTTAGAAAAAGTTACATTAAAAAGAATCTTGAATTACATATGAAGTATATAATAGTCCTTAGTTATTTTTCAAGTGTAGAACAACATGTATTCAATAAATGTTCAAATAGTTCAAATAAATATTGAAATACAATGTGACTTGCAGGTGTAATAATGTTTCCAGTACACCAAATATAATGCATAAGTTAGTAGCAGACTTTTTTTTACAGTAATGACATTTTGATACAAACATTTATGATGTCTTTATTTTTCCTTCTAGGCAACTCAGGTTTTGTTTTTAAACACGTTGAATTTTGTAACTGTTTCGGGTAGCCTTAAAGGTTGTAGTAGCAAGAATAGCATTACCCCATCCAGGTTCATCAGGTCAGTAATTGAGGCTGTTTCTGCTGCTGTTTTGCATCTTTTGGTTTTGTGTTATGCTTGGTTTGTTTATTTTATAACCATTCTAACCCTCTGATGCAGAAGTTTGACAGAGAAAAAATATTTTTTTACCTGCCCAATTTAGATCTTACTGGGTTGGCGATATGAGTTGGACTCCTGATAGCCTTTTCTTGGCTTGCATGTTAAAACGTGGATGTTTGGTTTTATTGACATGTATGGGGGAGTTGCTGACCTTAATTGCTTCTGGATGCTCTATAGAATTTGGACCAGCACAGTTTATTCCATTTCATCCACTAATAACATACAGGTAAAAGGGTTTAAAAAAGTCTTTATGTTTCTATCTCCTGGTCTTACCTTACTTTCTATCATATTTGTTATAATTTTGCATAAATGTTGTCTTTCAAATTCACTCTTTTGCTTTTCATCTGTGTTTCCAATATCTGTTTCTCATTCATAGTTCTCTTCTATTTCTTATAATGCGTTTGTCGTGATGAAAATTGACGTTATGACTATGTAAGTATACATAAAGTGATTTGTTTTCCTAAAAGTGTTTGAGTTTATTGGTAATTAAAATTAGCATGTTTTTATGATATAAGAAGAAATTAAACTTACAGAAGTGTCGAAAGTGCAAGTTTATTTTAATTCAGTGCTATTTCTCTGCTCATTGCTTAATTTTATGTATAGAACCTGATATAAGATATTGTAAATAACGTGTTTGCATGGACAGAAAGGAGTTAGATTTGTTGGTTTGGGATTGTCCAGATCTAAATGCTGAGATTATGCTGCTGGTGCATGAAAGAGTAAAAAGATCTTTGATAACACACTTTAGCATAAACTGAAAGTAAGACAGTCTAAATAGAGAAAACAGAATCTAAACTTTAATTTTTAAAAATCTTATTTATTTGCATGACTTAAACCAGATAGTGTGTTAATATAACAGCTTGTGAAGACATTCAAAGCAGTATATTACCTTCTTACACTATCTGATTGAAAAATCAGATACTAAAATGGATTAAAATACAGGAATAATGATGATATATTGAATGTATGCAACCAGGGTTTTTTTCAAAAAAACACAAACAATGTGTTGTGTGGCTAATATTAGAGTACGTGTATTACACAATTTTCTTGAACTCAGTAAGGAGGGATTCCTGTATAAGAGAGACCTTTTTGCAAGACAAGACTTGTTTGTTTTTAAATTTTTTTGGTTGAATATTTGAATTGATGCTGAAATTGTAAGATTCAGATTTTCAAGGGTTTTTGTCTGTCATATATGACTTTCTTAGCCTAACCCTTCAATTTTCATCTTCAAGCATTTGTCATACCAAATAAGAGCTAGACAAGAAAGTATGATACAGAAATTTAGAGTCTAATTATGAAAAAATACAATTATTACTAAAGAAATAATAAATGGATACTAAAAGCTGATTTTAATTTATTTAAATTAAAAGAAGTTGCTGTTGTAGCAAAATACTGGCATCTTGCAAGCATAAATACTGTTATCCAGAGAGCTCACCCTGCAAAAGTGTAGACACTTCCCTAGGATTCTGAAGGGATTTATTTGGATAGTAGATTGCATGGTATTACATGTTCTGAAATTATTCTGTTCGTGATTATTACATATGGTAGTTGCTTCTTAATTTATGATGTATTTCTATTTTAGACAGCACCGCTCATGTTTTCGAGATTCCAGCCAGTCTCTTGGTTCTTCAGAATCTGAACATGACCTCACGAGACAGAGATTCTCTGTTGCGTCACATTCAAGACTACCCTACCTCATTGTCTCTGATGGGTACATGATAACACTGCTAAGATTTCCTAACAACTTTTCACCATCAGGGTTTGTAAGATCCCTTTTGCTTGATTCAACCCAACAGCTTGAAAACATCCGTCGGAATTTGCTGAACTTCAAGGTAGGGCCATGAACTATTTTGCAGGTTTTAAGTGAAAGCTTTTATGTGCATGAAAGAGTGTAAATTCAAGACCAAGTACCTTTGAATTATAAAGTTGTTTAAGTAACTATATTGATCTGCAAAGCAATGAATACAGATTTCCTGAAATTTAATTCCTTTGATATCTGGTTGATATTTCAGTAGAACATAGTGAATGGGACAGTCTGAACTGTCACCATATTATTTTTCTGGAACTGTGAAAGAAGCAGGGATTTCTATATCTGTGGAGTTGATTGGGGATGTTGACAAGCATTATGCTACTCTCATCAACTCATCCTTTCAGAATGATGCAGAAAGAATTCTATAACTTAGTCCCAATGGTACTGCATGCATTTGTCCACTAGGTCTTCTGTCAAGGGTGGCAATTAAAGCTTAATTAAAGCATTTCTGTTTAATTTTCTGTCACTTCTGAATTGACCTAAGTCTGGGAGAAGGGAAGCCATCGAAGGAAGAGGTCCTACAACTGTTGCTGACCACATAAGCTATAATAGATTATTAGTTCAGAATATTTGTATTTGCTGATAGAATGCAGCTTCTCTTCTAATTCAGTTTCTATTCTGATTTTTGGACAAGTGAGCTATCATTCCTGCATAAACTAGAATAGTGAGCAAGGATTTGAGGATGTAAAGAGATACGTTGCTAATAAAAATGCAGAAGAAACCCTACATACAGGCAAGTTTCTAGGGCTTTTTCAGACATCAAGGAAGAAGATTTTTTCAGTATGAAGTGAACTAAAGTTGTCCGGTGTGAGAGAATGGTCAAATGGTAGTTTGTTTCTGTGCAACAGATGCTTGCTGACCTGTTTCCCTGTCAGTGTGGGACTTTTGAACTGAAGCTTTTTACATCAGTAGCCAATTTCCTTGACTTGTTTAGAAAGTGTCTGTCTTGCTAGAAACTGATAATATGTTTTCTGTTATTGTTATTCCTTTTAGTGTAAAGGGAGATCTCGGTGCTTACGATCACTGTTGTCTTTAAAAGCTAGTCTTTTAAAACAAGTTCAAAATCAAAGTTCTATCTTTTCCACCATTCCAAGATTCCTGGAGGAGGACACAACAGAAATGAACAAGAAAACCATGGATTTACTGGTACTTAATAGCATTTTTCCATATATGATTGTGAAAGTATGTAAGTTTAAAGTATTCTAAATGGAAGTAACAGTGGGGTTTTAAAAAAATAATAATAGGTTTGTTTATTCTAACTAGTGTTTTTAAAATAACTCAATAGTCTCATTTTTTATAGACATGAGGAATATGCCTATTTATAAACATATTTACAATAATATGCTTATTTTCTCTGACTGATACTTGATTTTTATTTTTAAGCAGATTATTTCTTTCAGCATGTATTAACTTATTGAAGAATATCTGCCCATATACATTTATATCAGTTTATTGTGTTTCAGTACATAGAATGAGGATCATCCAGTTCCAAACCCCTGCAAGGGTCAGGGACACCTTTCATTAGACCAGATTGCTCAAAGCCCCATCCAACCTGACCTTGAACACTTTATGCAAAGGGCAGCCACAGTTTCTCTGGGCAACCCATTCCAGAGTCTCAGCACTTTCACAGTAAAGAATTTCTGCCTAATATCTTATCTAAACCTGCCCTCTCTCAGTTTAAAACCATTACCCCTTGTCCTATCACTACATGTCCATATAAAAAGTCTCCCCTGCTCTCTTGTAGCCTCTTTTATGTAATGAAAGGTCCTGTAAGGTTTCCCTGGAAACCTAATACTTTAGATTCATTTTATAATACAATGTAACATTAGCTGTTACATATACTGGGGCTGTAGACTATTTTAGTAACAGTCTTAATCTAAATAAATAAAATACTTATCCTGAGTTTTGGAGGATTCTTTAATCAGTTCCAAAATCTGTATTTGTATTTTGGAAGAACAGCCCTGTGATCATAATTATTGAGCAACCTTTCCCAGCTTCATTTAATGCTTTTGTGTTTTGGTTTGTTCTTTGAAGCTTTTGTGCTTTTCTTGAATGACTTTGTATCTTAGAGGTATCTGGCGAAATCTGTCTTGTACTCTAGGCTTAATGAAGGAGGGGGTTTCTCTTTCTGTATTCTAATAATATCTACTGCGGTATTTGCAGTGTAATTTTGTTGTTAGGTATTTTAATTTCTGTCTGCCCAACTGTTTTGCAAGTAATGACATTTAATTTGAGATGAAACTCATCTCAGTTTATTAAATGTACTAGCATTTAAGCAAGGTAATTAAGCATAAAAATTTCATTTATGAGACTGACTAAATATTGATTCTTTGCAGTCTATGTGCTCTCTCTCTCTATTTCAATAAACTTGAATTAAACCGTTGTGTTTTTTTGTTTGCTTGATTTAGGACCATGAAGGAGAATCAGACAATGAAAAGCAGTTTTACAATAGCCCTTCCAGTTTCTATAACCAAAGAATCTATTCATTTGTTGGTAAAGCTGATGAAGGCTGCTTAGAATTCGCATCAATGTTTGATACCATCCATGCAGAAGATGATATTGAAGAGAAAGAGAAATCATCAGTGGAACTATATTCTGTTCAGAAGAACCTCCTTGGTGCATGGCAGATAGGGATTTCAAAAAATATGGAAGAGAAAGATGCATTACTGAATTACACAGTAAACTGCATTATCCATTTTTTCAGCATTGTTCAGTTTGTGAAATGTACTTTGCTAAACCAGGATGCATCTATAAACAAGTCTGTGAAGAGTACTCAATGGATGCAATGTGTCCTGAAATATTTTCAGCAGTGTTTGACTGTCTTGTACTGGCATTCAAGAGCCACTGTGACTGGGCATGTGGCAAAGCTGACATTAGAAACTTTAAAGCTGATGCTTGTACAGCAACAAGAGCAGTTGTTCTCAAAAAATCTTTTGGCATGCTTCTGTCTGTTGAAGATGGTTTCTCACACCCTAAGCAGAGTGTGTGTACTACAGTATGAGAATTTTTTTGCATCTCCTGACAGTAATATTCTTGTGGAACTTGACTCCCTCACTGTGCCTCTTTTCTTAGTTCTTGATGACGATACTACTCAGCAGTTCAGCTCACTGAAATCCCTGCTTAGAGAATGTCCTCAAGTAAACCATGATGCACAAACAGAAAAAAGGTATGAATAAGCTTTGCATGGGGAAAAAATGTACAGCAAAACCAAGTGACCAGGCCCAGCCAGCACAGGTTTATGAAAGGCAGATCCTGCATGACCAGTCTGGTCTTCTGTGACAGGTGACCTTTGTGGTGGATGAGGGAAAGGCTGTGGATATTGTGGATATTGTCTGCCTGGACTTCAGTAAAACTTTTGACATAAGTTCCCACAACTTTCTCCTAGAGAAATTGGCTGCTTGTGGCTTGGATAGTAGCACTTTTTGCTGGGTTAAGATGGATTAATGGCTGGTGGCTGGGCCTAGGGAGTGGTGGTGAATGGAGTTACATCCAACTGCAGCCAGTCACTGTGGTGTTCCCTAAGGCTCAGTATTGGGGCCAGCCCTGATTAATACCTTTATCAATGATATCTGGGTGAGAGGGTTGAGAGCACCTTCAGTCAGTGCACAAATAACACTAAGTTGGGCAGGAGTGTTGGTCTACTGGAGGCCCGGAAGGCTCTGCAGAGGAATCTACATTGATGCATTGATGAGCTGAAGCCAATGGTATGAGGTTCAACAAGGCCAAGTACCAGGTCCTGGTCTTGGGTCACAACAACCTCATGCAGCACCACAGGCTGNGACCAGTCTGGTCTTCTGTGACAGGTGACCTTTGTGGTGGATGAGGGAAAGGCTGTGGATATTGTGGATATTGTCTGCCTGGACTTCAGTAAAACTTTTGACATAAGTTCCCACAACTTTCTCCTAGAGAAATTGGCTGCTTGTGGCTTGGATAGTAGCACTTTTTGCTGGGTTAAGATGGATTAATGGCTGGTGGCTGGGCCTAGGGAGTGGTGGTGAATGGAGTTACATCCAACTGCAGCCAGTCACTGTGGTGTTCCCTAAGGCTCAGTATTGGGGCCAGCCCTGATTAATACCTTTATCAATGATATCTGGGTGAGAGGGTTGAGAGCACCTTCAGTCAGTGCCGAAATAACACTAAGTTGGGCAGGAGTGTTGGTCTACTGGAGGCCCGGAAGGCTCTGCAGAGGAATCTACATTGATGCATTGATGAGCTGAAGCCAATGGTATGAGGTTCAACAAGGCCAAGTACCAGGTCCTGGTCTTGGGTCACAACAACCTCATGCAGCACCACAGGCTGGAGTAGAGGGGCTGTAAATCTGCCCAGCAGAGAAAGACCTGAGGATACTGGTCAATAGCAGCTGCATATGAGCCAGAGTGTGTCCAGATGGCCAAAAAAGGCCAATGGATTCCTGGCAGCAGGACTAGGGAAATGACTGTTGTTTTGTACCAGGCACTGGTGAGGTCAGCACATCAAGTCCTGTGTCCAGCTTTGGGCCTCACAGTATCTGAAAGGGTTGTCAAGCATTGGACCTGGCTGCCTGGGGGAGTGGGCTGCATCTCCATTCCTAGGTATTCAAAAGATGTGTAGTTGTGATGTTTAGGGACATGGTTTAGAAGTGGACTTGGCAATGGTAATGGCTGGAGACAATGATCTTAAGGGTTTCTATATGATGGAATGAAAATGTTATGAGTTAAAGTATAATGAAATAACCTTTTGGTTTTTTTCCTGCCTTTTAGTCCATGGAAAAGCATGATAAACAATTAAAGCATACAGATTAAGGCTCAGACCTATAGTTGAATGTAGTTTGGTTATGGTGGCTGAACTATCACTGCAGATCAGTTAGGAGATAACTGATAGGTTGACAGCTGACACCTGATAGGCCTGATAGGACAGCATCAATCCAGATATTGAAACTTAAGGTGCTTTAACTGTCTTTTGTGCATTTCACTCTTTCCTGGTTGAAAACTCTATGGAGCAAGAGTATGCTCATATGCAATATATGGTATCAATTTAGTCAGCAAAGTTTTTATTCATTATGGATGTAGTGTCTCAGAGCAATAAGAAAAACCCATTTGAAAATTTACTAAACTATCAGAGCTATTTCTTCCATACACATAAACTTGAGTGAAGTGTGTTCTCCAGCTTTTGGGAAAGTATACTTTTATCACTGGAGTATTTCTGTGCTGCAAAGCTCCAGTGAATCAAAATGTACTATTCACATGAGCAAGCTTCTCCTTTCCAGAGATTTAGAACCTAAGTAGCATTATAACTCACAAATTAATTCCTAGTACAGTAAAAGGTATTCAATAATCCTTAAATATAGTACTGTGTTCACTGCAAATCTGATATGCAAGTTTCAGTTGTTCTCAGAGAAGATAATCCATATTTTTGATTAATTGTGCTCCAGGTGCTGACAGTAGTATGCTCAATGTGCATATGACTGACTCTGTTAATTGTGAACTCAGTAGTACTTCAAGATACAGATGTGTTGCAGTTTTGTGCAAGCTTTTTCAAGTCTCTAACAATGTATATTTGCTTGTATTGTTAAACTTATTATTGTTGAACTTATTACCTAAACAATGGTTTAGCTAGCAAGGGGATTAATTTTGGGGGTGTTTAGGTTCTTAAAGTAGATTGTTGTGCGTAAGGAAGTTGAGAAGAATGAATGTTTGTTAGTGAAAAATGAGGCAAAAAGTGCTTCATTTTTTCCGCTTACTGAAGTCAATAAAGTAGTTGATACAACTTAATTTTCAGGTGCATAATGCAAAATAAAAGAATGTAGAAACTTATGTAAGCAACTTTGTTTATTCTTGTGTGATTTCATAATATCATACTTGCTGAATTACAGGTTGACTGTACTTTGGCGACTATTGTATAAGAAAGTGGTTTGGTATCAGGTGCAGCTGAAAAGAAAAGTGAACAAGAATGCAGAAGAGGCTTCAGTTGTCTCATTGCTTTTAAGTCATATACAAGCAACCATCCAGTCTTCAGGAGTGGCATTAGAACAACATCTGAAGATTAATTCTGTATCTGGTTAGTAAAAATGTTAATTGAGAACTAGGAGAATTAGGTCCAACTTAACAATCAGTAACTGACTACCAGATTTTAAAAAAGTGAATATTGGGACTTCTCTTAAAATTCTTATCATAATTCTGTCTTAAATACTTAATGTCCTGGTATGTCTTTAGAATATGTCTGTAGATTGTATTATAATCTTCAGCTTGTTAAGCTAAATAAAAAGACTAACTCAAGTCAGATATGCTTTGAGCCATATCCTAAAGAATATGAATGGAAGATTTTAATTCTGATATTGTGTTGTTTCTTCTGAAGTAAATGGGCATCACAATGTATCTCTTACTGGATTTCTGTGTAGAGAGCTAGTTCACTCCATGTGGTCATTGTGGGCATGAGTAAGTTATGTTCACAAATGTAGTCAACTTCAACTAAGCATCTAAATGAGTATAAACTAAGGTACTTGGTAATCTAGCATATTTATTTTTCAAACAATATATAGTTGTAGCACAATTTCTTACATTTTACTGTTCTATGTTCTACTTTCCTTTTGACTTCTACACTGCTAAGCTCAGCTTCCCATTTTTGTCTGCCTTGACAATTCCTTTTCCATGCCATGTTCTTGATCTCTCTTCCTTGAATGACAGTTCTAACTCCTCTTCCTACAGCACTCCATACAATACATTAGCGCCTTCTGGAGGAGAGCTCATAGATTACCTGTCCTGGCAAAGAGTATTCAAAGTCATCTTCTCTCAGATGCTCAAAACTTAGACTTAATTGTGAGAATAGGAGTTTACTGGGCCTCACATATTTTGTTCTGCTTTCAGTACATCTCTGATGCTGAAATAAGAGCATATGTATTGGTAATTGTAGAAGTGACTATGTGGAGGTTTTAATTTGTTAATATGTGACTTTTATAGGTGAGGAGCAGTTCCTTTTAGGGTCATACAGAGAATCTGTGGACATTTGGAAAAGATCTCTTTGTGAACTCAAGCTAAAAGGTAAGGAATAAAATCTTTGAGAATAGAGCGGTAAGCTGTATTTTATATTTGTGACTCTGCCTTTCAGAAAGGTGGGGGGGAAACAGATGAACAAAAATCAATTCCTTTAGTAACTGTAAAATTAAAAGAATTAGTGTTTGGAAAGTAACAAAATAAAACTTGTTGCTGGAGTTTTTTTAAGAGCTGATTAAAAACAGATATACCAAAGTCTCTTTGCAGGCATCATGAGAAAATTTTCTCCTGGTTATTAGAGTAAGGAATGCTTCATTGAGGAAAAAAAAAAATCTGAATATTGGGGGCTTGGTAGATGTCTAAGCAACTCCACTGTGATTCAGGCATTCTTTCTTTGAAGGCTAGGCTTCCTTAAGTTCTCCTGTCTTTGTCTGTGTCTTAGAAATTGTGCATAGTAGTGTTTTGAAAACTGCTATATCTCTAGAAATAAAAATATTGCTGCATCTGTTTTTGTGTGTATTGTTTCTTTTCCACTTGGACTTCTACCTTTTTTTAATCTTTTAATGCAGGAGGAAAAAGAGCATGTTTTCTTCAGCGTAGATACTATCTTGCAATATTGTTTTGTCATCTGTATCAATATAACATATGTGAAGCTCAGGGACTCTGTGATCATCTGGTAAGAGAGATTCTAAGGCGAAAACAACTCTCCACAAGTCAGATGGAAAAGTTTTCTGGTATGTTTACATTGCCTAAATGTGTGATAAGGTATGTTGTCACTGTTTGAATTTCTGTGTCCTCACATGCACACCTGACAGCTTTTGATGCTTTTCACTTTACACTGTTTTCAGTGACTTTCTGATCCTCAGGTGATACTTCAGCTGCACTTGTTGGAATATGTGTTTAGACAACTCTCATTGTCTACTAGTCACCTGCTAAATATTTTTAGATTCAAATCCTCTCAAAGATAGACTTTGAATAATAAAAATAAAGGGGAAATTATATGATTTGATTTTATATTAATTTAAATTTTTTATGATACAGTATGAAAAATTAGCAGATTTTAGTTTGGTCATCAGTCCTAATTTGACAGATGTTTTTGCAGATACTTGTAAATTGGTTTTTTAACAAAGTCTAAATCTAAGTGAAATCTGAATTTCCAAGTTTTTTTTGGACTGAACAAGTGTTTTTTTGACTCAATGCAGGTCTAAATTTAGATACTAAAAGGTCCATCTCCAGTCATTAAAACCCATTAAAGGTCTTCTAATACTAGTATAATGTGCAATTTGTGTAAGATTAAGCTCTGTAAGCTCTGAAAGCTTGTCAAGGAATTATGTGAATTTGTTTGTTTAAAAAAATGCTTTAAAACCTGTGATTGAATAACTGTAGCATTCAACTTTAAAATAATATTTCTCTTGATGTTATAATTCAATTTATTTTTTTAGATCTCAAGTATTTTCAGCATGAGTTATGGAGAGTAACCAGCATTCATACTGAGACTGCCATGGCTGTGATTCGATCCATGGCACGATTCATGGCTGCTTATTTCACAAAGCAGCTGCTCTATATCTTCCCCCCGCACAATGTTGACATCCTTCACCCACTTCACATCAAACGAGGTATTTCATGTACAAGCAGTTCTGGTTGCTTAAATCTTAGAATTTTTTCACGTGTATCAATGATGTCTGTTATGCTTTAACTTGATGAAAAAGTTAGCTTTTCAGTGGAGTAGGAGACAGAAGGAAGCTGTAAGGATGTCTCAAAAAAAGTGTAGCTGATACAATTTTTTTCCAACAGATAGGATCATTTAGGTTAGAAAATACCTGTAAGATCATTGTGTCCAACCATTAACATTGCCAAGCCCACCACTAAACCATGTCCTTAAACACCACAGCTACACACCTTAATAATTTAAATACTTACAGGAATGGATACTCAACCCACCTTCCTGGGGAGCCAGGTCCAATGCTTGACAACCCTTGTAGAGAAGCAGTTTTTCCTATTGAGTCTAAACTTCCCTGGCATAACTTGAAGCCATTTCCTCTTCTATCACTTGGTGCTTGGGAGAAAAGATGGATCTCAGCCTGGCTACAGCCTGCCTGCCTTGAAGGAGCTGCAGAGTGATAGTCTCCTTGGAACCTCTTCTCCAGCCTAAACATCCCCAGGTCCCTCGGTTGCTCCTCACAGGACTCATGCTCCAGACTCTTCCCCAGCCTTGTTGCCCTTCTCTGGACACACACCAGCACCTCAATGTCTTTCTTGTACTGAGGGACCCAGAACTGGCCGTAGCATTCAAACTGACCTCATCAGTGCTGAGTACAGAGGGATAATCACTGCCCAAGTCCTGCTGACCACATTCCTGATATAAGCCAGGATGCCCTTGGCCACCTGAACATGACTGGCTCATGTTCAGCCACTGTCAAGCAGCATGTCCAGGTCCTTTCCCACTGGACAGCCTTCCAGGCACTCTTCCCCCAACCTGTAGTGTAGCCAGGGGTTATACAAGATCTGACACTTGACCTTGTTAAGTACCATAAAATTGTCCTCAGCCTGTCAATCCAGAACCCTCTGCAGAGCCTTCCTGCACCCTATCAGAGAAGGAGATCAGGTTGGTCAAGCAGGACCTGCCTTTTTCAAATCCCTGCTGGCTGGGCCTGATCCTGGTTGTCCTGTACATGTCTCGTGATGGCTCTCAAGAGGATTCATGACTTTCCCCTGCACCACAGTCAGGCTGTCAGGTCTCTAGCTTTCCAGGCCCTTCCAGCTCTTCCTGTAGATGGGTGTCGCTTTTGCCAGCCCCCAGTCAGCTGGAACCTCTCCAGTGAGCCAGGACCATGGGTAATGATGGAAGCTGGCTCAGTGGGTACTTCTCCAGCTCCCTCAGTATCTTTGGTGGAGCCCATCCAGCCCAATAGCATTGTGTGTGTGTCTAAGTGGTGTGTCAGGTTGGTGAGCATTTTCCCTTGGACTGGGGTCTTCATTCTGCTCCCCCTTCCTGTCTTCTAGCTCAGAGGGCTTGTTATTCAGAAAACTGGTCTTACTATTAAAGACTGAGGAAGGGAAAGGATTAAGTACCTCGGCCCTTTTGTCATCCTTTGTAACAATTTTGCCTAAAGATCTGGCTCTGACTGACTTTGATCCTCCCGAAAGTGAGATACTAGCAGTGCTGGCAAAGTAGTTGAATTCAGTCTGATTTGGTGTGACCTCAGCTGAAAAGCCAGAGGAAAGCATTTTTTGCTTATCTCACAGTCAAGGTCTTGGAATCCAAATCCAAATGCTTCAGATACCATGTTGTCAAAGCAAGTAGAAATGCCAGATGGCTTGGTGTTGAACCCAAGTAGTACTTGTTCTCAGCTTTTTTCTGAGAATTACTATTTATCACAGCAGGTGGTTTCAGAGAGATTCCATTTAAAGATTTCCTTTGTTAAGAATTTTTTATTTTCAGAGCTACTTTTTCAAGTGTTTGTGGGAATAAAGATTTGTTTGAAAGCATTTCAAGTATTCTACCAGTAAGTTGATATTATAATGCTTCATGTTTTTTTATAATATTATTTTGATTGATTAGGTTTTCTGTAGCATATTTGAATACACTGAGTATTTTACAGAAACGGTGAGAGAAGCAAATAACTCCTTAGAATTCATGTTGATCAGCATCTCTCCAGGAGAACCAGGAAGCAAAACCTTGAAAAACAAATCTAAATCAAAACAAAGAAGGAGATACTAAATTTGTCTGAAGTTTGTCTCTATATACTCTCCTAAAATCAAAGAATTACAGAATATTACGTACCGTTCTTTCTCAAAAATGCATTTTAACATTCTGTCTTTTGCAGTAAACGCAGCGTGTACAAACAATGTGAGTGCACTAGGAAAACTCTAGAAATTTCCATTTATCTCAGGTGTACCCTCTGGTATATCCTACAGATATCAAGAATATTTGCAAATGGTCCATCAGTGTGATCAAGTCTTTAAAGTAAAAAAACCCACAAGTTTTGCACTTGTTTTGCTATCCCACATTATTAAGCAGGAAAATAGCCTATTCAGAATGTTCTCTTATACCACTGCATCTGCTGCTTCAGATGCACTTCCATAGTGTACCTCTAATAAAAGTAAATAAGTCATAAAAGCAGTTGTACACTGAAACTAATCCACAAGCAATGTGACCAAATGAATTCTAGATTATTCATCTGATAGCATGAGGATTTATGTAAACTTTAAAATGTGCTTTTCATGTCACAGACTCGCCTCCTCGTGTCATTCCGCTGCAACACTGTTTGGTTACCAGAGCTGTCAGGGACCAGAACCTTTTGTCTGTGTGGACAGCTGAATATGCTCTTGATTTGTTCTTTATTGGTGGACTCATTCCAGAGGCTGTGTGGTTAGCACACACACTTGGGGACTGGAAGCTGTCTGTTTCAGTTGGTCTGGCCTACCAGCTTTATTGTCAGAACTCTGATGAGCTCTCAAGGTAAGTTTGCAATTGGAATTACTGTATTATATTTTCTTACATAGTTACTTCCATGAAGTTTATTGTGACAAGCCATATATATTGCCTCAGAACTTCATATTTCTATACTCCTAGTAGGTGTAGAAGTTGTTATGATTAGTTATTTTGGCATAGATATTCGTTTAACAGACCTTCATCGATTATGTGTTATATCGATTATTATAACATTACTTTGCTATTCATGAGCAATTTCTTGTTATACTTTCAGAATGAAAAAACCAGAATGTCACCTGCCATTAAGTTTATTACCAATGCAGACTTTTCAGGAGAAGTTACAGTCTTTGTTAGGACATCCAGTAACTTCTGAAACATCAGGACATATTAAAAACAAGAAGTTCACAGGTACTTCAAATGAAAAATAATTGTGGTTATTTTCCATGTTATTTGTCTACATATTCAGTGTTATACACTGTCTGAGAAAGAAACAATTGCTTTATCTTCTCCAGTGTGTGATTACTGTTATAATATATTCAGTTCAATATTTAATTTCATGAGGGTGTGAGGTTTGGCTTTGATCATTCCAGAAATGGAACATGTTATCAGTCTTGTCTTCTTATTTGTATTGTCCAAATCTTTATTTGACTATATTTTATATTAATTTATTTGAAAGAAAACTGAATCTTTGTTACAATAAACAAACAAAAAATTAACATGTTAACAGTATAGGAAGTATCATCACACTTGAAATTAGCTACAAGAAGGTGTTTAGTTTTGCCTTTTCCTTTCTGACAAAGTGAATCCCCAGGTCCAGCAGCTAGCAAGGCTGAGAATGTATTTCCAGTAGGCACATACACGGGCGCACATACACAGCACCTATATACGACTGGCCACCCATGAACACCTACAGACCTGCTCACCACAGACAGCACCAACAATCAAGGCAGCACCTTTCCCTCTCCTGTTGGTCAGGGTGAAGGTCTGCATATAGATACCTGTTTGTACAGTGCGTATCACTCCAGCAGCTGGGCCAGTACCATTAGCTGAGTAGATGGCCAGCAAACCCAGTCATTAAGTGTCACAGGTTGCTCATGTCTGTGTGTGTGAGCCCCCAAAGCCACAGTCTCTTTTTGTTTTCTGGTACAGACACACTCACAAACCCCTCTTCCCCACCCCCACACACTATTCATTCACCCCCATAGCACCTGGCCTGGAGTATACAGTCCTGTCGGTGTACAGGATACAGCAGAGAGCTGATCTGAGCTCCTCAGCCTGTCCAGGTGCCTGACCTTTAGAGACACACATACCTATGTACACGCTGTATTTCTGGCTCATGGCTCCCTTGATCTCCTCTTGTTTTGCCCTTAGAGATGTGAAGACACACAAGCAGGTCTCTCAGTTGTCTCTCTGGCTTTTGGCCATGTCTTCACTGGTCCCTGCAGATACTGTGAGCTCCTAAATTAACTGCTGAAATTCACACTGTTAGCTAGATCAACCTGTCCTTATTTATATTGTACAGAAAGTTTACTGGCACAATCTCTGTATTTTATTCTCTTTTTGTTTGAAAACATTTCAAGTTCTTTTCAGCAGGTGGGTGTACTTACTGATAGGAGAGTTGATTTAGTCATTATTAATAATGTACCTGTTTATGCCTTCTTGGTAAGAATGATCTGCCAGAATGTTATGCTAAGCAAATGCCTGGCTAAAAAGTTCAATCCTCTACCTAGAAAGGCAATAGGCTTCCTTGTAATGGGGCAAAACTTAATAATTGAATATTAGTTTTTAAAGGAATGATATCTTATCTTAAAGCAAGTAGTTGAGGCCTGTCATTGTAATGTATGAATGCAAATTCAGACAACATAACCTCATGATGTCAGAATGAAGATCCATGTATTGATTAAATATATTTATCAGTTTCTGGGCTTAATGTTTTATAGATCCCATTGAAGAGGAAGATGCAGATGTTCTTTACAGTTCAATACAGGAACTACTGAAAGCAGCTGTTATGGCAGATGTTGATATTCTCTCAGAGACATTTCAGCTTTTGATGGATTCTGCCAAGGATCTTTGCAGAAAGTTTTATGGTTTAGTTCCGGTTGGGCTCTGTCTTCCAGCACCACCATTGTACTGTCCTCAACCAGCTTCTCTCAGTGAAGTAAGTGTGTTTCTTGTGTGTTTGTTTGAATATATTTATGAATCTTTATAAGCTTCTTTCTGGTTCCTTTGAGCTAATTTTTCTGTTTTCTTCCATGTCTGCTCGTTTACATAAGTATGACAGCAGTGATGAGAAAGTGTGTGTGCCCCTGTGTTTTTTCCATAAATGATCTATGCTGTAAGGAAGAAGCGATTAGGACAAGTAACAACATTTAGTTATAGGTCCTTTCTAATTTTGGGCTTTGTTTGTCTTTGCGTTTTCAGGAAGACGGTGATGACATTCTTTTAAAAATGGAGAAAGAAGTCCGTCAGAAAGTGTCAGGAGTTCTTCAGCGAATTATCTTGCTCTTTCGGGCTGCTCATTGTTCTTGCTCTGCAGCACAGTGGTATATTACACAACTGAAGAGGGCTAGAAAAATTATGCAAAAAGTAAACATTTAACTTTATATTTTTAACTTGTTTATCAGTTGTAAATATTACTGATGCATTTGCAGTCGCGGAAGTATTCAGTCTCACCTTGGCTTTTATGTCATGTTTTGTACATGTAATCTAGTTTTACATATCATGTTCATTTTTTTAGGAAGCCAGGTTATCTAATTCATTAAGTGTTTCCTTTCAGGTATCTTTCTGTATCTACTTGGTAACATACAAATTCATTTATTTTCCATTGAAAGAAGAAAGCAGACTTTAATTGGGAGTTATAGCTGTTAGCTGGAAATAATCTTTCCATATCATTTAGGGTTGAATAGGTGACAGAGAAGGTAATACTCACGTCAGGTAAAGGGATCATCTTGTGAACAGAACTTGTAAGATTTGATTTTACTTTTCTGCAATTTTTTTGTACAGAAGCAAGTTTAGAAAAAATTGATTAAAAAATTTTGTGTAAAAGCAGTCTTTTTTTAGGTCATTGTAACATAGGTATTTAAAGGTTGATACAGAAGGCAGTATGTTGTGGCTCTCCCTTCCTGCAAGTCCCCTGCACCAGCCTTAGTGCAGTGATGGGAGACCAGGAACTGGTCTGACTGAAAAGTATTTACTTGTGTTTGCATGGTCACATGCCTAATGTTGGCATGGGGAGCTGTTTGGAGGTACCTGGAGGTAAAGCTGGTCAGCCTTGCTGACAGCAACCTGGACTGTGTTGAATTAGTGTGGTTTTTTGATTATCGTGATCTTAGTTCTTCTTACACTTTGTGTTAGTCTTGTATTTCATGGTAGTCATGAGTACCATTCAAACAAAAGCATTTTTTGTGCCATAGCTCATATTAAATATATTCCTTCAAATGAATTTTCAGAATAGTGATTTTAAGAAAATGGAAAACAAGCTTTGAGGGAGTTTTACTGATCTTGGCAGTATTCTAATAACCAAAAGGCTGTGCATTTAGTAGTGATACTTGTAAAATGTTAACTTTTTTATTTCTGTTTTGGTTGGTTTTTTTACCTATTTTTATAGATTCGAATGAAAGGTTCTCTTCCTTTGCTGAGTCCATTACCAGAGACTTTGCTTCGTTACTGCAAGTTCTGCACTGCTCTCTATGGATCTACATCTTCTGGAGCCCATCAGTTTGATGACATTACCTGTAAAATTTTAGGTCTGTATGCAGTAACATAAAATAATTTAGAGCTGGAAAAAAAACAACTCACCAGTGAAAATCCACAAGAGGCAAATTAGCTCTTATTAGCTTGAAATAGTATATTGCAATGTCTCAGGAGCACATTTCATTTTCAGCTTTTGTGTTAGTTACCAGAACCCTTATTCTAAAATGTACTATTCTGGTTTGGGGGTGGGGGCTCATATTACAGACTTGAAAGATGTGAAAGAACATGAACACTAAGTGGGACTAAGGAGCTCTAGTTCCAGAACAATACTGAAAAATCTCAGGCTGTTCTATTTGATTTATTTAAATAGAGTCTCACCATATTGCATATTTGTATTGCAGGTTGGTTCAGAGAGTTCTGTGCATTATGTTGGATGTTTCATGTTCGTGAAAAATTATCTGACAGCTGTAGGCGGTACCAAACTGCAAGGGAAAATATTAACAATATCAAGGTAATTGTATTACTAGTGTGGTAGAGATACATCTTAATTTCTTGTAACTATGAGAAGAATTCTAAAGGTATATTCTAAATTAAATTCTAAAGCTCTGTATTTCTGTGAGAATTTCTGTTTGCTTAACGGAACAAAATGAGCTCAGTGCTTGAAATGTAAATTATGTATTTGATGCTATAGAGCAGTGTGCTGTGCATGTGATCTCCATTATCCTGACAGCATTTCTGTTAGGCTTTTGCTTGACGTTTGAGTCAGAAGAGCTGCCAGGAGAGCAATAGTTTCTGTACTTGACCTAAGAATTTACTTTCTGGTTTGTTTTCTTTCCCCTTTCTTTCTTAGGTCAAGATATTTTGAGCATTTCCTGAATAGTATATACCTAATATACTGAAAATGGGGTTCATGGTGTGCTAAATATACATGGTTGTCAGAAAGAGTAATGAAAAAAATTAAAATGTAATCACGTTTTCTCTACTTATACCTCCATCAATTGATATCAGAGGCCCAGCAAGAAAAAGAAAGAAACTACTAGTATATTTGTCTTGTATTCTGTAAGAAGTCCAAGATTTTTCTTCACCAGAAAAACCAAGTTTCAGATAAACAGGATGGCTCTGTTTCAAATGGTAGAATGTTCTTATTTTTCCGTACTTTGTATGACAGTGACAAATGAGATAGGAAATACTGTTCAAAATAAACCAATCCATTTTAGAAGCCTCTTGCAAGGCTTAATTATCTTGCTCACAAGAAGGATAGGTGAATTACTTCACAGTTTAGGCAAATCCTCAAGTTTTACTTGTGACTGCAAATAAACTCTTCAGCAGAGTCATAATAGAATTATTTCCTAATATTTTAGGATAAAAGGTTTTAAAAAGCCCATTCTTTTCTCTGTCTTTTTTTATTTTAATGTACATTATGATCCATTACAGCGTTGATCTGTTTCCTGCTATCCTACACTACTCTGCTTGGCAGATAACTTAGAGATTTTTATATTCTGTGGGCTAGGAAAGAAGGATAGCTATTTGGAATGAACGAATAATTTTGCTGAAATATATTGTTCATACATTAATGTTTCTGGTGGTTTTTTTTAGGATCCAAATAAGAATGGGTATGATGCCTACACAGTTGAGCATTGTCTGAATGCAGTAGAGTGGGCTTGTCGAATGCTTCCTTTCTGCAGATTCATGAATGTTGAAGAATTAGTTCAAGATGTAATTTTGAGTCTGCTTGGAGAATTACCACCAGTAAAAAAGGTAAAAGACCTTAAAACTAGAATAAAAGCAGTAGAGATTATCACAACTATTTCTCCTCCTTGGAAAACCTACTTGTTAGATTTTCTCACGGTGTAAGTTCTGTGTGAAAAGACACCTACTTGTATGATAGGTACTGGAAAAGATGTGCTTTTTTTGTGTAGGTGGCAGAGATTTTTGTAAAAGCATTTCCTAATCCTGAAGATATAAGAGTTTCATTAAGAGATAAATATCATGGACTTCAGGAGCGACTCAGACACAGTACTGTTAAAGGTAATGTTCATCATTCTTCAGGAAGTTTTAAACATGCTTTGTTTTTTATCCTAGTTTTCAGCTTGTGACAATATTTTCTTTCATACCCCATGCAAAACAATTACTGTAGTTTTCAGTTGGACAACTTTGAGTCTTGTAACAAGTTTTGTCTTTTCTTTCTGATACATCTGTACTAGTCACAGGGTATCATGGCTTTCAAAATGTTGATGCTTCTTCACTTTATCAGAGTTTCTTCTTGAATTTATAAATGACTCTGATTTATGATTTTAATAGAAATCTAATTCATATCTCAATTTGAGAGACTAACTTTAAACTGAATATTAAGATTGAAAACTTGGTTTTCTTTCTTTCAGTAGGTCCTGAAAGTGAAGAAATGATGTCTGTTGTTATACAGGCTGCTGAAGAAGTGAGGAAGAAGGCCTTGAGACGTGTAGTGAAGAACATAGGACCTATAGAAATAAATATTTGGGAGCCATTAGAAGAGGGAGCATCAAATGATGAGGAACACTGTTATGACAGATTCTCACTAGGCACTAGTCTAAGCACAAGCACACTTACTGGTGTTGGGAATCCTCAGGTATATAGTGATGCAGACACGGCAGACACACTTTCTGATGTTTTGGTTACTGAAGAAACAAGAGCTGAAACACCTTCATTCCCAAGGTATGAAAAAATTGCAGCAGAAAGCTTTTGATTTAAGTTAGGGGCAAAAAAACAGAAAAAAAGAGTGGTCCTGCTGATCAAGTAATTTCTTCACCAAACAGGTTGTCACTATGGGTGATTTATCAAGTGAAGAATTACAGATTTCCCAAGTCTTAGAACTGCCAATGTTATATCAGTTAGTATGTGACTAATGCATTATTGAAGTGTAAATTACTGTCAGCTGTGTCTACATTCATATATGTTAATGCCTAGTTTCTGTTTATGGATTTTGAATTTGATTAATTTGCCACCTATACATCATACTAATGTAAATTTGGGGTTGTTGGTATTTTTAACTTTGATGGAAGATAAAGAACTAACGTTGCGTGTAATTCTTCTTAAAATGGATTTGGGTATTAATAATGCTTACATTTGTTGTCTTACAGGGAAAATGAACTCCAACGACAAAGGGAAATAGGTAGCAAAAATACCACACACAAGATAAAACCTCCTAACTGTGAAAGAAAACATAAAGACAAAGTGTGTAGGAGAGACATGCTTAATCAATGTAATTTGCCTATAGTTGGTGCATGGGAATTTGAACGTGATGATGATGAATATGTCAGATTTTTAGAACTCTTTTTGAGTTATGTTCTTGAGAGAGACCTGATAAAGTACAGTGACCTTGGAATTCCATTTCTCACTAGCTTTTCTGGGCTGCTTCAAGAGCATGAATTAAACTCTCTCTTTTTTGATGTTCACACGACACTAAAACGTCGACAAAACAAAACTAGAAGTCAAAGTGTGTTTAGAGCAGGGTCTTGCTATACTGTCACCCTGGCATCTCATGATCCTGAAAAAGTGTCTGCCTGTAATGAAAACAAAAATATTTTGGAAAATTCAACAATTGTACAGTCTGTTGGACAGACCACAGAACCTTCTGTGTGTAACCTAAGAAGAGGACTCAAAGAAGGCTTATTTGGTTTAAAATACAAGCCAATATACAGAGCTCAGACTGACAATCAAGGAGTCACTGCTGCACTAACAAGCCAGACCTTTCCTAACCATACTTCCTCTACCCTGCAAACTCAGACAATTTCTAAATATGTTTACAAAACACTTGATGTAGTTGGTATTGTACCAGCAGAAGAACTGCCTATAGAATTGATGGGCAAATTGAGCAATATTTCAAAATTGCTGGAGTGGATGATCAGATGGTCCGATAAAAGACTGCTCTGTGGTTCCAATAAACAAGATTCCTTAGAAGAGACTCTTCCAGTGATACATGTGAAAACATCATCAGCAGCTGTTCTTACATCTTTTTGGTTGTTAGAACAGTTATATAGCGACAGATCTCAAACAAAGAGCATAAAATGTAAGGTAAGAAAAAGGATGAGACAAGTGTCAGTGAAATGTGTGAGTGAGTTAAAGAAAAATCGCATACGTCTTTTACCTCATAGTTCTGTTCTCAGCAGAACATGGGATATTAATTAATGGCCTTTCTTTTAAGAGTTGCTAAGAAAAGGGGGAAATTCCAGAAGTACTGAAATTCTGTTAGTAGAAATACTTGAGTTGGAGATTAAAGTTCTCTTTGGAAGTTCAAAATATAGGTCATTTATCCAGATACCACATTTTTTGCACAAATTCCTGTAAGTTTGGCCATTGTGTCTAGTTTTAGACATCATCTTTGAAAAAACGTACTACTGGAGATAGAATATGGCAAAGCAAGGCAAAGAGTAGAGAAATAGTTCCTCTCACAAGAGTCTTAAGTTCATTTGTCTTTGAGGATAGTGCAGATACAGTCTGACTGGTTAAAGATCAATGAAAAATTACTAGCACAGTTACAGAGATTTAGAGTGAATGTGTGGATATGAAGGAAGAAATTTGCCAGAGGAATCTGGTATGTATTGCTTTAGTTTATATTTTAGGGACAACTGGATCACTTAGCTTCTTTAATTAACAGTACATAGAGAATACATGAAAGGCTTTGAGGGGAGAGGGTTCTGGGACTTTTTGTGAGAAGGCTTTTCTCCAGTTTCAGAAGATTTTTTTTCTTACTTTTGGTTTGTATTTTCTGGGTTTTTCTGACAAGTATTTTATTTATAACTTACAAATTTTGTGCATGCATCTAACCACAAGGTTATATATGTCTTTTTGCCTTTCATACTGTTTTCAGTGGTAATTTGAGAGTTCTATATTGTTTGGATAAAGCCAAGTCTTACTGTATATATTTATCTTGATTATATTGTCATATAGTGTCTTTGACAATTCACACTCAGTTGACAGTGAGAAATCTTTCTTGTATTTCCTTTGGATAATTCAGGGGATCATTGCTTTACTTAATGCAAAAAAGGCAGAAACTCAGGTTTCACAGGCAGCTGTAAATGCAGAATTTCTTGACTCTATAATGAAGAAAAGGATAATCATTCTGTATGAAATAACTGTGGGTTTTTTTAAAGACCTGGTATCTTTCTTTTTTAACTAGTGAATTTTGATTATCATTATTTTTATTAATAGCATCCAAATGATCAATATCTGAAAGAAATTGCATCTCTATCAGAAGCCCAGTCTAGAACAGTGGAAGAAAGTACTATGGATGAAGGCTCTTTCACAGTGGCCAATTCTCCTCTTGATGTCCAGATTGTACAAGTCTATGATGATATTTGTGAAAGTGATTTGGGGTAATTTTTTTTTTTTAACCTAAGAACTCTAAATGGTCATAATTCCTCTGCTGAGCAGCATGAATAGATCTACTGTTATTATGTGTTATATACATGTTTAATTTTGTGTGAAAAGTCAAACTTTGGCATATTGGTTACAGCTGTAGGAAGCAAATTAAATATTCTCCATCAGCACATGTATATTAAGTAGAGAATAATGTAGCTGTTGCATATTAAGTGAATTTTACGTGGTTGTTTATAAGCTTAGTGATATGGAAATAGAATCTAGATTTCCAGTATAATGGGTGTCATGGTTTTCTCAAAGAATTCAGATAACTTCCCCTCTCTTCATTGTAATTTTCTTTAATTTGAGCTGAGTGGTTCAGAATGTTAGTTTATTTTCCCCTGGATCTGTAATCTAGCTATGTTCATATGTGTGCATGTCAGAAAAATAGATGGAAAAAGCAGTAAATATTTTATTTGTTAATATCTTGCATGGTCTTGAAGAAAAAAAATCCTTATCCTGAATTCCACTGTGGCATTTCATCTTACATTGCAACAAAGAAAAAATAAATCTCTAGTATTAGGATATATATAGTGAGTTATATAGATCTCTAGTATTATGAAATAATCTCTAGTATTTTGAGACATGACTGTACATCTTGTCTGACAATTTTATATTTTTTTAGTAAACGAAGTTTCTGTGAGGGAGGTAAATGTAGCCTTAACCAGATGATTTTGAAGACATAGCACAATTTGTCTGGAAACAGCTTATCTGAAGGAATGTATCGTTTATGACACTAAAGTATCACAGCTATACAAAAAAAAAATTAGGCTTGGTTTAAGTCATAGTCAGAGAGAAAACCTAAATGAATATTGATTATATCACACGAGTGTTCATTTTACAGTTAAACACTAGCCTGCAGTCTGAAAGGAACAGCATACTTGAAGTGAACCAGATACTTATGTTGTTAATTACATTTTCTAATCCCGATTAGCAGAATGTCTGCAAAGTCAAAATATTTTTATAAGAAGGAAATTAATCATGGAAATAATTCTGTGCCTGATGTAACTGAAGACCTGAATGAAGTAGGACCATGTGTTCAGCAGGAGTTGGATGTAACATCAGAACAAGGTTTGTTTTAATGGTATATCCTTTTACTGTGGTCTGACATATAAAGCAGTAGGACTTTTGCATGAACACATTTTTGTGTCCTTCTATTTATTTAATCAAAAAATGCGAATGTCTTCATTATTCTGTTGGAATTATTTTATCCAGTTTGTATTATTACTAAGTGATATAGAATTGTTTTAGCAAGACTTTCCGATCGCTTTTTCACAATGTCACTTTTTTCTATAGACAGAAAAATGTAGGTTAACATATTCTATTCTCTCATATACTTTCATTCTGGAAATATTCACACAGCTGTGTAAAAAAATTTACAAATTTTAAGAGCTGAGTATACATAAATTATCATATTCATACCGTTTACATAAACTGGGGATTTTTTTACCTCTGTCTTAGGGTGCATGCATCAACACTAGTAAGAACACAAATTTTGAATTTGCTGAAACTACTCTGAACACTTCACTCCACATTAATGGAAAAAGTGAACTAATGTGTCCTGCTATCAGAAATCACATAATAGTACTATAATCTATGGAGATTTCTAATTGAGAGTAATTGTGGTTATTTTGTAGAGGCCTTCACAGAGCTGCATGAAACTTCAAAGAGCTCCAGTAACTCTATCAAGATCAGACCTGTAGAACGTCAAAGAAAACAGGCAAGTTACCATGAGAGATTTTCAGAGATCATAGAAGCATTTGGGTTTGGAAGGGATGTTAAAGATCATCTGATTCCAAACCCCCTGCCATGGGCAGGGATAGACCAGATTATCTAGGGCCCCATCCAACCTGGTCTTGAAAACTTTCATGAATGGGACATCCACAACTTCTCTGGGTAACCTGTTCCAGTGCCACATCTCCTCACAGTAAAGAATTATTTCCTAAAACCTAGTGTAAACCCAGCCTTTTTCCCGTTTTTCAGTCTGAAGTAATTCCCTCCTCTCCTGTTACTATGTGCTCTTGTAAAAGGTCTATCTCCAGCTTTCTTGTAGGCTCCTTTAGGTACTGAAAGACTGCTTTGAGGTCTCCCTAGAGCTTTCTGGTTTTTATGCTGAACAACCCCAACTCTGTCAGCCTTTCCTCATGGGAAAGGTGCTCCAGGCCCCTGAACGCCTTTGTCATGGACTTGCTTTGTCAAGTCCGTGTCCTTCTTATACTGGGGGACTCAGAGCTGAACAGAGTCCTCCAGTGAGTCTTCTGAGGACAGAATAGAGGGGAGAATTGCCTCCCACAATATGCTAGCCATGCTGCTTTGGATGCAGCCCAGGATATGTTTGGCTTGGACAATCTCTCAGTATTCCTCACCCTGTCCTTGTTTTGGCCCTCTGTAGGCTTCATTTTTGTGTNGAAAACTTTCATGAATGGGACATCCACAACTTCTCTGGGTAACCTGTTCCAGTGCCACATCTCCTCACAGTAAAGAATTATTTCCTAAAACCTAGTGTAAACCCAGCCTTTTTCCCGTTTTTCAGTCTGAAGTAATTCCCTCCTCTCCTGTTACTATGTGCTCTTGTAAAAGGTCTATCTCCAGCTTTCTTGTAGGCTCCTTTAGGTACTGAAAGACTGCTTTGAGGTCTCCCTAGAGCTTTCTGGTTTTTATGCTGAACAACCCCAACTCTGTCAGCCTTTCCTCATGGGAAAGGTGCTCCAGGCCCCTGAACGCCTTTGTCATGGACTTGCTTTGTCAAGTCCGTGTCCTTCTTATACTGGGGGACTCAGAGCTGAACAGAGTCCTCCAGTGAGTCTTCTGAGGACAGAATAGAGGGGAGAATTGCCTCCCACAATATGCTAGCCATGCTGCTTTGGATGCAGCCCAGGATATGTTTGGCTTGGACAATCTCTCAGTATTCCTCACCCTGTCCTTGTTTTGGCCCTCTGTAGGCTTCATTTTTGTGTTTGACTTTGTCTGGGAACTCCTTGTTCATCCATGCAAGCCTCCTAGCATTTTTTCCTAACTTCCTCTTTGTTGGGATGCATCTCTCCTGAGGTTGTAGGAGGTGATTCTTGAATATTAGNACCCAGCCTTTTTCCCGTTTTTCAGTCTGAAGTAATTCCCTCCTCTCCTGTTACTATGTGCTCTTGTAAAAGGTCTATCTCCAGCTTTCTTGTAGGCTCCTTTAGGTACTGAAAGACTGCTTTGAGGTCTCCCTAGAGCTTTCTGGTTTTTATGCTGAACAACCCCAACTCTGTCAGCCTTTCCTCATGGGAAAGGTGCTCCAGGCCCCTGAACGCCTTTGTCATGGACTTGCTTTGTCAAGTCCGTGTCCTTCTTATACTGGGGGACTCAGAGCTGAACAGAGTCCTCCAGTGAGTCTTCTGAGGACAGAATAGAGGGGAGAATTGCCTCCCACAATATGCTAGCCATGCTGCTTTGGATGCAGCCCAGGATATGTTTGGCTTGGACAATCTCTCAGTATTCCTCACCCTGTCCTTGTTTTGGCCCTCTGTAGGCTTCATTTTTGTGTTTGACTTTGTCTGGGAACTCCTTGTTCATCCATGCAAGCCTCCTAGCATTTTTTCCTAACTTCCTCTTTGTTGGGATGCATCTCTCCTGAGGTTGTAGGAGGTGATTCTTGAATATTAACCAGCTTTATTTTGCCCCTCTCCCTTCCAGGGCCCTATCCCATCGGACTCTACCAATCAGATCCCTGAAGAGGCCAAAGTCTGCTCTCCTGAAGTGAAGGTTAGTGTGTGCCCTCCTTACTGTCCTGAGGAACTCAAACTCCATCGTTTCATGGTTGCTGCAGCTAAGGCTGCCCTTGAGCTTTACAGTCCCACTTTCTCCTTGTTGGTCAGAATGAGATCCATCATAGTACCTCTCCTTGCTGGCTGTTCTGTCACATGTAAAAGATAGTTATCATCAGTACCTTCCAGAATCTCCAGGATTGCCTGTGCCCTGCTGTGTTGCTCCTCCAACAGATCCTGGGATGGTTGAAGTTCCCCTGTGAGGACCAGGGCTTGCAAACATATAGCTGTTCCTATCTGCATATATAGGACCTCATCTGCTTTATCTTCCTAGTTGGGCAGCCTTTTATTAGCCCCCCATTGTAATGACCCCTTTCCCTGCCCTCCCTGTAAACCTGAGCCATAAACTCTTGGTCAACTCCTTATTCATTCCCAGCCAGAGGTCCATGCACTCCAGCTAGTCACTGACAGAGGGTGACGCCCACTCCTCATTTCCCCTGCCTGTGCTTCCTAGAGAAGCATCCATCCATTCCAACACTCCAGTCATCACAGCCATCACACCACATGTCTGCAGTGCCAGTAGGATCATACCTGGCAGATGTACATGTCTCCAGCTCTTTTTTATTCCCCATGCTATCTATATATGCTTGCATGGAGGCTCCTGAATGAAGCTGAGTTCCTGGCAGGGGTAATTGTAATTCGTTTGTGCAGCTCTTCAGGTGCTCTGCACACATGCAGTTCCTTTCTGACGTCTTTTTCTGACCCTGGCAAAAAATGCCCCTCCCCTGGCAACTTTAGTTTAAAGCCCTCTTCCCCCTTGCCGAGACTGTGACCAAAGGTGCTCTTCCCCTTCTCTGATAGATGAACCCCATCAGCCCTCACCAGACCAGGTTCTCAAAGCAAGTCCCATGGCTAAAGAAGCCATACGCCTGGCTGTGGCACCAGTCCTGTAACCATTTGTTGGTTCACCAGATTCAAACCCTGTCAAACCCCTTCCTTTTGACTGGGAGGATTGACTGTGCACTTCAGAGCCCTTGGCTGCCATTCCCTTCTCAGCCTACTCGTGGATGTGTCACTGGCACCGCTGTGAAACAACAGCAGTGGGTAACAGTGGGCTGCACAGGGCTTGGTTGTCTCTTGGAGACATCCCTGACAGGAGCCCCAGGGAAGCAGCACCTCTCTAGAGAGTGTGTCATGTTGGCAAATGGATGCCTTGTTACCTCTCAGAGGAGAGTTCCCTCCTACTACCACCCATCAGCCTTACTTGGTTGTTCTGGTTGCAACGCAAGGGAGCAGGTCTGCCTGCCTTACTTAACTCCAGCATTTCTTCTGACGTTACAGGATCTCACATGGAGGCATATAATTGTTATCAATACTGCTTTCAAAGTATCCTGACTTCCTCAATATATTTGTGAACTTGAGGGCTAAATTGTTTAGGGTTAGTGAATCTTCTTCCTTGCTTAACACTAAAGGTAACAATTAAAAGGTAATAAAGTGAGATCTGCTCTGAACACTTTTGAAAATGCATGTGCTTTCATATGTGTATATATGGTGGATGTAATTACATATATATAAAATTGAGTTGATTTTTTAAAAATTTAAATATATCAAGATGTTTGTTTTGCTTCTCTCTGAAAACTCAGTCTGGATTTATAAATGAGTCTTTTTTCATGCATCGTTTTTGGTCATAGGTATCTTTTCCTTTAAAGTGGCTAAGGGCAGGGCTATTATGCTATGTATTGTGGTCTTCAATTTTTTCAATACATTTCACTATAGTGAATCTATGGCATGTGTAAAATCTTGCATTTGTTTCATTTTCTTAGTTTGTAGATACTTTGTATATAATGGGATTGTTTCCACATTTTCATCTTTACCTGGGGGNNGATTAGCAGAATATATATCCAGGTACTTCATGAATATGAACTTGGAACTAAAATCTCATGAGATTGTTGTAAGAAAAAGAAAAATGCTCAGGTGAATTGTTATATCTCTTTGTTGCTGATTTGTAACAGTCTTCTGAAAAGTGTGTAATTTTGATTATTTTTAGTCAGATTTTTTAAATTGGATGATTAATCAAAATACATCTGCCATAGGCTAAGAAACTTGCATTTTGATTGAAGCAGGAGGGATAGAAAAAATTTCAAGTTCAGATACATGATTTTATATTCAGCAGGTTGCCATTTCAGCTGTAGATAGTGCTCAGGAGGATCGAATTGTGGAAGAAACAAAGGAAGAAAAGGCTAAACAGAATATGTAAGAGACTTGTTGGTTTTTTTAAATTCCTCTTTTAACTTTACTTAAAAATCTAAAGTAGTTTTGTTAATGATTGCATCCAGTGACATCTCAGGGGTTCTTGGTGTTGCCTATAGCAGCAAAGTCATAGTTTTAAACAATTTCAGTCATCTCCTATTTCATGTACAGGTGTTTCACAAACATGAAGGGCTGGGTTGATGAGTCATTATTTTAGTAATGTTCTAACAAAATAAACATGGCTTGTGGGGAGGTATATTTTATCTAGGAGAAAGACAATAACTAGAAAAATAGAAAATCTTATTACAGTAGCATATAAATAAATGTCCCTATGTATACGTAATGTTTGTGAAAGACTTGGAAATTACTTTCAAAAATACTTGAAATCCTCTACTTTTTAAAATTACATATTTTTGTTTTAACTGAGTATAAGATGCCCCTTGAGGATTTATTATGGCATTGTTTTTTCTCTTCTAGAGATGCAGATTATAGTGATATTAATAGTTAAATTGGATTTTCTCTTCCTTTGTCTACCAGAATCAACCTCTTTTTTTTGCCTGCTATCTGTCTTGAGTAGCCAGAACTTTTTCTGTGCTTTTGTTTGAGTCCGTTTCTGATTGCTAGGGGAGACAAAACATGAATGTCAATATTTGCCAGCTCAGATTGCAGTGTAATGCATAATTGAAGCAATGCAGATCAGTATGGCTTTTGTCAGGTGGCTGTTAGGTATTTTGTCTCATACTAATTAAAATACTTTTTCAGGACATTAGCTGTACCCATACATGTACATAAAATGAAAACAGACAGCATAAAAAATTATCGCAGTATTTTCAATGTAATTTTTCTCTCTTTATAGTATGACTGAGGTTGTTACTAGCAGCATTTCCCACCCATTCTCTTTTAAAAGAGATGCAGAAGTTCCTAGGTAAGGTAAACCTGTACTGTTTTATGTAATGAAATGAAATTTTCAGTTTGAAGTAATGTGATGTGTAAATTTGACTGCAAAATAATTGCAGGTATGGTGTATTGTACCTGTAAACTAAGTAGCTTTTTCTGGAACATTTTGTACTATAATCCTTATGGATCATATACTCTCTTGTGTTGTCTGGAATATCACATGAATCAAAAGCTAATTCACAGCCACCAGATTTCAAGAGGCATGACAGTTTTGTTTTCTGGTTCTGGGCAGAATTTGTTATATAATATTACTATAGAAGATACTTGGTTATATGGAATATTTGAACAATAATATTTTAAACTTACATATACATTTTAATTAAAATTATTAAAATGTGACTATCCTATGGCAACTGATGGATTTACATAAATATATACAAAATAGAGAAAACGTTGGAATTGGGAAATGGAGTCAGGAGTCAGTCTCAGGCTTTCAGTTCTATAACGGTCCTCTATGAGGCTTTTTTCAGTTTAGAGGAGGATTTGAATTATGCATACTTTTGGGTTCCATTTTCCGTGTGTCTCTATTCCCTTTTCCTTTGTGAGCTTCTGAGGCCAACTATTTTCAAAAAAATTTTTACTCAAACTTTTGGCAATTCGGGCTGTGCTTGCACATTCTGATTGCCTTCCAAAAGATTGCATATGCCCCTTCAGACCTATTACATATCTAAAGCTGTTACTCATTAGCCATTCCTTTATGCCTGTGCTTGTTCACATGCCTGGAGACCATCCTGTACAGTTATGAAAAGCCCTCCAAGGGTTGCCTGTATCTATAGCAATGGCAGCATTTTTCTTAAACAGAGAAATGTCTTTTGGATCAGTTTCTCTTGGTGTAAGTAAAGTCCTTCAGTTTCTTTATAGCTGAATGTAAATCCTAATCCTCTCTTCTTCATATAAGGAATTAATGTACTTAATATTCTTTACTTACTGAAAGATCTTGTTATCATTGTGGGAAAATGTAGTGTATTGTACATGTTACTCCAATTTTAAATTATTTTCTTTAATCTGAAATCTTGTTACTTTTTAAGCCCAAATATCTAAAGGACTATTACTTTAAGTCAAAGTGAATCTACCTTCTGCCTTATTTCAACTAAGAATTCCCTCTTCATTTTCCATCAGCTGTTTGACTTTATGACTAACCAGGCCTTTTTTCTGTCTTTTTTGCTAAATCATTGTTTTCTACTTGTATCTCTAGTGAAAATAAATTTTAGATACACTTGTGCCTACAAAATCAGATAGAACATACTTCTTTACTATTGTTTTTCATTCAGTATTTTAAGAAGTGGTAGAAAATATGTCCTGCATGCTCTCTGGTCAAGATTGTGCACTGTTAATTATTAAGTTGTACCTACAAATTAATCATATTTTGAAAATACACAGGTATTATTGAAAAAATTCTGGATTGATTTAAGACAACATTTTATATGTGTTTTGATCTTTCATTGTTTGTTTGTTTCTTTCTTAAGTAGTGCAGACATTTCTGTAAGTGGTTCTCAGCCTTCTCAGACTACTGTGTCAACTATGTCAAGTCTTGCCTCTCATACTTCTGTTTGTGCAAAGAAGCAAGAAGTCAAGAAAGAAGTCCCTAGAGAAGAGAAATCAAACACATCAGAAACTGTCAGGCAGATGCTGCAAGATGAAATGTTTAAATTAGTTCAGGTGAGAGTGTCTAATTATTTTAAGTAGTTTTCATGGTACCAACTGTGTTTTTAAAGAATGTAATTAATTACTGTTTTAAAGACCTTCTGTGTATGGTTGTTCTTGATGTTATCCATCAGTTCCATGTTAACCACTGTGAAACTAAGACTTAACTCATGCTTTTAATTCAAGAAAATGAGTGATATAATAATAGATGCTTGAGTGTGCTTTAGCTCACATAAGTCAATGTCCTTTAATACTTTACATTTGGAAAAATTCTGATGCTGCAATAACTTTTCAACTGTACTAAGATTTAAGTGGTGGTAGTACGTTGAGCCAATTTTAAATGAGCTTACATTTGTTGAAACTTCACAAAAAAGTGAAGGCATTTGTCTTGCTTTAGCATAATCTGTCAGTGGCTGGTATTTATTGTATCTTACAAGAAGGTCCAGTAGAGTAAACAATTATACAAATGAATCATTATTGAATCATACGGTTATTTGGATGTTGTTTTGTCACCTGATAGAGAACAGCTGTAAGATAGGCTAGATATTTTTGCTAAAATTTCTGTTAAAGTTATTGTTAACTTTGTTTATGTGTGTATTCAGCTACAGCAAATCAACTTCATGAGTTTAATGCAAATAGTGCAGTCATCCTTTACCAATGTACCAAATGTGCAACAAATGCTACAACAGCATCAATGGGTTCACCTGGCTGGGAGCCAGCCTGCACACACTGCTCCAAGCAATGCTTCTCCAAAAACACAAGCACTCGTTCAAGAGGAAAAAGGAAAAACTGATCAAGAGAGCTCTGCTTTTCAGCCAAGGAAGAGTCTAGAAGATGAAAGCCTCAATGGCCAAATAAAAGTAGGTATATCAAAGTGTGGTTTATGAAGACTGTTCAGTATATCTGATATGCTGTCTATGCTGTTGAGTTAGGAAATGTGTCCATAGTGATTGGTGTAGACAGAACTGTTTTTGTGCATATTTAGTGCATGGTTGATACTTAAATGCTGGTTTGTTTGATTTTCTCATTTAGAATCATCTGGATATGAGTGCCTCTTTGACATTATTTGAAAGCAACAACAAGAAAATGGGATTAATGCCACCATCCCAAGATTTGCATTCTTCGGTGCCTACTAAACCACTTCATCTCCTCGCTCCTTCCTCAGGCATCCAGAAAAAGATGAAGCTTATTCCTGTTGAAAAAAAAAATAGTTATTCAAATGGATTTCCTTTGCTTAAGCTTCAATCAAGTTACCATGTCAAACCAGCATTTTTACACCCAACAGAAATGTCATCAGGATTTGCCAGACCACCGCCAGTACCACGAATAGCTTGGAGTTCATCAGATTCCTTATGGAACCTCCAGTCATCATACACACCAAGAAAGAGTGAGGCAGAAGAAGATGTCCACAGAAGTAAATACAACCCTGAGATTCCAAGACAAATGCATGAGGAAAAGGAGAGATGGGCAGAAACAGTGCATAAGGGACCCCTCAAACATCTGAATTCAGATCAGCATGAAGGACAGCATGAAGATTCACCTCAGCCTCTGTTCCCTGCAAATGTCAATGTGTTCAAAGCACCAGCCACTCAGAACCTGGCTGCTATTCCACTATTGCATTTGCAACTTGACCCAGTACCTAGAGTTCCACCAGCTGTAAGGCAGCCAATCACTACTACTTTAATACCTATTAAACCTGCAACAAAGAATGCTGACTCCAAAGAAACTCTACAGGATGCAGGAATATCACTACTTCAGGTTAATTTACCTCAGAAAAAGAAGGTACTGGATTTTAATAATGTATTTTTCTTAGTTGTAGTGTTTTGTCAGTTTCATGGTTTCTTACTCATCACAAGTTCATGTTTACAGACTGTGGAATTTGGAATTGTTTGACATAGGTACTGAGAGGGATCTAGAGCTAGGGATACCTGCTTATTGACATGTCAATATGGGACAGACAGCAAGCCTAAAAGTGTTTTTAACTACATTCAGTTGATTCTACATTCCATAGTTCATCAATGTTCAGCCCACTGGTAATGAGTGTAAAGAATTTACCATCTAAAATACTGGACAATATTTGTATGGTAAAAAAATAGGGTTTTTTTTCCCAGAGATTATAATAGAATTATTTACAGAAATAGGATGTGGTGAAAAAAATCCTTTTTTGAAGGGCAGAAATGGAATGGTAAAAGGCTTGGTAAGAAAATCTTACGAATACTGAATACCGGATGTTTTGAAAAATGTTATTTCTTACAGACTTACATGTTTGCATATCCCAGTGGAGAAGAATGGAAATATTTTTCCTTTAAAGGTGCTTCTTCAGTCCTTGTCTACATTGGATAGTTCCTAAATTCATCCTGAACTATGTTCAGATGAAGTGCAAATATTAGTGAAATATCTTTTGTGGAGAAAATTTGTACATTTTAATTAATTTTCAAAAAATAGTTTACACATGTACAGATTGGCAGAGGTTCTGGTCTAATGCTATTAATACTCCACTTCCATAGAAGCATATTCTTTACAAAATGCTACAGTGGTTTTGTTTGTGTAATTGAAATCCAAACCAGACTTACTTTTTTCATCCAATCTGACTGGAGTTCCCCTCTCTGTTTTATATCTTCCTTCTCTCTCTCTGAACTCTCTTAGGAACCAAAACTCATCCCCCTTCGAGATCTCATTGCATTTGAGCAATGCCACAAGCATTATTCTGTTCCCAGTACTTCCTTTGGACAAGACCGAACCGAACCTATCCAGCTACTAAGAACTGATGTTGAACCATTTGAAGTTAGAGATGTGCGGAACAATAGAAAAAGGCAAGCCAAATTTTTAAAGTGGAACTTCATTTTGACAGACTAACTGGTAACTTGTACCTTCTAGCTTTGACCTCAGAGGGAGTGTATCCTCTCAGCAGAGAATAAAATAGCAAATGTTAGTAAAGACACAGCAGAAGTCTGCCATTAGGGCATGAGGGGTTCTTGCTCTTAGGAGAGTGATAGGAAGAAGATTCAAGAGGAAATGTTTTTCATTCCACTATCTGTGTTTTAAAGTCTTATTGTCTCCTGACTGTTTGCTATATACTCTTTATGAAATGCTTCTCTCCTTACACATATTAGTAGACTGCTGTCTGGGCTGCATATTGCCACTGTTTTCGTCTTCAAAAGAAAAGGATTATATGCTCTTTCAGTATGATTGAATATGTAGGCTGTTTTTAACACAAACAGTGATTAACAAAATCTCTACTGAAGCTAGGTTGGTTTTTTATTGCTAGGTGTGTTACTTATAACTTAGAAAATGTGATCTATTTGATGTTAATTGATTGCACAAACAGTTAAAACAGTTTGTTTAAGCTGCTTACATATCTTTGTTCAGTTCTTGTAGAGCACTGATAAAATGTTCTGGGATAGAGCACTTGGTTTCTTTCAGCTATGATGCTTTTAATTCTGTCACTTTGGAGGTGAGGATGAGTTTTTCACTCTTGAAGTGAAAACTTCTTACGCATGTAACTGCAGATAGAGTTGAGAATACATTTTAATAGTATCTGTGGAAGTGCTTAAAGCTCCAGTTGCTGTCTTATCATCTACTTGTCACATATTAAAGAAGAAGCTACAGTTGCTGGTTGTGTAATCTATTTGTCACCTAGTAAAACAAACTGCTACGTAACTGAAGTTTGCTTCTTAGAGATTCCTTATAGGCGTTTGGTGTAGTAATTATTAATTATACACAAGATATAGATGTGAAATGTTATATAGTTTGTAATATTTAATATAAATAGCTTATTAGACAACTAATAGATTTTAGTGTAGTTGCTGGTATTTTTATGGGTTCCTACAACATTTCTATGTAGATTCCAGGCAGGCAGAAACTGTGGTTTGAACTGATCTGTATGCAGCAGCTGTTTATCTTTTCCAATCTTTGTTTCAGTGTTTATTTCTTAATAGTGATCTTACCTGGAAAACAACAATTATAGGTATTGTTATTATTTCAGAGCACTTCTTACTCTTTATCTGTAATTAATATGTTGACAGTAAAAAGAGGCGTAATAAGAAACAACTGAAAGAGAAGGAAGATAAGAAGAAACCAAGCGTGTCCTTCCGTCTGGACGACTCCATCATCAGTATTAGTGACGCAGCAGTGGTTACTGAATCAGAGACTGGGGTACAGAATTATGGTTTTCTTCTTAGCCTTTTTGCATTCAAGTATTAGCAGAAAAGAAGCAGACAACTGTAAATCAAACAATAATATACTTCCTTTCCAGGATCTAGCCTAGAAACACTATGCATATTTTTAATTCACATACTTGCATTTTCTGAAAACAGGAGATTGATTTTTATAAATTATTCCAGGGTTGCTAGTTTGGAACATGAACTTGTCTGTTTTGATAGGATATAAGTCTGTATGTATATTTGTAATAAATACATACAAAAATGTTAAAAATTAAAAAAAAAAAAAATTCCTAGTAGTAATGATAGGACAGGTGACCCAGGCATTACTCTTTCCATGTGGGGCTGGATGGATGAATGTATAAGAGTAAGGATGTGAGCATTAGGATCTCAGTTCTGTCTCAACCCAGACACTGAAAAAAGAAAGCCTTCTTCAGGCTGGGTTTTGATATCTTTTAGGGGTTATCCTTGCAAGTATGAAATTTCAAGCTAGAGCACTACCAATTTAATGCTGGTTCACTACCAGAGCTGTGTTTCTGGTCCATGCCATACTTCCTCTGAGACTCCACTCCAGCACAGCAACTGGAAACCCTCACTAGACCTGGAGATGTTAGTCGGGGTACAGCAGGGGTAGGATAGACTCACAGAGGAATAAGGAATTTGTGTTACTGCGCGTCACCCCAAGGTACATAAGAGAATTTTATATAGTCAGTAAATTCCACTACATTGGAATCCATTAGAGGAATTAAAAAGGGGGTTGAGAAAAGTAAGTGGCAATTATTTCTTTTTTTCCCCAAATCATTACTCATATGAGGAAATGTTAACTGTATAGTTAACAGCACTAAGAAAGCCTTTAATCTTAATTACTGGAATTGTTTTTAAAGATGGTTCTTTTCTCCTTATATTAGGATCACAAACCAAAATCGACATCTGATGTTCAAGATGGTTTTTTCGTGTCAGTGGGCAAGTACAAGTGTTTTTAATGCTTTGAGTGCTCAAATAAAAAAAAAAAATCAAGGAGCATTAGTCTATTAGAATTCACATTAAAACTCTACAATCATCAACATGTTAAAAACTAGGATAATGTGGTCTGTGGGCAATAAAGCTTGCTGGCTTATGGGATCTTTCCCCAGAATTTTCAGGGTGTACAACAGGTGTCCAGAATTTTTGGGAGGTACTTGTTTTTTTTGGGGATTGATATGGAGAGAGATGCAGGCAAATTTAATATCTTGTATAAAGATTGTATAAAGATTCAGAATATTTTTCCCAAAATTTTTAGAAGTATTTTAGTTTTTCTTCAAAATGAATGATAGTCTTCTATTTATGTTTATAAACAATAGAGTTGATGAAATAACAACAGTATGTCAAGTTAATTAAATTAGCTGTGGTTGACAGTGATTTCTATTCATGTGATTAATCAAAATAATCCCGTAAACATTTCAAATCCTAATTTTTTTCATTTATTAGAAAAGGATATTGTTCCAATATTATTTGCCTGCATATTCTAATTACACAAAATTAGGGCTCTTGTAAAATAAACTCCATGCATACAATGTTTCTAGCTTGCCATATGAAGACTATGCCTGTGGAAAGATTTTCTTATTTATAGTATGTTAGCTTATGAAATAATTCAGTTCTTTCACAGGACAAAATGTAAGTTATTCTCTGAAATTTGGCCTTAAAGAAAGGCAAACTGTAGAAACAACAAGAAAAAAATGAAGGCATACATGTCATAAATACTTCTGCCCTCCTTTTAGAATGTGAAGCAGACTGTTACTGTTCAGCATACTAAAATATTTAACTTAAAATCACATATCTAAACTGAATCTTGTTTGTAATTCAGTGTAATGTTGTGTCAGTTGTATTTTCACACAAAGTTGGTAGCATGCGCTTTTCTTGGAATTATCTATGAGGTATGCTTAGAGAAAAGTTAAAATTATCTTTCAGAAATACAAGTAAGAAAATGTTGGAGCCCATTGTTGTGAGTTAGTATCATAGGCTTTTAAAGATGTCTAATTTTTATATCATTAATCGACACCTATTTTGTATTATCACATTTTAGGTGCAATGGAGAAAGCAGGTACTACCTCAGCAGATCTACATTATTTGGCTTCTGTAGGAAAAAAACCAGCAGAAACTCAAGATGCAAGTACAAACACTAGCCCAGGTAAGTGCTACACAGGTGATCATCAGAAACCAACTGTTTCTGGTGTTTTTTCTTGATTAGTTGTGATATTTGGTCAGTTTTCAAAATACAGCAAGTTTTGTAAGGGGGAAGCAGTTTTTTGTGCTCTCATTTCTTATTTCAAAAATAATTAAACCAGAAAACATTGGCATATAAATTATAAAGCAGTAGTTAAAATAATTATAATTAAAAATACTACTGATGCAACTGTGTAAGAGTCTCCTCGTGCTTTCTGTAAGTCAGTACTGCTGTGACTTTTTCTGAAAGCCTGTTTTTACTTGACTTCATCTTAATGCATTTTAGACAATGTTTCACACTTGACTGAAATTGCTTCCTTGCCTCTTCCCCCACTTTTCTTTGGTTGTGAACTGGCAAATCAGAAATGTACACTCAGATAATCCAATTGGTATCTTTACTTTCCTTAAACTCATGCATTCGGTTTTTTTTTTTTTTTTTTTTTTTTTTTCCCCAATCAAGTGCTCAAATCACATCAGGATCATGGAATCAGTGGTGGAAATGAGGTTTCTGAAGTTCCAAAAAATAAGCTGGTCACATCAGTTCCTGCATCAGGTGTGGCTGCTGTCTTTTTCCACTTCATTTGTTGTTTGGAAAGTCTATAAAACTGTTACTGTTCTAACGTGGGTTTTGTACCTGAGACAGCTTAATGCAGGGTGTAGATAACATGCTAATTTATCTGACTTCTTAAAACCCAATTCTTATTTTGTGAATTTTAGCTTGATTTTAGTTCCCACTTAATCTTTGGGATTTAGTGTAGTACAGACCAAATGATTTGATCAATGAGATGTTAAAACATATCACATGAAATTGAGCTGCAGTAGCATTGTTCCATAAATGCATCGCATAGATTTCAGTACCTCAGTATTTTCCCCATGGCACCAAGAGAACATACTAATTTTTTCATTATTGTAAAATTCAACAGTGTTTTTCCATTTGAAGATAATTTTACTACATCACATGACTCATTTGCAGATAGTTTCATTAGAGGTTTCTATCTGAGTAATCTAATTTCTTTGGATTAAGATACAGATTTTTTTTTTTACTTAAGTAGGAGGGACTTGGATATTAATAGCAATCTAGATGGCAGCTTAGTCAAAGCTTTTCTTATCTTCTAAAGAATGCAGAGCTGTTTCCTAATAGTCTTAAATTTTTGTGGCTTTTACTGTAAATATAATACTGACTATTATTATTATTTCCTTGTAGAATCATCTAGTTCCTCAGCGAAACTACTGCCAGACATGTGTTTAAACCTGAGTTTCCCCACCGAAGTGAATGAGAAACCTTTACCATCCTTTCTGTCAGATGCACCTGATTTGGTTAGTGATCTAATATACATATGGCTGAAATGTATTTTAAGTAATCTGTTTGTCTTCATGAATTTGGGTTCTTTGTATCTGCGTTGAGTTGGTTGTGTAATATGGTAGGGAAGATTGTATTTATTTTGTTCCCAAAACTAAAAGCCTTTCATCTAAAAATGTAAAGAGATAAGCACAGGAAATGGTGAACAGTGCACTATAAACAGCTCATTCAAAACACATACTGTATAATTCTCCATTATCTTGTTGTTTAGCATAAACAGGAATATATCAGTGTGACTGACATTGAAGACAGTGACATCCTTAGCAATTTGCCCGTGATACCTGAGTCTGCAGAAGAGATAGCTGCTGCACAGCAGAATGAGAATCTTGAAGTTCCATCTACTGCAAAACTTCATTACACAGCAGCTTCTGTTACTAATGCAGTTCCACCTGAAGTACTTCAGAAGCAAGGTAAACCTTTTCAGTTTTAAATCCAAGAAAAGGTAATACTCTTTTGTTGTAATACTCCCACAGAAAATCTGCAGCCTTTCCCCAATTAAACTCATGGGGTTTTAGTCTTAAACGTCAACATTGATACATTTCACTTGTTTTGTAATGATTCTTGCCTTCTAAAACACCCTATTAGGTATGGCACATCTGTGCCTAATTACTTGCACTATGTGGTGTTTGTGCCTTATTCAGTGATATTGGTGCATTCTTTTCTTTTTTTTTTTAGATGATCATCAGAAAAATGTATCAAACAAATTACAAAAGAAAGATAAGTCAGATTCTGCTGCAGATGTTGTAACTTGGAACATAGCACATGATGATGGAGGAACTCTTCCTTCTTCAGGGCTTCCATCCAAAGTAATTGAAAAAGAATACTTTTCCACAAAGCAGAAGGAAATGGTTATGCAATTGCAGACACTACAGAACATAGTAGAAAATATGGAGCAGGATTTCAGAAATAGCAAAATGGTGAGTGCTAACTCTTGGTTTTTAAACAGTTTGTTTTTTCAACTAAAGACAAAACCTACATTTTGGAACAATTTCTCAAATCTGCTTAGTATCTGTTGAAAGATATTGAGAATAATATTATATATATTATATGTTTATGTGTTTATATATTTGTAATATTATACATTATATATATATAAATTATATAATCTATATTATGATACAGGTTTTATATGTATATACAATGTTCTTTCATATTTAGTGCTGAATCTGTTGTCTGACATGGTTGCTTACAAATGACCAAATGTCGGCCAGAATGGTGATGTTGTTACTGAATGGGCACAACATATTTAGTTTCTTTGTAACTGAGTTTAGGCTGAGCAGGAGACCTTTTTGGCAAAGACTTCTGCAGTTGTGCCTCTGCAAAATATTGTGTGACTGTTTCTGGAGCGTGATCCAATTTGTTTTATAAAATATTTGCATTGTTGCCATCTTTATAAATCCTAATATGGAAATAAAATAAAATTGGGCTTTGATGGATCTTGTAGGTGTTTTTATTCTATGTTTCACAGAGATATAAAGACATTAATGTGTCACTTACACACAGTTATTGCAGTCGGGTAGATTATTTGATCACTTACATTCTTCATCAAGGTTGTTATTGGAGTCAGATTTTTTTAAAACCCTGTAGGGAAAAAAATGTGATATCTCCTGTATTTGTTTCAGCATTTCATAGCACCTGGGTTTTAAAACTTCTGGGTATCTAGCCAAATCCTGAAGAAAACCCCTTGGTTTTTTGCCTTTTTTTTTTTTTTTTTTTTTTTTTTTTTTATTTTTTTTTTTTTTTTTNTTTTTTTTTTTTTGGTTCATACTAGTTAGTCATTCCTTTTATAACAAATTTTCATCTATTACATATCAGTTATGAGATTTGTTCTTTTTGAGATAATGCTCAGTAAAATGTCTTGCTCTGAGTCAGTCAGTTTTAGTTTTCATTTTCCAGTTTGAATATTCAGACTTATGAAGATGGTGGAAATATTTTAATACCTGTGGGATTTAGATAAAATATATATTGGAAAACTTCAGCTATTTTAAAAATAATGTGATCAGTAGGGGTAAAACTGTTCAAAGAAATAATAGAGTTTATATGTATTTTTCTTAAAGTAAGTATCCAGAAGATTGCAATTCTTACATGAAATGAATCTACCTGAGCTACTTTGATTCCTGAACTTTTTTGTTTGTTTTCAGTCGGAAAACTGCATTAAAATGTAAGAGTCTGACAAGAAAAAATATATTTAAACTGGACTTTGCATAAATATCTATGGTGTAAGTCTCAGAAATACCTTGAACAAAGTGTCATTACCAAGTTTTTGGGTTTCACTTACAGTTAGTGAAGCTGATAGAAGATTTTGAAATGGCTGCTGATTCAGACCTTGGTGCTCGTCCTGCAGTCTCTGAAGCTGCTGGAGTCATTGATGCTGGTATGTGTCCAGTTAACTGATAAATTTGCCATGGAATATGCACCTTAAATAACTTCTGATTACCACTGACATTTAATGCAATCCCTAAAGATGCTACTGAAATATGAACCAAAAATACCAGAGGAAGAAATAAAATGAAAGGTAGCCAATCTGAATATTAAGTTATAATATCTATTGGTTTTATTAAAATCTTACATCAGCTTAACTGTTTACTAGAGCAGGTGTATTGAATGATTTATGGTTTATTTAACAAATAACTACATAGTACCTACTTAAAGCTATTGTACTGTGCCAGGAATATAGTCTAATCTACTTATGGAGTTAATACAAAGCCAAGTGGTGGAACCACATCATGGCTATATCTGTATTCCTACGTAAGACGATATTTAGGATGTCCTTGGGGCTCACACGGGGCAGCTCCTGATCCAGTCATTTCCTTTATGTCTGCAGGACTGGGTCACACAGCACAGCCCTGGAAGTGCCCTTCCGTAGGCAGGCACGGCTGTTCCAGGTTCAGGCTGTTGTAGGTGACAGATAAATTAAAAATGCCACTAACCTAGATATGAGAGATAGTTTCTGCATTGTGAGGATTCTCCATTGGTCTAAGCTAAGTACATTTTTTTTTTTTTTTTCACAGATTCAGAACATCATTTGACAGGGATGCTTTTTGAAGATATTACAGATGATCAGAAGGAGAGCTTAAACTTGGAATATCCTATGCCCACTTCTACTACAGTGGATGCACATTCTCCTGCCTCTGCAGCCTTGACTTCTAATTCTCACAGTGGCCTGAAGTTGCCTTCTGGTATAATTTTTATTGTATATTTTTCCTCTTTGCATCCTTTAAAAATAAGGAAACCTTTTCTTCATGCTGTAATACTTCCTCATGGCTGTTACACAGAATATTATGTAATGCCAATGAGCTCATTAAAGTCAGATTTTCTAGATTGCTTTATTTAGAATGGCTTCATTGATGTGCTCTGATAATGAGTTTGTCACATAATACATAACAGTATCACTAAGCTTTGAAAAACAGTTCAGCAATGAATCATGCTTGCACTCAAATTCACTGTTACTGAAAGAAAATAGTCAACATTGGGTCTTGTTTCTGAAACTCATCACTGTGCTGATTTGTACTTATTTGCCTAAGTGAATATAAATAGCTATGGTGTCACAGAACATTCAGAGCTTCTTCCAAAAGCTGTCTTGATCATCTCTGTCATCTACCTATGTCTAGAGAGGTGACATCTCTGTTAAATCCAGCCTACATCAGCAAAAGCAATTGTTTTATTTCTCTGTACAGTAACTGCTGTCTGAGTCCTAAAAGGTTATTTTATGAGGTCTAATCATTTTGGAAACTGAGGGTAAATTGATTTTTGCAATTATGAAGACTGCAGTAGCATTAAAAGGAGGAGGAAAAATCATTCTGCAAGCAACTTGTTGCAGTTGTAACCTGCCTGAGGTTAAAAAGGAAGTTGTATTTTTTTCCTCTGGATATTGCCTGCATTGCTTGCAGTCAGGCTCCCAAAAATGATATGTGCTTTGTACATGTGAATGTGCATTTGATAGTCGCATTTACAGCAATCTAGCTTATTAAAACATGGTTCCTGTGTCTGTATATAGCACAAGTGAATCTCAAATAGTACAGATACCCAGTTAAATTTTGAAAACAGTAATAGAGTTTTTGTTATAGAGTATTATGTAGAGAGAGTATTTTTATGAATAGAGTATAAATTTGTTATTTGCAAGCTAAGAAAACTGTAGGTGATACTAAGTTACAACTATAATTTTTTGAGATGGAGAGATTAGTTTAGGAGAGGAAGCAGTACCCTTCCTTCCAAGACAACCATACTACTCTTCAGTTCCATCTCTTGAATTCCAAGCTTCTTCTGAGTACCTGGATTCCTCAAGTAAGTGTCAATAATTAATTTTCAATTAAACACTGTATAATTAATTGGAGCACATAATTTCCAGTTAGTTGGTCATGGCAGAAAACTGTCAACAGCAACAATATCTTCCTAGCAAAACTACCCACAGAAGCCAGGAACTGTTAATTAATGTTCTCTGGAGCCTCTGTGCTCACCTGGCAGTCAGTGACATGTCTCACAGGCTGTTAAGCTTATTTACAATATTAATTTATTTTTAATGTCAACATATTGAGGTCGATGTATTTCTATATTTTATCCCACAGGCTGTTTAACCTGTGTGTGATTAGTGAGTGTACAAGTGCAAAGACATTGCTAACAAGGATTGTTTCTGTTTCAGGTCCTCACATATGCAGAGATCTATGTGCTGGGTATGTATTTATGTATTTTGAGACTGGTTTTTGACAGTTTTCCAGAAAGGTGGCTGTCAGGGTGGAATCATCACTTCATAAAAATTGAGGGGTTTATTTTCAAACTTTAAAAAAAAAAAAAAGCCCTTTTTTAACTAATTTCAGGCATTTACTCTGACTTTGGTGGTGCCTGTTAGATTTATTTCAGCAAAAGCTGCAGAAGCATTCCAAGTTCTTTTCTAGTTACAAGTATTGGAGCTGTTAATGTAGATGGTACTCCTGTCTACATTAGGATTTTTCATTTCTCCTAATTGCAAACCACGTTTTCAGCAAAGTATATGCAACTGCCATGGCTAGTTTTCTATGAAGGCCAGCTATCACCAGGAGGTTTTTAAAGTCATAATGTGTGAAAAGTCTGAAGCAACAGACTGAAGATTTCAAAACTGGAAAAAGCCTGTCCACTAAATAAAATGGTCTGATATATATATATTTACTTTTAGTTACTGTTGGTCTTCTGGATGCAGTAGAAAAGAGTAACTGGTTTCTTTTGTTTCTGGTCATTCTGCTCCATTACCCTTTATTGCTTTGCTTGAAGCATAGCAGTAAACTGAATGGTTTATCCTATTTTTCTATTATTTTATGTGGAACTGGTTTTTGTGACTGAAGTAGATTAGGAAGTGATTATATAAGGTGGAGTATGGGTATGAGGCAATAAACTTTAGCAGACACTGATAGTTTGTAGAGATTTTTTTTTTCCTGTGAGCAACTGATTAAAAGAGAGGAAAGAAATGGGGAGAATTTAGGTGAAGCTGTTGTCTCACTGACACTGATTCTTGCTCTGAGTTACTGAGATTTGGCTACCGTTGAAACTGATAGCACCCCATAACCTTATCTCCTCAGGGCAGCAATACAAACCCTGGGGGTGCTCCTGGCTACCAGGCTCAGTCTCCTGTGGGCCAACCATGTTCACACATCACAGCAGAGCTCAAGCTTTTCAGTTCTGGGTTGTCCCTCAGACAGTCAGGTCTTGCTCCTTCTGTCCTCATCAAAGCTGACTCAACTGTACTAACCCAGTGGAGATATGGGGAAAGAATATTCAGTCCAATGAATGGACTCAGTATTCTTTATGTATGTACGTTTTACTTTATGTAAAACAACCTGGATATTGTTGTTTTAAGTATAAAAGAAAGAGGTTTAGCTTGTTGTTCTTACAGGAGTATTATCTTTATTTTTTTTCCCTGCCTAACATCAAGCTCTTTAGAAGATCCCCTGCAAATTCCTGGTCTGAGTGATGTTACTGAGGTGAATGACTGTATGGTGGAAAGTGACACCTCTCTGTTGGAGCTGGGCTTTGTGAGAACACAGGCTAAGAAAATCTCAAGGTAATGCCATGGCTGGTTTTTGTTGTGTGTTGCTTAAATCATTTTAACCCTGGTTATTCTCATAGTTCACACCTTGTTAACAATGCAAGCAAATATGTGGTTTGATGTTAATGGGACTAGTATTAGAGCTTTTAATCACCACAAATCTGCTGGTCATTATTGTCAGACGTACCGAGTGTTCCAGTGTTCTGGTTGTGAAATTCCTTCCCAAGTGCTTGTTCCATCTTGTTCCTAGGTATAGACTGGAGCACAACTGTTTTAATACGGCGGATTCACTTCAGACCTTCAGGTCTTCTAAAGAGTCCTGAAAGACAGAACAGAAATTTCCTGACAGTGGCACAGCACCTTCAGGAACTCTCAGCCCCAGATTCCAGCTTGTCAGAAATCTCCTTGCTCGAGATTTCTATACCTTCCTGACTGATGGTTATAAAATCAGCTGTTTTCTTTCCTGAGATAGGTCAAAGTGACAGCTGTTTCCTACTCCAGTTTGTGATATCAATTGCTTACAAGGCAAACATACAGCTGTTCATGTCACCAGTCTGCTGCACTGGTAACACAGTTCCCACCAGTTTAAGCTTAGTTCTATTATCTGAATGTATCTGACAAGTAAAAGAAAAATTTTTATTTTTCATAGTTTTTTGAGATTACATGTTTACCAGGACTTTGTTTTACTGCTATTTTATGTAGTAAAATTTTGAAAAAGAGTATTTCCCCCTCTTGTTGATTATTTATGATTCCAGCTGTGTCAGAATTTTGAAGGGTTCTCAATATTTTTGTTATATCATATAGTTGCCATTGTTTGAAATTTACAGGATGTGCTAGATTTATTTCCTATTCACATCTGCCCTCAGAGTTCTTGATTCTGCTTCTGGGCATTCTCAGAGAACAGAAAAGGAGAGGAAAGAGATACAAACATGGATGAAAAGAAAGCAAAAGGAAAGAATGAGAGAATATTTGAAGAAACTGGATGAACAAAGACAGAAAGAACATCATCCATTCAACCCGAGAAGGAGTACGGTAAGATTAACAGGTGTCTCAAAGAGTAGCTGTTACTTGTTATACAAGTGTTGATTATTCAGGTTAGATAACAGCTGGGAGCAGTTGTTTTTTTCCCTCTTCTAATACTGGATTTCTACATGTATGATTTTATTTTACTGGAAATATTTATTTTACTGGCCATAGTTGTGTCAGGTAAGTAAATATACCAGTCTTCTTCACAGGCTGCAGAGGTGACCATTGGCTGCAGGTGGCCCTCAACTGTAATGGATACAGCTGCAACATTCACTGAGGAAAGATGTGCTTTTCAGGGAGGGATAGCTACAGCAGTTGTTAAGATGTGTTTACAACTTGTTTCATCTTCCCACACACCTCCCCAAAACCCCCAGAGAATTGAAAAAGCAGAGTTCAGATGCCAGCATCCTTTACAAACATGTGAGTATACTGGCAGTATACTGAGGGCAGCCTTCTCTGTCATTCACCCACACAGAGATGCATGCAAAAATCGTAAGAGGCCAGCAGAGATGCTAGAATATGCCATATATGTCAAGTATCTTATGAAATTTTTTGTTGAAGGCTGATTTCAAGGAACAGTTCACTCCCAGAATTTTTTGCATTTTAAATTTAATTACTAAAAACACGTTTATGGCTTGATCTGGAAATTTTTCTGTGCTGGAAATAATAGAAAAATTAAAATAAAACATACAAAAGCATTTCAAAAGAAATTTTTCCAATCAGTATTAACTCTTAAAATATGCATTTGCCATCTGGATGCCTTCAGGACCTGAAATGACCCTGCTGAGTCAGGAAGCTCTGGAGTTACAGGAGATGAGACCTAACAACACCAAATATATCCCTATACTTTCTACTTGTTGAATTCAGGATATGCTGTAAATGTTTCCAGGTGGGAGCTCTATTTGTTTTAACTCCCAAGCAGCAAATGTGTAACATACACAAGTTCCACGTTACTAAATAATTCAATGGTATTCATTTTCTGAAAGAGTAACAAGTCTATATGAAATAAAGTATTTCCCCTAGTTTTCCGAACTGAACTGGGGTGCTCTTCTGCACATGTGTAGAGAGAAGTGATTTAAGAGAAATTGGTCCTGCTTCTCTCCCTTTCCTGTGTTGTCAGCCCATAAATATACACTTGATGCTTTTGCTAAGGGCTTTTCTCCTGAAATCATTCGTGGAGGGATTCTCAGCTTTCAGTGGATGGTTTGGGGTTGGGTTGGGTTGGGTTGGATTTTTTTTTAAGAAGAATTAAAGACGTCAAATTGTACTCTAGCAAACACAGGTCAAAGGGCAACCTTGCCTGGTTTTTTAAATTAGTTGTTAGGAACATCGCTGATTTTTAGAAAACTGGAGACGAGGCCATTTGAAACTTTGAGTTGACTATGAGGACATCTCCTTAGGAATGTTAATATTTTAAGCATATGAGGTATAGAAGATGTGACTGTAGGATTTCACTATGTTTTTTGAGACTGGAAAGTTATAGAGGGACAATCTAACTTGAATTTCCTAGTAGAGCCATTATCATTATTGCATTTGGGATGGGTGAAATAATGATATAACTCCAATCTTCTTGGAGAGCATACAGCAATTTTTATTGAGAGGCACATCCTTTATATACACTGTTCTGATACACTGAACATGATTGATCATTCAAACCAACACCTCTTTGTAAATATCTTTGCAAATAAACAAGTTGGAAAAGCAGCAGGTGCAAAGATCAGAAATTGTTTGGAATGTCTTCTCACAGCTCCTCCAGAGCAATGCCTGGGAAAGTCTATCTGACTTGCTTTCCCAGAGGCTCTGCTGCTGCCTGTTGCCTAAAAATTTCTCTTTGACCAGGCTGTTAGCATCCACAGGCCATATGCTTTCATACTGATTTTTTTCTGAAGAGTTTTTTAAGCAGTAACTTTCAAGTAAAGTAAGTACATTTTGAGAGTGAGAGACTGGAATGAGACTGCAGTTATGTAATTATTAACTGATTATGTAATCAGTTAATGATTTTTGTACTTTCTTAAACAGCATCATAATCCTACTTCAAAGGATATTAGAGTCTTCCAGAAGAAGAAAGAAGAAAAAGACAAGTAAGTTGCTAGTAAATCCTTATTTGTATGTTAGTTTTCCAGTCCTGAGAAAGAGGTCAGAGATAGTTTTTATTGCTTATGAAACTTCAGATATTAATGAAATTTCAACCAAAAGCATAAATAATTCATGTTTCCTTTACCATTTAGGAAAACTGAACATTTTTCATCCGTTGACTATATATGTCACTTTCCAAATATCACTGTTTTCTTTCCCCAACATTTACTCATTCATTCTGTCAAATCCTTTGGTAAGAAATGTTCTAACTTTTTGCTAAAGATCTCAAAAGGCCTAGTATATTTTTTGTGAAATCTTGTAAAAAATTTTCTTCATCTAGCCTTACAGGACTCAGAAGCCAGCTGTGGTGAAATGAGTGACAGCGTGAGGTAATGTGTAATATTTCTCTGCAGAGCCCTGTTGTCTGAGCATCACAGAATCAGAATATCACAGGCGCTTTCCCTGATGAATGAAATGTTATCTGAAACAGTGGCATCACCAGCGAGTGATCACAGGACATTGTCCAGCACAAGATCACCTCAAGCTTATGGAAGGAGGAATTTGGCATCTAGTACAGGGTAACACTCTAAGCATTAAACCTGCTCTGTTCTACTGATGTCTTTACCACACTCGTAGCACGTTCAGACCGGATTAGCTTGAGAGAAAAGTCATATGCTGGCAGAATCAGACATACAATTTGTCAGGATTGGAGGACTCTTGAGTCCCTGTTCCGGGCTTGTTAAAACCAGTACTGCAAATCTTGGAGGGAGCCTTAAAAATGCCTTTTGGAGCATGGAATAAGCCAAGTCAGGAGTCGAGCTGTAATCTGTGTCCTAACCCATTCCACTCAATATCAATTCCTTTACAGAAAGAGTGGTTAAACACTGAACAGGCTGCCCAGGGAGGTGGTGGAGTCACCATCCCTGGAGGTGTGACTGGACGTGCCGTTATGTGCCAGGGTCTGGTTGACAGGGTTCTGATCCCATCAAAGGCTGTACTTGATGATCTTATAGGTCCTCTGCAGTCTTAATGATTCCATGAGTTCTGCTGGACCAGCAATACAGACCTGAAGAGCATCTAACAACAAGCAAGAAACCAATAAAAATTCTGCTGTGCAAACTCTATTCTTGTTCTCTTTCTTGCTGATTTTTTCCTTACTTAGGGTTTTACTTGTTCTTTCTTTAGTGCTTTGCTTATTGCCTTCTGAGGAGGTGAGGGTATCTGAGTATTATAAATTGATACATTTCTTCAGTTTGATGGCATTAATGCTATGTGTGTATATGCGTAATCCATCTGTATATTGCATTGTACTTTTCCTTCTTATATATATCTTATGCTTATCAGATTAACAGAGGGAACTTTGTGCTTCAGATCATCCTGGAATTCAATATTTCTGCTTCTCTTTTTCTGTACAGTACCTTTTTTTAGGTACAGTTCCAGGATACAGCAATTAAACTGAATGTAGTCAGTACTGTGCAGGTCCTGCTGGTGGTGTCCAAGGGAAGTTTAAGTGCCTCAGTCCAGCCAGAATCAGACATGCTAAGGAAAATCATGCAGGAATCCACTTAGGAGTGGCAGGAACTACTAACTAATAAGTTTTGTTGGACCTAAAGTGGCTCTCTGTAAAGCCAGCTTGGTGTGTCTTCACTGTGATTGCAGCAGTTCTGATTCTGGTGGGGCTTATTGGCCCCACAAGCAGTGTATGATGCTAATCCTCATCTAAATGGGCTGAATATGATTTCTATGGCTTCTATGTCTTTTCTGAATATGCCCTGTGATATCTAAGTTGTGTGGAGGAATGGTACATGGTACATAGTAGCAAGTATTTAAGCTTCATTGTGTCGGGTTTTTGTCTTCTTGTAGAGGGCATCTGAACAGTCCTGTTCTGGCAGAAAGGAGCAGCAGAATTGCTGCCAAACCTGGCTGTAGTCAAAAAGTACAACGTTTCACTCCAGCTCTTGGTTTAACACAGTCCAGAGGTAAGAACAGAACTTTTTTAGTGAAGATACATACTGAAGAGGATCTTGAAGTGACTGCTGGATTTTTGGGAGGGAGGAGCTTTGATGTCTGTGTAAAAGGTCAGATTTATAATCCTGGATGTTTCTTGTCCTGAGGCTTTTGCAATTCTGCTGCCATTGACCTGCTAAATGAGAGTTACCTTTTCTTATCACTTCTCTTAAAATTCAAAGTAGCTTAAATTGCCATAGCAAGAGTACTGTGTAATCCAGGCAGCAAACTTGTAGATGAAAATTTGTAAGCATCTTTGAGTATATTTGATCTGCATTTTAAAAAGGAAATGCTTATTTTGTCTTTCCAGGAAATGCCTGTTTGCTCCTTCCAAAAAGTACCTCCAGAAGAACGCTGAGAAATGCTACAAACTCCACTGTAAATTCCAGACACTGTAAGTTACATAGAGCAATGACATAGAGTTACATTATGCAGGGTGGGAAATGAGGTGCAGATACAGCATTTGTTTAGAAGAATAAAACTCATAATTTTTTCCCCATATAAAAATCCTTTTAATTAGAAACTTGTGAAATATTTTAATCACCTCTGTTTACCTTCTGAACAGTTTTAGCCAGATGACATTTTCAAGATTACTGAAATAAAGATGTTAGATTTTAGTGAATTCCTGAAACACATGTTATGAAATCAGGAGGGAACAGAGGCTTTGAGTCTTGTCTTTCAATTTAAACCCAGAGTGAGAAAGTTAATTAGCAGACTCAGACACAAGAATTATGCTTCTCCCTTACCTTTCTATGCTGCTTACTCTCCAAACTTTTTAAAATAGGAATTGTCTTTGTTACCCCTCTGTACAATCCATTTAAGATATCATTTTGTCGTAATGTTAGCATGGAAAGTTTTGACTAAGCTTAACGAAAAATCCTCCTTTGGATTTTAGTGGTTCTTTTTTCCATGCCTATCTTTCTAGGTCTGGATCCATGAAAGATTGCTCCTAATCAAATTCTTTAACAGATACAGTACTTGTTAGCAGCAGCAGAATTTCTCATCAAAGAATGAGGAGTGAATCAGTCTGAGACTTGGGAAATACTGTGGCCTGATTCTATTCTGCCTTACCCCAGAATTATACTATTGGCATAATTTGGACAGTCAAAGGTCAATGTATTTGACTTGGCAGTGTAGGAAATTGAGAGAAGCAATAATAAGCAGAAAGGCACTTTTCCTGAATCGTCTCTACTCATGTGGAAAAGTGATTTTTCTCCATTCCATATATTCACTTTTTAACCTCTATATTCAAGTTGATCTTTCTCTGATTTCCTGCCACCTTCTTGTATCTGTTTTTCCAGTATGTCACATCACTGTTAAGGGTTTCATCAAAGTTCCATGTCTTCTAAAAAGGCAAAAATTCAGAATTTATTTAGTTTAGTACTCTGCCAAATAATGAAGCAATGTGCTTTTATGGAGGGACTGCACCACAGAACCTGGATGCTGTAGGCACCATGCATAGCCCTGTTCCACTTTGTGTTCTGCCTTGGGAAGGCAGTTCAGAGCATGAGGCTGAGGGACCAGCAGCCTTTTGTCACCATAACCCCACATCAATTCTAGATAACAGAGCTTGCTGGTTTCACGTGGATTTACACACAGCTTCAGTTCTTAGAACTTGGAGCTTCTGTTCTTGAGGGAGTTTCAAGAGATTGAGGTGAAAAGTGCAAGAAGTGTTACAGTGCTATGGTTGGCCTGTTTTCTCCTCAGCTGCTGAGTGCAGAGTCAGCAGAAGCTCAACAAAAAAGCCTCCTCAAGTTGCCATTGCAGTTCAGACAGAAGGTTTTGATCTTGACACTGATCGAGACGTGGTGAGTCCTTGGACTGTGCCTGATGATATCCAAAGAATACTTCAAGATAGTCCTGACTCCATATTCCAGGTAGAGTACCTACTTGTTCTATAAACCATTTGATACTTGCCACTTAACACTTTGTTTACTTCTGCTTTATTTAAAATGTGGTTCTCTATTCAACACGTGAGTGAGATAGATACAGAGGGACTTAAGTGGCAGGGCTTTAGCAGAACCATTTTATTTTTTTTTTACAAGCACAGTCATTCTTGTGACTTGTGACTTGAAATTGAATGTTCTCTTTAACAACTGTTTAGGCTGCCTGCCCAGGCAACAGACACTGGTGGAGGGCATAAACAGGAAAACGGATTGCATTTGTTGCAGAATAATCAGACATATGACTTGATTTGGACATGTTTTAAAACTGAAATTAAAAAAGTATTTCTGCTATCCACGAGTGAAGCACTGTGATCAGTTCCTCTTCTCTTCCCCCAACAGGCCTCTGCAGTGCACGGCGTGAGCTGCTCTCCTCTCGGCAGCATCAACGCTGACAGTGTTTCTGAAAGCACGGGGAGCATCCTCAGCAAGCTGGACTGGAGTGCAGTGGAGGCTATGATAGCAGATGTGGAAGACAAGTGAACAGTTCTCAGACACTGTGCTCTTCCAAACAATTGCATTGGGTTTTGTTTTTTAAAAATAGTAATTGTTCTCCTTAAAATGGATTGAGGCCTCCTTCTTAAGCAGCATGGAAACTCTCACTGTTTCCAGCCTTGCTAGATGAAGCTGAATTCCTTAAAATGTAGTTTTCCTTCCATATATCTTCAGGTCAAGAAGAACTAAATATAGTTGGTAAAGGCAGACCCACAGGCTTAAAAGAGATCTGGGTCAGTTGCTTTACATAGGAACATATATAAACACAAGTGTTATTTTGTTTTAAGAGCAGTGTACAACTGTTTTACTTTCATATTTAATATTTAACGTGATTATGAAGTTATTTTTGTAACATGAAAGTTGTGATAAACTGGTTTAATAAAAGTGATTTTTTTAGTTTCTTCTATAAATTATTTACACATGTAGCATTGTTAATTACTGCTGTGTACCACTAGACTGTGTACATGTGCACTACCCTTATATTTTAAACCCAGCCTACTTGTGCAGTAGTTTTGAGAAATCTTAGAACAGTTTGAGTGGTTGATAGAAAGAGGTACAAATAGTCAGAAATTAAAATGAAAAATAGACTTTTGTTAGGAAAGTCAGGCAGCAGTGTGAGACAGAAAGGGCAAGTACTTACTGGGGTAAAAACAATATAGCTGTTCATCCATCTGCAGGAGGCTGCTGTTTAGATCTCCTCCAGCAACCCCCAGGGGTTTGTAGAAAAATTTCCTATGTGCTCAGTGACCATCAAGTAGTTGGGATCTGTCTGAACAGATGCAGCTGTGGTGGCTTTTTCCCAACAGCTGTAGTTTTTATTTTGTAGTGAAGAAATCTAAATTTTTCATGAAGTCAAAAGTGTGTTAATTTCTGGTGGTTAATTACTGTCACCCCAAACTGTAATAGTTAACCCTAAAAATTTAATGTTTCCAAGTGAAGCTGCATCTCGGCAAATAAGGTTCAGTGGGAGACTGTTACAGGATTACACACATGCCAGGACAGAACTGACAGTTCTGTAGGCTCAGAGGTCAAGACTGGCCATGTTTCTTTTAGCAGTCCTCAGAGTCTCCATCAGCTTTTCTCACAGGATTGACCACAGTGTAAAATTCAGGACTGGGTTTGATCATCTTCAGATGATCAAAAATGGGCCAGTGCCTTCGAAGAGCCAGTCCAAACATGGAACTGTGACTTCACCCAAAGTCTAATACTGTGTTTCTTCAGAGTGGCAGCAAACAAATCATCAAGTCTCGGGTTTGGCTGGTTTCCCAAGATTAGGGTGGTTTTGTGTCCTTTGCCATCTGAAAAGCCCCAAGCCGAATGCAGAAACAACACGGAGTCTTCAGATGTTCTTTTTCAAGGATTTTCTCTTGTTTATTATTTCTTATCTTTTCCTTTTTTCTTGTGCCTGACCAAGGTCTCCGCAGCACGGGCATCAGGCGATGACTCCATGCTCTGACGAAGGCACATCATCTCTTATACAGATAGTTACGTGTCTATTATTTACAATTACAGACCAATATTTACATTTTTTACTAAACAGGTTACTTCTACACTAATCCAATCCCTCTGAAGCTACTTTGTGCCACTGTCACTGCAGAAGATGGAGATGAAGAAGAAGGAGAAGACCCCAGGGCACCGCCCAGAATCTTGTCCCCATTCACCCCTATTCTAGAAACCCAAATGTGAAAACTTTATTACTCTTTATTACACTTTGTGGCTTGTAATTCCTCTGTAAATGTTGTAAGTCTCTCCCATGGACTAAAGTCAAGGCCCTTGTCTTTCTGGGCTCTGTGCCAGGGTCTCTGACCCCTCTGTACAGATCCCTGGACCCCCCTGTACAGATCCCAGACCCCCCTGTACAGGTCTCAAACCTTGCTGTTCAGGTTCCTGTCTGTCCCGGGTATCCAAAGGAATGCCCTGGACTCCCACAATCAAGAAGTACTTTCTGTTCTTCAAGGAAAAATACTGTGAAAAATACCAGTTTCACCAAGTGTGGAAATCTTGTTATGCCCACAGCCATCTGTGAGAAAGAAGAGAAAGCAGTCAGTCCATTTTATTTTAACAGTGGTATAGGAAATACTCTCTTGATGTTCCTCTTGATCCACAGCATCCCAAATTATTGACACAAGGGCAGAGAGGCAGTTCAAAGACCTCCCAGTCAGGATGTCAGCACTGAACTCACACCTTGCCTGAGCTGTGACAGCAGCCGAGCTTTGGCAGGCAGAGCTGCTCCTGCAGAGCCACAGCAGTGACAAAAAGCACTTGGGACACGTGAGAGGATCATCAAGAGTGGTATCTTAATCAAGGTGCTTCCACGGACCCTCAAAATTCTTTTTTTGCAATTTCTCCAATGTTGCCACTTCTAGGGCTGAAGAGGAGGAAACTGCTTAGAATGTCTTTTTCTGCGATAAACATCATTTGAAATTGATGAAATCTTGAAATAGACATTAAAAAACCCTTGAGGATGTCTGCTGTCATAGAAGGTAGAAGGATAAAACAAAAAATCTGTTAAATCATTGCAACCTTTTAGAAACAAATTTTTAAAAGCCTGTTTTCTCTGATGTCCCAGTAAAGGTAGTCGAAATGCAACTTTATATGTATTTACTAATCTGAACTGCTTTACAGTTTAATTGTCTTATTACTTGCTTAACTTTTCAGGGCCAAAGTTTCTCTTGCAAAGCTGCAAGAGAAGTTAATGCTTATGTTCAAATTTGAAGGCTTAAGATTTTCCTCAAGAAGCAAATTGCAGAATTTGAAACTTTGGAAAAGGAAGAAGTTGGTAAAGTTTCTTTCTTTATCCAGCCTGTCCCGTTTTTGCCATCCCTTTGGGTTTTTTTGTTAGTTTTTTGTGTTTTTTTGATCACAGCCTCTCACCTGTTCCAGTGACTCACCACCTTCAACAGAAAGAAATTCTCTATATCTAGCCTGAGTTGATCCTCTTGATGCCTTAAGTTTTAGCTTTCATGTTTTCAGATTCTGTGCTGCTTAGGTGTAGTTCTGAGCCTCATATTAAGTGCCAGTAAGCTCTATTCACAGGGTAGGTATACAAAACAAATCCTTTCCAAACAACTTTCATCCCAAAAAGCATAAACAACGGTGGACTGAAGGGAGGAACAAGAAGGATGGGACCTCACAACCTGAAGCTGTAATTGGACAATTAAACCCCAATATGCAAATGGCCCAAAACTTATAAAAATGTAAGACCTTGTGGCTAGGGGTGCCATTTTGTGGCTATTCACATTTTGTGACCCTGGGTGCAGCCTTGGTCAAACTCCTGTCCTGCCCAAGGTGGATCCTGGAGGCCTTTCAATAAATACCTGCTTTATTCTCTAGCTCTGTCCAGTCTCTGTTTCAGGTCAACCTTCCAAGGCATCTCTCTCAGTTTAAACCCATTCCCCCTTGTCCTACCACTACCTATCCTTGCAAAAAATCCCTCTCCTCAGGGAGAGGCACAGCCCGGACAGGGGACAAAGCCCATCCCAGAGCCCCGAGCACGGCACAGCCCGGACAGGGGACAAAGCCCATCCCAGAGCCCCGAGCACGGCACAGCCCGGACAGGGGACGGCCCCGCTGGGCTCAGCCGGGGGTGGCCTCAGCGTGGACCCTGCTGGGCCCTGCAGGTGAGGGATGGGAGGGGCCTTCAGTGCATCCTGAGCAGGGAAACAGAGCTGGAACCTCCTGTGAGGAGCAGCTGAAGTCTTTGGGTTTGTCCACTTTGGAGAAAAGGAGGCTGTGGGGTGACCTCACTGCTCTCCACAGCTTCATGAGGAAGGTAGGTGCTGAGCTCTTCTCCCTGGCATCCAGGGGCAGAATGCATGGGAATAGTTCAGAGCTGAAGCAGAGGAGGTTCAGACTGGATACTAGGAAGCATTTTCTTATCACAAGGGTTGTGGGTGTTCACATAGAAAGAAGAACAGGCATCCTGGAGCGGTGGTCAATGCCCCAGGTCTGTCACTGTTAAAGAGGCATTTGGACAGTGCCATTAGCAATAGTCTTTACCCTTTGGTCAATTCTGAAGTGTTCTTTGGATTAGCAAAAAGGTCTTTGGAAGTGGCAGTTGGACTAGATGATTGTTGCAGATTCCTTCCAACCATAGCAGTTCAGGTCTAGTCTAGTCTAGTCTAGTCTAGTCTAATTTCTAATTCCATTCCATTCCATTCCATTCCATTCCATTCCATTCCATTCCATTCCATTCCATTTCTCTACTTGGTTAATTTTATTAACCAAGCAGAGAGAGAACTGTGCAGCACCTGCCAATTAATGGCAAGATGATGGGAAAAGTAATGAACTTTACACTGGGGGTCATTAACCCCAGCAGCTCCTTGGCATCTTTTACTACAGTCAGTATGTAAGAAACCTCATTTAAAACATTAAAAGCCTGTTTTCTTCCTTACACAGAAACATGTAAAGGTACAAATTCTCTTTTGAGTTACAAACTTGCTCATCTGCATGTGCATATGTAGATACAGGATGACCCAGAGGTTTCTCAGCTGTGCTTGAGTTAGTGACTCTCTCTGTCAGCTCTGCAGCTGATGCAGGAGTCCTGCTCAAACAGAGGATGCCTGCAGGATGCCTGCTGTTGTCATTCCCTGTGGGATGCTCCTCAGGACTGGCAGTGCAGCAGGACCATGGCAACCCCTTCTCCGAGGCACCCGGCACAGCCAGGATGGTGCCATGGCAACCATCATTAAAAGCCATTGCCTGAGGCTGTTGCCATGGACACTTGCACTGAGATGTTGCTGGCACTGGGTGCTGTGGCAACCACCCACTGCCACTGCTTTTTAGGAATCTCATCCAAAGAAACCTAAACTTCCTTTAGCGCTCTAATAGCATGACATTTCCACCTGAACAAAAGATAGGGAAGCATCACAGATAAAACATATGATTATTTTCTTGGGATTAAATCCTATATAGAGGCTGTGATCCGTATGTCGTGGATTTTATATTTTAATATGTTTTGATCTTTGGTTAGTGTGTTTTGTTTTGTTTTTTTTTTTTTTTAAAGTTTTGCTTTTACTTTGTTGTAGTTTTTTTAACTCCCTGAAATAAGTTGCTTTTGACTTTTTAAAGCTTTCTGACAAAAAACACCACAGAAAACATACTCCAAAAAGAGATATTGGAGAAAACACCCAAAACCCCCAGAAAGTACAAGAACTAAAACAAGAAGATGAAAAAGACAAAGCTACAAAACTACAAAGAACATACTACTTCAACTATTTTGGTTCTCTAATATGAAATCTTGATTATTAAGGGAGTCAGGGATAATGAAGTCAATGGTACTTTACCACTGGCTGACATGACAGAAGCACCTTCAGCAGAAGTGTTTCTGAGCCAGAGCTCTGGCTAAGATACTTAGAGACTACTAACAGGATGTCAAATTCTGTGAAAAGACAGATCAAGATACACAGGGTCGGCAATTATGTTTTCTCTTCAAAGCCTCTGGCCACTGAAGAAAGAGAAATACTTAGGTTTCAAGGAACATACAAAGGAAGACAAGGGAAATTTCCTTTTGGGCTCCCTGTCTCCTCAAAACCAAACTGACACCTTCCAAAGATGAGAGTGTCTTCAGCTACAGAATTTTAAGGATCCTACATAGGCTCAACAAATGATGTGTGGCATTGGAACACGTACACAAGATAAATCTGCACTACAATTTGTAAAATTTTGTAGAAAAAAGGAACAAAACTTCACTACAACCCAAACAATAAATACAACCCAAAGCAAGTTTTTGAACTTGCTTTTATTATTTTGAAATAATTTTTCAGTTTGAGATAACACACAGGAGGTAAAGCACCAAAAGACTACTGTGAGCCTCACCTGGGAATTTTCCAAATACGCTAAAATAAGGGAAGGACTTCTTTATCTCTCTGATATGGAAAGACACAACTAATAGATGGAAGGAAAGTTCAAAAAGCACTTAAATTTGAAAAGGGCCTGCTGAGAGTCATCCATGCCTTGTAAAAACCAATTATGTGCACCCTCCTAGAAATATCTAGTTTGACATTTAAGAAGTGGCCAGAGTGGGTTTCCCAGCCAAGACTTAAAAATTACTTGACTTTCCTATTAAAGCTAGAAAAAATTTACACTAACCATGGAGGATCCTGTAACTAGGATCAGTTGTCCCAAGAAAAAAACTCAGGGTATAGAAGCCCAAATGCGGCTGGTCTGGAAAGTTTGGTCTGGATGACTTGAAGGCTGAACACAGACTTTATAACAACTTCTGCTCCAATTATTTCATGTGGATGTCTAGGCAAAGGGAAGGAAAGGAATACTGTCTCTCTTGAGTGGAACAGCAGTACTTTTGGACAGCAAATAAAAACCCTTGATGAGGAGTGATCCAAATGATCCAGAACTTGGTATTACATGAATCTGTCCTGCAGGTTTGTCAGTGGAGATGGAACTGCAGGGACTCATCTCACAGATGATGTTCAAGGCTGACCTTGAATCTGAACATCTACCTCCACATGAGACTATTCATAATAAAAAAGCTCTCATAAATAAGAAACAAATAGATTTTCTTAAGGAATCATCCTCACCTCCATACACTTTATTGCCTGTGCTCACTGAATACATTTAGTCTAAGCAGGAAACCTACTAAATGTCTCCCTCTACACATGTATTTCTGGCTTTCAGGGATTTAAGTGCAGTGAAGGAGTATTTCTGTACAATCGTGAATCCTAACAAGAGAAAAAAACCATGCAAAATAAGAAACTAAAAGAAGACTTGCTCAAGAAAACATCTTTAGACTGGGCTTGTGAAGTCAAAATGCAAGGCAGATGTCCCCCTGTATGTTTTTCTCAAAAATAAATTACACATATTGACAAAATGGGGATGTTTCCAGGAAATTTTGTAGCCTTTTATGGCTGGGGAGAGAAATACAAACAAGGGATAGGTAAAACAAATGCAGAAGCCCTCTTGGGAGAAGGGAAAGGAGGAAGTGCATTGGAAGTGAGCTGATGGACAGCATGGGGAGTGAGGTACAGCCAGCACCAGCAGTGACCCACCCAACACAGCTCAGTGCTGGTGACTGCAGCTGCTGGGAGGTAGAGGCTGCACTGCAGGCACAGTTGCAGCACCCTGTTAATGACCCAGGAAAGCGGGTGTGCAATCAGATAACCCACCTTTCTAGGTTTTAGGAAGCAGGACCTTGTTTCACAATAGAAGTCTGAGCCTTTCAACACAGCCGCACAAGGAACAGTGATGGAGCAAAGCTCCTTTGAAGCCCAACCAGATTGCTTTAAAGAAGAAGCCGCTGAACTAATGAGTAGCACGGCAGCTGGGACAGGCAGCCATTGGCGACGTCCTGCTGTAACTCCAGTGCAGGGAGCCCCTCCCCGGGATGGTTCCCAAGGGCGCAGCACACCCTTGGGCCGCCACCCTGCTGGTGTTGATGGCTTGAGCCAGTTCAGCTCCTCGCAGCATAAACCCTCCCGGGCCCCCACCCGTGTTCGCGAACCCGCAGGGCAAGGAGTGTCTGGAGGATATCTGAGCTCACAGTTTGGGTGGCTGTGAGCAGTGCATGCAGCTGTACCGCCCCTGAATAACGCAGCAATTACAAATGAAGTTATGTCTGATGGGATGAACACAGAGTGGCAAGAGGTCTCCAAGAATAATCCAAAAGTGAATTCCCTGGATGATTTACAGGTGCCCAGTCAAAATTTGAGCACTGTGAGCATAGTGAGAAAGGGATCAATGAAGTGTGTGCACATTCTAGGATTAAAAACTTTCAAGTTTCATTTTGGAAGGATCCAAACTGAACTCTTAAAACATTTATTTTAAATAAATGAAATATGAAAATACTATGAACTTATTTGTATATAACAATAACACTTTAATATTTTGTCAAGGAACCATGAGATCTAAAAACTTGCTACTTACATTAAGAACTCACCCATTACAACTCAGAACTTCAATGATAAGATGACAAATTCTCTGAAGGATATGGAAACGCTCATACGATCATGGTGTGGCTCTTTGGTGAGTGGAGGAACACTAGGATATAGGAACTGTGGCTTGCACTCCTGCCATGTGTAGGGCATCAGAGTTCAGGTGTATTGGGACATAGGAAACATAGAAAAGGTTATTTGTCCGAATTCAGCGTCACTGAGATCTGCCTGGGGCTCAGAGTCAAAGCAAAGGATTAGCTTTACTCCTCTGTCATTTCTCTGGAATATCACTAACACATGCACTTGGCAGAATGTCCTGCTGTTAACTAGCACCAGATGAGCCATACCTGATTAAAAACTTTTTTTTTTCTTTTTAACATAAGCCACAAACACATTTCAGAGCTATTTTAGGGCTGCAAGGTATTTCGTGTTAGAGCGACTGTTTAGCACAACCTAATTATTCCACAGTAACAATATTCTTACTAGTGACATCACAACAGCAAAACAAAGGCTAAAGTTTGTCTCAAATTTTAGAAATTTAATTAGAATTTAAATTAAAATAAAGGGTTTTTTTAATGGCCACACCTCACTAAAGCACTTACGCTGAATATTTCCCATGCCTACTTTGTACACGTTAGAGTTGTTAATATAAGCAATAAAGAACCTCAAAAATACAAAAGGGTGTTACTGAATAATTTAAAAAAATACTTATAATTACAGTTCTGTCAAAAACTATTGTGAGCTTGAAAATATTCAAGAATTATTCTGAAATTTTACAGTACTGAAGTGGAAGATTAAAAATAATAATTTCATTCTTATTTAGATTGTGGAAGCGTCTGTGTTTTCTTAAAAAGTACAATATGGCTAGAGTTTACTCTAAAAGCTTATACCCCTTAGTTAGGTAACCTACTGCAACAAGTTCCATGTACAGATCCTGTACTCAAAGGGAGAAAGCAGGAAGAATAAAAAATTCAGTAATCTTATAGTTATACATGTAAAAATCTATAGCCATACAGTGAAAAAATACTACAAAGCTATGTCAATACAAAGGAGTAAAATTGTGTCACTGGAACAATTACTGCACTGCAGCACTTAAACAAAAAACCAAACCAAACCAAACACTTTTTCACGTAGCAAAGTTCTTATCTTGGTATGTGCTGTTGCTGCTGCTGCTGTGGTTTATGCTGGTAAAACTGCAGCTGCTACTCAAGAGGCTGAGCTCCGCACTGACGCCGCTGGTGTCGAGACTGGGCACTCGACTCCAAGCGGCAGAGAACCATCAGCCCGAGACACACAAACACAGCAAATACGAGTTTGTTTCCCAAAACGGGGCACTGCTACCTTTTCCTTTCAGAGCAGGTAACCAGAGTACTTGTGATTGGCAAAACCAGACTAGGTATTACTCTGTACTTTGGGAGGGTAAAATTCAACTCTTAACTAGTAAGAATGATACTCAATTTATTTAATCATCTGTAATCAACTTTAACTGTAAATTATATAACAGCCATCACATCCCATCAAGGAGCATCTATGCCACTGGCATATCATACAATATAGTAAAGGTCTAAATCCTCTCAACTTAAGACAACTTTAGACTTCAGGTTTATATTGTTTAATTATAACTTCTGATAATTTTATTCCAATAAATACCAAGCAAACTGAAATAGCCCCCCATCTTTTCTACTGGAAAAGCCACATGAAATGAACAAGGAAGTATTTGTATTACCTATTAAAAATAAGATGCTTTAATATAATTGCATCAGAAATTACTAACAGCCAACTTAATCTTGAACTGCAACTGTACAAAATCCTTGGGTTTATCACTAGGGAGTTTCTTGGTGAACTGTTTTCAACTCTGCTTATCAGTAATATCTGACACGTCATATAACCCCTCTAGTCTCTAAGTATGAGCTTGCCAGTATAAAAGTTGCACTCGGCCCTGAGAAATATAGTCTTTCATTGTTTGCTACAAAAATGTTCTGTTTCCAGAGCTGCAGAGGACTGACTCCTGCTTTTGCTACTTCTCCCTCCTTTAACAATACCAATCTTATCCAAAGAGGAGCCTTTTTGTATGGCGAAGAGAACACTATCAACACTATGAAACAAAGAGGTGCTAAAATTTCTGTTCAGAAAAATTCCACTGATGAAACAGCAAAAGGCATTCCTCAACAATATACTAACTGGATTCTAAGGAGTTGTTAATAATTTGTTTAACGTGTTGTTTGGGGCTTTTTACATATCAGTATTTTTACTATTCCTCACAAATTGAATAAGATATTAGAATGCTGCAAGTCAGTTTCATAAAAACAGCACCCTACCATATATTAAATTTTAAAAGAAACAAAACATAATAGAAAAATAATTATGTTGAGGAGCACCTGTTTTTGATAAATACGTTTGAAAACACAGCAGGGTTTAATAGACTCGTACAAAGTTTAGCTGTTTTTAGATTTTTTCCTATTTGCAAATATACTGCTTTTCTTGCTTTCTTAGGAAGACAAACTGCGTATGAAAGGTTGTGGCAAGGCAGTTGAAGCAAACACTTCTGGAAGATTTCAATAGCATTTTTCAATTTACAAAATGTGAACACATCTTTCAATTAGTAAAAAAAATTAGTCTAATATACAAACATTTTTTAAAAAAATTCATTTGTGAAGGAATGTAGTGTAATTGCCCAGACTCATACCCATTCACTCCTCAGACACTGTTAGCTCCTCTTGATACAAGCCTCTCTGTATTAACCCAGAGAAATGTGCACATGGCCAGTTCGCCCAAGCAGAAGAGTCATTCAGCTTTTCCCAAATTTGAACTATCATAAATTACCACTTGGACAGCATTAGAAAGAAATTGAAGCATACAAGGAATAAACTATATTTTCTTTTCATATCAAAATGTACTCTTGAAAATGTGTTTGGCACAGTGCTAAATCATATAGTTAATACTAAATACTGCAAGATACAATAAACCCCTGGAGTTAACTTGTGTTTACACCCTTTTAGGGATAAAAATAAAAAGATACCAATTATTCAGAAGTCAGCCTATACAAACTGTATAAACAATATTTTATGTCTTGTTTTGAAAACCACTGATATAGTAAATTTTACACAAAAGACTGCAAAATAATATAAATGGATTTAAACAGATCTTTACAATAAGAAATTCAAATGGAAACAGACAAGTAACAAAGAGAAGTAAAAAAATTTATTGCAGTATTCGTTCCACCAGATTTGCTGGGGATCCCTTTTCTTGTATTATTTCCGTGTGACCTAATACATCAAAATCTACATTTACAAAAACTCCTCCTGCAGATAGGTCATAGATACTGCATGCGGTTTTTTTGTTTTTCTTTTTCTTCAACAGAAAAAATTATATATCCGGGAGATTCTGCCACTTTATAGCCTGTAAAAACAATGCTTCCCTGGAAACTGAGCTATGCTAAAGAAAGCCATCCGCTGCTAGGTTAAACTCCAAGAACACTTTATTAAGAACATTAACAGACTAATTTCCAACATTCACTTGTTTATTTTTTTTAAACAGAAAGGTTTTTTTTTCAAGATATAAACAATTTTTTTGTTAAACTATAATACAGTGGGAGTAAAAATGAACTGAGAAGTTTCTGCTGCACAACAGCGAAGGAAGCTCCCACATAAATGTTTACCAAATATTTCCTTCTTTTTTCCTGCGTCCCAGGTTCCATTCTTACTCTTCATTTAACTGATTTTTTTTTTTGCCAGAAAGTTGATATCTCAAGTTTTTCTGTCATTTCAATTCCTGTAAATTTGGCTGTGTGTACAAATTCATTAGCTGGAAGTTCCATCCTTGGCAGCATACAGTGATCGTAAATTTTGAACAACTTTATTAGTCAGCTTATTAGCACTCGTTAGAGCAATTTTTTTGTAAATAATGTCTGACTCTTTAATAGTGTCTACCCAAGGCACCAGTTTGCGGCCATCACGGCGCTTAGCCTCAGTCCAGGAGCCACTGTAGGAGCCTGCCATCCACTGAACACTGAAGCCATTGCTGGTTTTCTGTACTACTCTTGCAATTTGTGGTCGGTCTTTGTACTTTGGACAGCAAATAGCGATGACATCCATGACATCAACACTTTCATTCATCTGTGCTGCCAACTCCGTAGAGTCTGAATTTCGTTTTGACCTTCTCAATGACTAAAACATTGGGGGGAAAAAAGACCAAGTGTTACACAAAAGAACTTTAGTGAAATTATTGCTTTTATTGCTTTTAATCCCTTGACGCCGGGAGTTGGGATTCCCCGGCACACATTCCATTGCCGGCAATGAGACGCACCGCGACCGCCAGCGCCAAGGGGTTAACATATCCTTGTAAAACCACATACTCTTAATTTGTACCCGTGTCTTTATCTCTTATTGATATATAAAATTATATATACACATGAATCATAAAGCTACATAAAAACTTGGCAACAATAAAAAGGATAACACACAGTACATTCCAAAGGAAAATTAATAACTTTTTATACGGGATAAATCTCATTTTCTAGTTTGTTTTTTTTTTATTGTCTTTTCTGTTAAACTTTCTACAAAAGTTGTATAAACGGTTAAGTAGAGAATCTCTATCTACAAAATGCTTTTTTTTATGTGGATTACATTACTTGGTGTACATTTAATATAATAAACTGACATTTATAAGCACATAAAAATCATTTTACGTAATACGCTGCGAAATACGTTGACTCCTCCTCCGCCTCACCCCTGAAGTGCCTCCTCCTCTATCCTCCCCATCACTTTCATCGTCCTCTGTCTCAGCTGCATTGTTTTTAGGGCTGCCTCCTCCAAGCAGCGAGGTAATTGCTTTGTTCCGAGCATTTGTGCTAGCTGACACCTCTCCATCTTCTTCCTCTTCATCAGGATCCAAATGTTCCATAAGGAGCTTGAACTATTAAAAAAAAAAAGATAGTTCACTTTTGTAACTTAAAACGTGGACATTTACATCACATAATGTTATGATAGAAACAAGTAACAACATAAAAAAACTGGATAAAATGAACAGCAGACAACTTGAATCATATCACAGCTTTTGTTGTGTTCTACACACTTAACTTCCTGATTTTTTCTTTGTAGATACAAAAAAGCTTTCTTCCTGTGTTTTCCAAATGGCAACTTTTCTCTAACTGTTATTGGTGCAGGGTGAGGGACCGTTAACAAAGCACATCCAGTCCCTGTTCCCACAATGGAAAGAGTCAGGAATACAGTGAACAAGCAATATGGGAGAGGTATACAATATGGATACCAGCAATTGGAAAACACTCCACAAAGAAGAATATCCTTTAGCTGAAATTAATTACGTTGAGTTTAAACTTATAAGAAATTTTTGAAATACAGTCCTGCTAAACATCCTGAAAGGAAGATCCACACATCATGTAAGATAACCAGGAACTTAACATTTTGAAATGTACTTTCAAAGTTTATACTGTGTTAAAGGATTTCAGACTTTCTGCAAAGCAACTTTACTTACATCTAAGTACTGTTTTACTATACTCCTCTTCACTTCTTCAGTGATCTCAGAATTAGCCATATCACTCCGCAGAAAATCCAGAGTTTGTTTTGGATGGAAATGCACTCCTGTCTTCCTGTTTATAGCTTTATCATACACTTTTGCAGATTCAGATGGAGAATATTTTTGAATTTTACTGTTTAAAGAAAACAAAAGAGAAGACCTTTTAAGGAAAGTCCAGAGTAATTTGAACACAAAGCTTTTAAAATCTCCAACATAAATATTTATCTTTGAATCATTCCAAATACAATAGACAGCCTTGTAAGAAATTAAAAAATGGGTTTTTTTAAGCCAAAGTTCAACTTAATAATTTTTTCTCTGTTACACTAATATATTGCTTAAACAAGTAGTTACAATCAACTTAAATAAATGGAAAAAACTTCTAAACAAGTCACTGCATAACAAGTGTCCTATTATCTAAATAGCCTTACCTATCAGAGAATCCACAGAGGTTCTTTAAATGCTGTTTCAACATCAAAAGTAATAATATGCCTTGGGAGACATTTGCAAATTCAATTAAAGGAGCTGAATTTTCTGGTAAACATTTCATCACGGCATTTATATCATTTTCTTCATCAGAATCTGAATCAGAGTCCACTCGTTTCCGTAACCTCCGAGGCTTGGAAGCTTCCTCCTCACTTTCACTCCCGCTACCACTGTTACTGTCACTGTCAGTCTCCTCATCCGATGAAGGCTTTCTTTCCTTTTTTTTGTCTTTCACCATAGACTGTAAGACAGAGAAGTTAACTCACATTCCAAAATTAGGCTAAGTAATATCATGTATGTTCCTAAAATAATCTGTCCAAAATCATTACTGGCTTAAATTAGCAAGAATTCCATGAACAATGTTATTAATTTATAACTTGATAATCTTAAAATTATTTACGGCAAAAAAGATACTGAAAATTTTATCCAAAACACAGATTTTCTTGTAAGATGCATACAGAAGGAACTGAAGGAACAAGCACTCCCCTGGCATGTTATCATTAAAAGACTGCTGAGGTTCATTAGCAGTGACAGCAAAATACAGTAGAAGGCCAAATACAATAAATCAGGAAGAAAAAGTCTGTTTTTCTTTCACCTGAATATAATTTCTGGGCATCATGGAGATTTCCACATGTACTTCGGTGTCTAAGCCGGTTTTAAGTCCTTGTCTCTTAAAATCCTATGACACTAATTACACTGATGACTAAAGTGATCATATTAATAATGGATCAATAATGATTAATAATAATCAGCTGCCCTATGCCTGGCAGTGTTCAAGGCCAGGCTGAGTGGGGCTCTGAGCAATCTGGTCTAGTGGAAGGTGTCCCTGATCCTAACAGAGGGTTGGAATAAGGTGATCTTTCAGGTCTATTTCAACCCTAGCCATTTTATGATTCTATGATTATTTCTATGATTACTTGTAGTTGCACAGAATTTCACATATGCACTATTACTGCACTTTTACTATTACTATGATTATATTTACTTTCACTATTACTATGATTTTTCAGGACACAGACCTAAGCAGGATCTCATCCTTTTGGTGCTGGTGTTACACAATGGTTCTCAACCTGAAGAATGTATTGTCTCTTTTCAGCAGATTAAAAATCAACTTTGGTAGGGTGAGAGTTTGAAGCACAGTACTTTTCAGGCAGTGAACTTTTAGGCATTTACACATACACAATTCTGTATTTATTAGTCAAATTGGACATTCTAGAAACTGGTTTGCTTCCTGACAATTTGCACCTTCTACTGTAATAGTCATACAGGAAAAGAAGACACTGAAGTCTTTAAGAAGCAGAGGCCTCTCACTTACAGGCTTTTGTGTTGCCATAACAACAGGTGCTGCCTTAAGAAATACTGCCCACTCGTCTCTTGCAATAAACAATATATTTTAAATCTCTCAGGCAACGGAAATGCAACTGCTATCAGCTACTTCACAACAAAATAAACTGCCAACTGGATTTATTATTAAAATTTTACAAACAGCCACAACAAACTGGTATTCCATGATGATTCTGGAGTCTTGTGCTTTCAGGTGCATACAATTAACTGTTATTCAACCATATTGGAAAATTATATAGACTTGATCTCAAAATTCATCATTCTTTTTTAAAAATATAAGCAGCAATATAAGTAGAGTTTTTGACTAGTGTCTACCAGATAAAGGTCAGAACAAACAGTGTTGCTTGTTTTTAACTATTGTTTACATGCCAAGTAATGCAACTGGTTCACACAATAATAATGGTACTGCATTCACTGGAAAAATGGACCACATATTATAGAGAAGCTTATGCTTCCACCATCATAAGCATACTAAAATATAAATGCACATACCTCTTTAAATGACTGTAGTAGGTTGCTACCAGAAACTGATAGTGTAATGTCTATATGATGCATTATAAACAGTGGCTCTTCCTGTGTTTGGTAAGGAAAACAGGCTAGATTGTCTGCTATGTACAAAAGCATATTGACCTCTGTTTTCTGGAAGTTAAAGAAAAAATTACACATAAATACAGGTAGAAATATCCTGGATTCATATACTTCTGCAGTGTTCCTAACAGTCTAGAGCAAAAAACATGATCACAATTTTTATTCTATATAGTTCCCCAAACCCAGCCTAAAAAAACCCCTATATATGCAAAATTTAATCATACCTGAATATGCATTATTTAATATATCTATATATTAGATCAGTCCAAACTAATTACAAAAAGGTACAGAGTGATGCAACATACATTCTATTATACAGCTAAATACCTTATATCAGAAAGCAAAAAAAAGTACATTGAGGTTAAGGCTATCAATAATTATGTCATAAAAATACATCATGAAAGGAGAACTTAAGCTTGTAATGCTGCATTTTAACTTCTTTTTAAGTGAAGGAAATGTGGTGCTTACTGCAGTATCATCAAAGAGGTTGAGTAAGGAAATTAGAAATGCTCGTCTGTGTTGACGGTTCCCTCGAATCATCGAGTAGAGGTGTGAACAGAGTGCACTGGATGATTCATCATGTCTAAAACCTCTTACAGGATCCTGTGGGCAGGTATTGATTGCCTGTTGTACCTGGTAAGACATCTTCATACCAGCCACTGCTTTCATCTGAAATGGAAATATATTTATTTTTATTCAAAACATTGCTTCCAAAACAGTACAACTGAAGCCTTTTAAAGTGACGATTATCTGAAATTTACATTTAAAACACACTGAGGCAATACTACCTTTTGAGGTGGCAAACAGATTTGAGCTGTCAAACACAACTTGTGGCAGAAATCAGAACATCTTCTGAACTGCTTTGACTGTAAATTCTGCTAGGAAATACACAACTAATCTGTTTACCCACTATAGCCAGGTATTTCAATTTGAGCAATTTTTAAGAATATTAAAGTATTTTCATACGTGAACAGAATATTTTACCATTTTACCACTTGTAAATGCCTGTAGTGAAACCAATAACTGAATCTATATGAGTAAAACAGGACTAAGAAAGACAAAGTCAGTGTGCTGGTTTATTTTTTTATATTTTTCATACATCCAATACTTCCCAGTATTTGATTTTACTCACTACAATGGTCCTGCTCTAGTTTCAGAACAAAATGATACTCTACTTAGCCTGTATAGTCAACTGTCCTCATACTACCTCTGCTGCTGTTCAGCAAAGTTGTGTATGTGTCTACATCCTCTCTTAAATCCCAGCTGCCTAACACAGCAAATTCCAATTGCTAGCCTTCACTTAAAGGATAAGTTATCTGTTTGGATGCCATCAACAGTGCAATGCTCCAAATGCACTGGAATACAAGAAAGGACATGTGAGAAGCCCTATAACATAGAACACACACTGATCTGGGATCTTCCAAAATAAGGAGAATGCTGCAGCTTAATTTCAGATCTTAAGCAGAACTGGCACTATGCCTAAACTCCACAAATTCATATAGCCCTTAATTTTTCCTTTCAGCAAGATTCATCAGATGTAAACAGCTTCCCATGCTTCTTCTGCTTAGATTACAATATATAAAGCCTTGGTGTCTTGCACACTCTAATACACATACTCTAAGGACTTCTATTGATTTGTTACATGGTGTTTTCTTTTCTAGCCCACTGATACAGGATAATCACTGCTAAAGATTATGTCCTTATCACTCGTCCTTACCTCTTATCAAATAAAGGCCCTTAAGTACTATTTAGGAGGGAAAACATTACTGTGAATCATAAATTAAAGGACATTTTGGACTGGAAGAGACACTTAAAATTATATTATCCTTTCTCTTTCTCAGAACATCAATCTCCAAACAGGGGAAGGAGTCATCTTTACAACTGCTTATACTTATTGTTTTTCTTTTTACTTTATACTCCTTTTCTGAAGCTAAAGATTATTCAACTATTAAACCACTAGAGAGCATAACAGTACTTTCTAAAATGTTAAATTAGAATTACTTACGTGAATGAACCCAGCATATTTTTTGTCTATTTCCACCAACTGTTGGTCAGCTTTATTTCGCATAGAGGGCTCTGGATCTGTGCCCATAGCGATTAAGTACGGCACACACTTGAAAAACAAATGAAATGGTTATTCAGAGGCATTGTACCTCCTCTTCCTCAGTCTTTGCTCTTTGTTTCTACTGCAGAAATTAGAATTGGAAGGTCTGTGCAACTTATTACCCTTTTTTCAAGTAAACAGAACAAAATACTACAAGACACCAGCTTTCTAACAAAGTTGTGAGGCTTCAGGTAGTATTTCTCTTTTTCTCAAATTCTAAAGTCAATTTAAAATACAGAAAATTGCATTAAAAAAAAAAAACAAAAAACTCACTTATGACTGAACATGTGAAATGTTTGCAGCATCAAAAATTAATTACAAAACATTGTGTAAGCAAAGAATGATGGAGATGATGACTGAAGTTCTGACACTGACTGTGGAATTCCATAGTGTTTGGAGGATATAGGGATTGAGGTGGAAGCAAGCTGACACAGGATAAAGAACTAAATAAGTAAAACATTTTGGCATATACCTCAAAGTTATAACAGAAATATGCTCCAGTGTACATATCTACATACTGTCTGGGCTTTTACATCTTAATCCAAAAACAGATAAGCATTTGGAACCTTGTGGGCTAACAACATAAAGCAGACTTCAAAATATCCCTTCTGTAAAGGCCTCTTGCTAGAGTAAGGAACTACCTTAACATAGGTAGAAGAGAAGACCTGGAAATTCATGTAGAAAGTGTGAAAGCCTCTAAAAACATGAATAAAAGAAAGTCCCACCACAAAAGCCTATCATACCTGAACAGGATGGATGAGACCCTGGTTTAATGTCAGTGCAATGACATTTAGAGCAAAGTGGCGTACACTGGACTGGGTATGAAAGAAAGCCTCAAGGACCTGTTTGAGATATAGCTGCATGATGGAACTACTCATCCCTGAGGAAATATCACCCATTTCTTTCAGGTCTTCCTGTTTTGCTACTTTTTTCCCTGTAGAAAGGACAAAAGCAATAGCATACTCATCATAGTATAACCACTTATTTTGCCATCACATGATATATGCCGATTTTTAAGTTTCACAATAAATACATATTTCATCTGTCTTAGAATGGGTCATAAAACACAGAACAGTCTAATGTATAAATATATATAAAAAATAGACAAAATTTTAATTCAAGTCTTAATTTCTTAAAAAAGTATTTTAAAATTTTTTGCGCTTACTATTTTTTATCTGCAAATTAAACTTCAAGGGTTTTTTCATAAAAAACATTATTACCATAATAACAATAGTTATGAATTCTGGATTCCTTCCAGTATTTATACATATTGGAAGTAAACAATACATCTATGCATATACCTCTTTTTCAATCATTCTAAAGTACTTTGGGTACAATACTACAGATCTGTTTACAATTTCAAGTGACTCATTGCAGATATATAGTAACTGTGTGCAGTTTTGCAAGGCTCATGAGCACAGAATTCAGCACTTACAGTCTCTGTCTGCCTGCTGCATACGTGTATCCTCCTCCTGCAAGTAGGTCTGGAGGTTTTTTAACACCTGGATTTTTAAGTTTACTGAACAGTTCTTATCTGAAAGAATGCTGTTGTACAGAGTCTTCACTTCTTGCTCAAACATTAAACTTGGGTGCTGTATAAATGCAAATCCTAAGAGTGGAGAAAAGAGGAAATGATTCTCGTTATTATAATTTAGAATTTGTATTTCTGCTTTTTAAGTTCTTAAGAAGAAAGGTATGAAATTTATCTCCTCCCAGCAGCATAACTTTTTGTAGTCCAAACAGTATCACACTTCTATATGGACACCATCTGTTGCTTACAAGGAGTTCTGATAACCATGACAGTTCTATTAACCATGACTCTGTTTTTTGGATAAATGGAGTGTTGACCCAGGGCAGCTGCACTGAAAGTTATACAGGTCTGGAACCAGGTCCAGTGTAGTGGCCTGCATCTCAATGACTACAAGCTATCATAAGAACAAGAAAGGAATATCTCTTATTTTTCTAATATAGACATTCTACGTCTAGAGACAAACATTTTGCTGCAACTGTAAAACGTGACTTATAGGGATGCAGAGAAAATGTGGAAAGATTGATAAATACCATGACTATTTAACATCGTAATAGAAAAGATAGCCACCAGTGAACACAGTAAAATTTTTACCTCTTGCTATCATTATTCATATACCTATTGTAGTCCTCTCTTGAAGATCATCTGAAGTGTTCCCAAAACTATGTGTTTTGGAAGACACACACTACAGAACAGTTCTTAGCTGTAGTCCTATCCTTGCCAATGAACTGGCTGTTCTTAAGTCTGTATTTAATACAGACTTTTCTAAATTACTGGCAGTATATACCATTTTAGATAATGTATGTAGATTTAGAAGTGCTGCTGACAAAGTCTTACAGAGTATCTTAAAAAAAAACAGCAATGGGAACATAACATCCTAATTTAATTTATATTTAACTACTTCTTTGTTTTTAAGACTGTTTAGGAAAAGCAGACATTAAATGCATTTTCTATGGCCACAAAAATTTCAGAATTTAAATGGGCACACAGAGAAAACAGGAACATGAAAGAAAAATGGGGAAAAATGAAAGCAAATAAAACTATCAAGGGCAATATATAAAAATAGCTGTAACAGAGGGAAGATTAAGTCAAGTTTTTAAAACAGGCTCCATAGACACAAAAAGACAGTGTAGGTAAAGGCTAAGTCCAAGGCAAGCCCTCAGTGTGTTTCAGATCTCATTTCAGTCTCAACACAAGAGGCAGAGAAGCAGGTGAGAGAAAGGGAAAAGAGAAGAAAAAAATCAGAGTATGTGGTTATGATTGTGCAGTCTATACAAGTGTGTACTGATGTTTGTGACTTGGGCACCTCTGTGCAAAGTCCAACCCATTTCTTATGGTTAATTTTAAAAATGAGAAGCACATGGACGTATCTGTAACAACTCATAAAACTTTATCTTCACTCACTTTAAGAAAACTAAACCATCAATACTCTCTGGGAAATTCTTACTTTTCCATCCCCAGTTAACTGGGGAAGAAATCTTACTTGGCATAACAGGCTATTACAGGAGATGAAGAAAAGGCACCTGCTGTATGTTTTCTTAAGGATTGAATTCACATCTCAGAGATGCTGTCACACCATTTCTCTTCACACCTTTGTTTTCACTCTTTTAAGAATCTTTAGAGTAAGCACTGAACTTGACTGAGTAAAACGTTTACTGTTAGGTTAAAGTTAACTGTTAAAAGTTTAGCTAAATTTACTAACAAGTTTACATCCTCAACTTGTTTTGCAAGTACACATCTGGAAGATAAGCATAATCATAATTATTAACCTTAGGATTAAACTTAATCCTTTAACAGAAGTGGCACATCTTGAGGCAAAGGCTAAAACTTTTGAGTGTCTCTACTAAAGCGACAGGCTGATAGGGAAGTACATTCTTCACATGACCCTTTTCACCCTATACAAATGTTGAGTTAGCTCGCTAGCCCTTTTCACCATACTGCTGGTGACAAACATTGAATGAGTTTGACAACTTTGCTCAGTAACCAGCCTGAGGTGGAAATTTGCACCGTCTACCACATCTCCATACATCCAACAGCTATCTTCAGAATCAGAACTTGGATGAAATCAATATATCACTGAAAACAGTGAGGTTTAATTAAAATAAACATTGATATGCTTACAGGCAGAAAATTCTGATGAATGACCCCTGACAAAACAGATCACAGTCCAGTCTATAATTTAGAAACATTTTTGGCAAATGTGACATAGTCCGTACCCATGAGCAGAGTGATCATGGGTATGGTTAGAAATACAGACCTTAGCTCACATATGATATTCTGCAGAGTGCAATTAAACTGGACTGGACTATAGGTAAGTGTCATGCACACTGACATAATGCCTAGAAAAACTGCAAGTAGTAAAGAGAACAATAGCATTGCTCCTGCAACTGAGGCAACTCCAATGCCATTAATCCCACTCAAATATCTTGAAATGGTTTCTCATAGAATATGAAATGAAGATTCAATCTTGTTCCTTATCCTCAGTGCTCTCTCTAACCTATTAGAGCAGGATATCTGAAAAGTCACCTAAACAGCAACATAAAGAGGCAAATTCTTGTCCACAGTTAAATCATACAGTGGAGGCTCTCATGCCTTGGAGACAATTTATTTTAGACCAAGCAATAACCATGAACTGAACTCTTCAGACACCAAAACCTATCTGCCTAAACAAGATTTTCTCAGATGTACGATTTTTGTGCCTCAGTAGCAGTTCATTTTCATTTTCAAGTCACTGAAATGCCATAATAATATTACAAAGACCATCCAGCTACTATCAACAGCAGTTCCCTTGACTCCTGCAGAATGTCTGCTCCTACCCCTAAAATATTCCAAGTTTTTTCTGTCCTTTTTTACCTTGTGGACTGAAAAACAAGCTTTGGAGTCACAACATACTTATATGTGGCGTAAAAAAATAGCATCTTCATCACCTTGGAAATCTGCTGCCCTCTACAACTTGGTCACACATCAAAAGGTATTCACTGTCAAAAGCACCCAGGCTGCTTAACGTAACTAGCAACCCTTTGAGAGATTTGCTGTGACTAGTTCTCAAACAAAATATGCAGTAAGTTTTGATTTTAAGCAAACTCTCCTGTGACTACACAAATATACGAATTCCTACTGATATACATGGATTTTTACTAGAGTACAAAAATAAAAAACTATTGATATTTCTTACCAAGACCAATAATGGCTTTTGTCTGTACTTCTTCATCTGAATGCTTTGTGAAATACATCAGAAGTTCAAGTACTTTATCCTTAATGTTAACCTGGGCAAATTAAAACAAAAATAATAGCTATTTGAAGATGAAACATGTTTTAATCTCTTACAGAAAGCATATATATAAAAAAATGAAAGGGAAATACAACTTTACTGCATAGTCCTTGTAAAATCATGTATTTAAAGACCAGAAAGGTATACCATATGCATTATGGAAAAATATATACCTTTGGGGGACTAGGAATTATGTGCTTTCAAATTAAAGTGGAGTACTTAATATATCTAAGATATGGAGGATAAACGAAAGTTATTTTACCTTACTGTTGCCCTTAAAATCTTCCTGATCAAAATCAAAATGCCGACACAGTGCTCCAACAGTGAAAAGTGATCTAAGGAGTGCTGGTTTATTGGCAGTAAGTATTGTACTGTTGGGGTCTTCTTGGTGTTGATTTTTTAATTTAGAAAGTGCACCTGCAGTAAAATAGAAGTTTTTATCACAGTGTTTAATTATGGTGTATCTCTCAGATAAGGCTTGTACTCAAAATTGAAAAGTGAAAATTACGTGTTATGATTTTGCTTACCATAATATCTATTAAAACAGGCCCACACAAATTTATAGTTCTGGGTGACCTTGTTCACAACAGCCCCAAGACAGCTCACACAGTGCTGAACAACCTAGGAGTAAGAAAGAACAAATAAATCTACTTAGAAGTTGAAATTGAGATTCTTGTGAAGTTATGCACAAAAAAGTTGTTCTGAACTAAAAATAACAATCAAACAGATAAAACGTAATGTCCCTCCCTAGACTGCTCTGAAAACCAACTCAAACTCATTAAAATACAGAAAAACCATGTGGAAACCCTGGTAAGCCAAGAACACTGATTTTTCATGACTCAAAAGTTACCTTCATAATGAAGGCAAGACTGTCTTTAAACCAAAGACACGTGAAATGGAATCAATAGAATAGAAGCAATTAAAAACTTACTGTCATGCCATATTTAATGATGAGTTTCATAAGGTCTTCCTCAATAGTGGCAAGAAAGGTCTCACTTGGGTGCTCCATTAGCGGCACTACAAGCTCTAAGATTTTTGCAACATTGCAGATCACCATAAAATCATTCTGAGTCTGAAACAACAGCATTTATAGTGTTCAACACGTCTGGCCATGGATGAGTCAAGCACTATTTATATGCACTGACAGTTAAAAACTCCAACTTACTTAAGATATTTGGTAAACATCTAAAAGAATATTTATATATTTTACATCTGCTATTAAATTACACATTATTATGAAATCTAGTTCTGTTTACTACAAGCATTCTGGGGGAAAAAAAGTCTGGATGAGCAGAATTACACCTCTTATCAAGGCTGTGTCAGACCTGAAAACCTTTGGGCCTGATAATTTTCTGGAGTCTTACAAATCTAGGAATTCTTCCTGAGATATGGACACTAGAGAAGACATAACACCTGAAAACCAGGTATCAGCAACAAAATGAAGCTGTGCTCTGATTTAATGCACCTTAAGTAAAAGGTAATAATGTGCACAAGTGTAGAAATTACAATTAAAATTACTACTGGTTGGCATTATCATGACTGTGTGTGTATTTTAAGTGTGGAATCTACGGAAAACATCTGTTAAAGAGACATCCTGCTAGAAATGGACTTTTGACAAATCCAGCTTGCTAATCAGGATAGCATAAATCCTGAATGCTAATATCAAGTAATTCAACATGTTCAAGCTGTCACTGGTAATTCTGATTCATGTCAACCACGAGACTTTTTTTACACATTTATTTTTGTGTAAATACAAAACAGACCATTTGCAACCCACTAAATCAGCTGCAGCAAGTAAATATTTAGGTAAGTCTTTCCTATACCATTTGTTCAGAAGCAGCTCTAAGAGCCGGTTGTAAATGTGCCTATGTAATGTAGAAAATGCTAGACTGTATCTGAAAGCTAAGTTGGTAACAAGTACCCCTTAGGCCTGCCCTAGGCTACTCACTATTGAAAGGCACTGCTGCCACCCTCATGCTCATCATCCTTGAGCAATGGGTGCATGATCCTGCCCTGCTCCTTCTAACCAACCAGGGTGCCAGATCAAAATGGCAGAAACCACTGCAAGGATTCAGAGATCTGAGTCGGGGAGGGTTTCAGTGTTAGAGCTTTCTACAATGTCTCACAGGGGGAATACAAGTGCACTAGAGTTAGAGAAGTGAGAAATGAAGTCTAGAAGAGGATGAAATAAGATGTTTTTCTTCTCATATATTTGCTATGTATTAGATCACTCTATCTTATGGAACCTTATCCTTAGTCTTAAGATTCATATGTTAAACATTAACTACTTTTAAGACCGTGACTGTTAACTAAAATAATTCCAAGAAACTATTTCCTGAAGGCAGAAAAACTGGGAAAGAGGCAGCAAAGGTTTCAGTTTCATTTGGCTGCAAAATATGGAGGTAGAATGTGAGCAAGAACATCTTAAAAGCTAAAGGGATCATCAAAAGGATCTAGTAAATTCCAAAGCTATGATGCTCGTGATAAAACTTTTAAATTTTCTTCTCCTATCTTAAATTTCATCAAGTATACAAGGCAGATGTCAGTTTTCATGCTCAATTATCTAGGGAAAAGATTGATTTTCTCTACTTACACTACATTTAGTGGTCAGGTATGGCTGCATGGTCATGGCATGTTTGACCATTAGCTGGGGCCTTATTTTGCTGAATAAAAACAAAGTGGTTATGCAAGCAACCAAGCGACCAGAATTCACACCTTTATTGTCAGAATCTGCAAAAGATTAGAAAATACAAAAGGAATAGTAAGACAAAGTACTGTTTAAGCAATGAAAAACATATGGCCTAAACGCTGCTTGAGAATCACTTCCATTGCATCTCTTTAAACATCAAAACAAAATATTCTTATTAGAAATGGGAACATAATGTGTTAACATCGATACGTGACCACAAAAGACTTGAAAAGAGAAGCAAAGATGCATCAAAGACTTCACTAGTTTTTAAACTCCTTACTGTAAATGTTAGATTAGTCCAGCCAATGATTCCTATTACAAATGTAGAACACATTAATGCAAATAAAATTTGCCGTGTTAGTTTTGGTTTTAGTGATCTGAAAGTTTGAACCAGTTATTTTAAAAGTAGCTCTACTATTGTGGTTAGCTAGTGAAGATTAGGAAGTTTTATTATTATGCAGTGTTTAAAATTTCATCTTAAGAACAATGATTTATTACAATCAGGTTTTAAGAGGAATTCCAGAATAGTAACTTTTCACAATGAAGTGATGTCAACAACTGTTACAGTACCATAAAAAATTCAAAGGATTTTAGCTGAGTTTTAAATAATATTACCTGATAAAGATTCTTCATATTTAAGAATGTGTTCGACCAAATTGTCAACAAGTTGAGTACAGGCTTTCTTCACAGGTTTATATGAGGCATCCTCTTCTGACTTCAACAGCTGCAACAGAAAATGGTTTAGTGTTAATTCGCATTCATTTGCATGGGATACACGCTGGTTTTATAACAACTACTACAGATGCACAAGGATTTCAGACTACAAAAGTATTTAATTCTCTATAAAACTTACATGGTGAAGAAAAAATTATGGGAAGGAAAAAAGCAACATAAGTAAAGAGAGAAATTAAGTGAATATTAGAGAAATAAAGTGCAATTTCAAAACAAATGTTTTTGACACTAAGCTAAAATACCAAATAAGGATCTAGCCTAGCTGTATATCAACACTTTATTTAAACTTTTTACATATGAGTTCAGGTACTAAAATTGTGTCCATGAAGATTCTTCTAGAATCTAAGAAAGACTGAGACCATATTATAGCCTTTTCTTCAGTGAAGAGGATCTTAATGAAAAGGTTCTGATTTATTTGATAACCTATTTCCATGACACACCAGGCAAGAGCAGAATTAAAGGATTTTCTTGCTTAAAAATTAACCAGTGCATGCAAGATGTAGAGATATATTCTGGAGATTCACTGCTTCCATAAATTCTGCAAAAATACACTGGATGTGAAAATACACTTATCTACTGTTTAAAAAAATTGACATCACTAGATACTTTATTTCAGAGTTAAGTATCTTAGCTGTGGACTTTGTATTATGTCAGTCATTACTGAAGAACTAATGAAATTAAACAAACAAATGAAACTCCTCTCAAAACCAAGAAGTGAAATATTTTCAAAAGATCATTTGCAAAGACAGAAAATAATGCCAAAAAAACTGCAAAGAGAAAGCTAGAAAAAAAGGTCAGATGTTAAAGAGCAGGAATTGAATTTGTCTGTTGTAGGACTGCTCTTGGAGTTCCCCTTCTATGTGTTTTAGAAGGAAAAGGAACACTAAAATTCTAACAATGATTGTACTATACGTTCAAAATTCAACACTTACATTTTGAAGAAGCTGTTCAAACCAATCATACCCTGTATCTCTACAAGCTGCAACCTGCAAGTATTTTTGAGAATAAACTGGTTAATAAACAAGGCATATGAGGAAGAAATATTTCAATACAGATAAAAGATCAGAAAACATGCATACACCTCTATATGCATTAAGAACAGTGGAGACTAGAAACTTCTGCATTCGAAAAACAGTTCCCACCATTTAAGTGACTCAAGAATTTGTATTTCATACAACACAAAGCCTACATGCTTTACTGGAGATTGCTGTCTCTAATGCAAGGTAAGCTTTCATTTTGTAGAAATTTCAATCATGACACTTTAAAAATGGACATGCGTGTGTATCTTAGAACAACAGGATCTCTGGAGTGGGAAGGGATCTGCAGGGATCATCACATCCAACTCCTGG
>VWYO01001511.1:4070-36677 GCA_013400275.1 Rhadina sibilatrix
TTTTTTTTGCTACTAAACTGTGACATTTCGTATTTGCTGTTTATTAGTCTTTACAGTAACAAATTGACTTGAATTTAATAAAAATTAATGACTTTATGCTATTAAACACAAGAATATTACAAATCCTACCACTAGCAAAGCCCTGCTGCCAACCACACCAAAGAACAAGGTCCTGTGATGCCTCTTTTCTCCCCTGGAGCCTCCTGTGTAACCTTAAATTCTAATTTCTGTAGCCAGAAAGTCTAAATGCTCCTCTGAAGCTGAGTTTGGACAGCTTGAGAAGCGGCTCAGTCCCACAAATGGAGGTGTCCTAAGCAGCATCAAGGACTTTCAATTGCTTGGTTTTCCCTGTGTTTCTTTGTCCCAGGCAAGAACAAAACTATGGGTGCCCATTTCCCATTGAGCTGACAAGCAACACAACACTTTGGCTCAGTCAGCAGATACTTTGCTTATTCTGTTAGAATTGAAGTGTCAGGCAAGGGTTTGTCTCTGTTATTCTGTGTAGGTTTGGAGTTGCCTAAACCCAACATGGCAGCATCGCTTTGCCCTCGGTGCACCCTTGCTTTGTTTCTATTTTAGAGATGTCTCTTTTTGTTTCTAGGATTGTTGGTGTGCCTTTTGCTCTTAATAAGGTTACAGTGTTTGGCATCTTTAATTAAGCTGCATCACTGCTAGTAACAGGGTATCATTCACACATATCTGGGATAATATGCTATTAGTAGGGCCCATTAATTAAGTGTGCCTTTGTTTATATGAACTGAAAAAAGTTATGGTATTAGAAAAATTAATAAAGTAGCTGACATGAGCACATTTAGTAATGATAGCAATGCCAAATGTAAAAGCTTTCAAGAGGAATTACTGATATTAATACAATGATCACTATTCGTGTTTGACAGCACTCCGTAGATGTTGCAATGATTAGTTTTATGTTCTTTTAAGTCCCCTTTCAATATCAACTTGCAAGATATTAGTATCTTTTTAGAAATGTTGCAGAAAGCCCCTCCAAGGCTCTAAAATGTTTTAGCACAAAATATGCATTCTGCATAATAAGGAAAATCTCTGAAATCTCAATACACTCAAATCAAAGAAAAACACTTGGATTTATCTTGCCTATGCCCTTTCTGGCATCATTGTGCACTTAAAGATAAGGTGGGGAATTGTGCTTGAGAAATAGCTCATCCTATTAAATACTGAAAATGAGAAAAAAAGATCTTGGTTAGAAAGTGTGAAAAATTGCTCTTGCATTTGAAGGTTGTATAGATTGGATTTTTTTTATAAATTGCCCATTAACCAAGTATTCCTGTTTTATCTCTATGCTAGCAAGAAAGTGATCTTTCATTTTGTGGCTGCAAAAAAAGCAGACAATTCAGAAAAGAGAATTACTGCTTTGTCTTAGCTATACCAGAAACTTGATGATAAAAATTGTCCTTAATTCTAGAAATACTATGACTGAGGTGGGAAAAAAATCGGAATATAAAGTAGCAAGATGTTTGCTCCATTGGTCTTAGATGGGAAAAGTCAGGGTGTAGCAATTCAAAGGTCAAAGTGGATTTACTGCTCTCCCAAATTACATTTGATTACTGGTACCAAGATTACAGGCAGAATGAAGAGTTTACACACTCATATCCATAATTTGAGAGACTGAATCTCTCAAAGATCTAAGTGCTGCTAATCCTACTGATATTGAAGGATTAATAATCCACAGTTTTAATGTCAGATCATTTGAATCTAAAAAGAAGCACAGTTAACACCACCTACAGGAAAGGCTGAGGGGTTTTTTTGGTGATTAGGCACTGTGGATTTTTTAGTCTTACGAGCCAAACAGTGTTAGACACAGTTTTTAAACAAAATACTTTTAGGGATAAAACCCCTTCCAGTGAATCAGCATTAAATACAGAGCATATGTCTAGGCTTTCAGAATATATTTTGTTTATATAATTGTATGGATAAAACTAATTATGCCTGTTAGACAAAAATACTATCTGTCTATATGCAACTTCAGTGCTTCAGTTTGGAATTCTGTTCACAAAAAAAAAAAAAAAAAAAAAAAAAAAAAAAAAAAAAAAAAAAAAAAAAAGTGAAAAGTAAATTCCAAGGCTTCCCTAAAAATATGGCAATAATTTAACCTCAGGGTTAAGTAATATTGCTTTCTCCTATGTGTAGAGGCAGTGAGGAAAAAGAGAAATCTCCCAGTATTTCTAATACAGAATAATTTGGCTGTGACATTTTTTTGAATTATAAAATGAAACCCATGTTCACTGCCTGAAAAAGTGATTCTTGGATGCAGTAGAGACTGTGCTCAAAAGGAAAAAAAAACAACCCCAAATGGACTCACTGCCTGGTTTTTTCTGTTTTTCCATTACCTAAGAGTAATAGTAGCCATTTCTTAGAGGGACTCATTAAAGAGTACAGCAAGGCAGGAAAATGGTAAAAGGGAAAAAAGTATGCATGAGAGAAACTCAAGTAAAAATGCATTGAGTTGTTGTGAATTGGATAAATAAATTATGTGAATGACGATTCTGGATTTAAATTATTTTTATTTCCTCATTCATTCCATAGTTACAGGAGATTATTACTGGTTATCCAGTTGACAAAGTCAAAATCAGTCTTTTGGATGACTTCGGAAGGAAGAATTTGTTGTTTTTTTCAATAATGCATTTGTTGTGTGCTTAACTCTTGCTCAGCACATGAAAGAAAAGCTTTTGAAGCCAAAATAAAAGAAAATTCTTACGTCTCAAGATATTTCTCATCTGCTTTGCCAGAGTGACTGTGCAATTTGAACCTAGGATCTGGGGACTCAGCTGAGGAGTCAGCGTTCACCAAAGAGGAGTTTGTGGGAAGTGTCAGATTAAATTACAGTGAATACCAGAGGTGAAGGCACCTCTCTTCCCAGACCTGTGACAAGGACCTGACCTCTAAAACCTCACAGACCTGTGGCAAGAAATCAAATGAAACTGTGCTGTACCTCACTTAGACCAAGGAAATCTTCAATTCAGATGGTTCACATGCTTTTGGGCATTATTACAGGTGCTCAGTTTTCTGACTCAGAGCTGCGAAGGACTGCGGCTGCCTTTGGATGTCCCCAGATGAAGTTTTAGGCCATCAAGGCATTCAGAGGCTGGATGAACTCAATTTCTTTTGAATTACAGTCATACACTTTGTAGTCTCATGCTTATGATGAAGGAGAGGGCAGGTTTTAGTCTGTAGTTTTCACCTTTTTCTCCATCTTTCTTCAGTGCTTCCCTTTCCCTGAGGGGATTTGCTGATGCAATTTTCCAGCCTCTTTGCAATGATTCAACAGCTCACAACCTGAAGAAAATCTAAGGAGGTAACACGCATCATCTTCCAGGGTTATCCCTTAAATAACAACTTGAGGCCACACTGCCTTTATGGCCAGGTCTTCTTGTGACCACGTGCTGATTGAGAGGCTGCTTTACAACTCTGCCTCTGTTTAGAGTTTTGCTGTGTGCAAAAGGCAGAAAGAAAGAGCATTTTTATTCTCTAGAGTGCAATTAGGGAATAGACTGTGATCAAAGACCTTCCAGAGCTGCACAAAATGCTTCAGAAGAAATTTCGTTATGTGTCCTCAATCCGGTAACCCATACAGGACAATATTTTCAATATTGTGCTGTGGACAAGTGTCACACCATCTTGCTGTGTCCCTCAACATCTTCAAACTAAATCTGGTGGAAGCAAAATTCTGTGCCCCTTCTGAAAATCAGTGAAGAGGGAAGATTTATTTCTATAGGAATATGCGTTCTGCTGTGCAGCTGTCTGCAAACCAGTGTGAGAGCTGACATTGTCTCTTCCCCAGATGTCTGAGAGAAAGATTTTGTTTGCTTTAGTTCCTGAAGTAAGAAATTTCACCAGATGTTTAGAATTTCTACTCTCTTACTCGGGTATCCTATTGTCGTTCCAGGGATTGGCTGTTGTTGTAGCAAACTGTCCACTAGTTCTTAAGGGAAAGATCAATCAATCTGCAATTAAAAATGCAAAGCATCACGATAGATAATCTATTTAATTTAGTATATAAATTCTGCAATATAATACAATTTAGTATTTATTTACAAGTAATGCATAGCACCACACAGAGATAAGTGGCTAAGCAGGTTATTTCAAGGTCTGGAAGCTCAAGTCAATTCTCATCTTTGAAGGTGGTTGTCATTGCTGCTATCTTTAAGCAAGGCCAAATATCTGGCATCACTTATCATACCTAAATAAACAAATCATGAAGGAAGTTCAAGGGGTAACATCAATATTACAGTCATAGAGAAGCTGGATATGTACTGGAACAGTAGTAGGGGGATTCTTATTTACACCACCCTGCCAGTGGAGACAAACACATTGTGAATAAAGCTGTTTATGTGTGGCAGCTACAGATATTTTATTGCTGCAATCACTGGATGTTGTTACACAAGCACTGACAAAGCTTCTGCCAGTGGAAATCAAATGAATCAACCAGTTAGCATCAACTTCAATTTGCCAAACTGGTACTGGATTAACTTTATAGGGCAGTTCTGTGTGAAAGGCTGTAAAATCATAGAACCATGGAATCATTTATATTGAAAAAGATCTCCAAGATCACTGAGTCCAGCTGCTGGCCCAGCACTGCCAAGTCCACCATTAAACCATGTCACGAAGTGCCACGTCTACAGGGCTTTTGAATGCCTCCAGGAATGGACACTCAAACATGTCCCTGGGCAGTCTGTTCCAGTGCTTGGCAACCCTTTCCATGAATATTGTTGTCCTGGTATCCAACCCAAACTTCCCTTGGTGTAACCTAAGGCCATGTCCTTTCATCCTATCACTTGTCACTTGGGAGAGCAACCCCACCAGGCTACAGTCTCCTCTCATGTTCAGTTCTAAAGAGTCATTAAACTCCTAGGCCACTGTTTCCTCAGCCAAACGCTTCTAACTTAAAATCCTAAACCCACAGCCCTGGAAATATATCCATGGCACCAACTGCTTTAAAAAAAACTTCTGTGCACGTTAGTGGGATATCCTTGTGAGTAAATAAGTCAGCTTGCTTACTAGCTCTTTACCCCTCAAAATTGCATGCTGTTGAGATACAAGGTTAAATCTGAGCTAAATCCCTTGTAAGGAGACATTATTTTCATAATGAGCAAAATCCCACACCAATTTGGGTTCACAGGTTAAGGTGATAACAAACAATGCATACACTATCTAGCATTTCCTATGTTTCACATAGAAGTACAATAATTTCCTTTTAAAGATGCACTCAGAGCAGTATGGTCATCATCATTAGGCTTTATACAAACAAGCAAAATGGTAATTTGGATGTAGTATCCATAGAAATACTTCTTGCAAAGTGAAAGAAACTCATTAGCCAGCGTTACAATTTCCAGAGAAAAACAGGATTGTGGATGTGTAAATGTAGGCACCTCAATTGCTGGAGAAAACATCCTGATTTTTCTTTGAAACTGGATAAAATACTTTAAAAAACCAAAACAAAAACAAACCCAAAAAAACCAAACAAAACCACCTCCCCCCAAAAAAACAACAAACGCCTGTGGCTACTACTCTACAAATAATACAATACTGAGGAGTCCAATTAATTTGAGAGTAAAATTAACTACACAGGCAGCAACCATTAACATCCAGGTTTGAAATAATATCATTTTTAGTACTGGGCCACAAATTGCTTATACAAATACTCTTTTTTCTTTTTCATAACATATCGCTGTCTTAAAGTTCCTTGCAATTTCATAGGTTTTTAGTGGCATTTTACAGCCGTATACTTCCCAAACTTACTGAAAGGGAGAAGAAGTTAAGGTGCTGATACACTGTCAGCTCTGTATTGTCCATGCAATTAAATATAATGGAATCTTTTAAAAAATAATCTTAATTATGAAACTCAAGGGACAAATACATTCGTATTTGCAACATGTCCAATGAGGTTGTGCTTCCAGTCCGTGTCTGATTCCCAGTGAACCAAGCCAGCAGCAAGGTCCCATGTATGCCTGAATGTAATCCAGCAACTGTGCTCTTTTGTTTGTTTGTTTGTTTGTTTGTTTTGTTTTGTTTTGTTTTGTTTTGTTTTGTTTCAGTTCCCTGAAAGTCTGCTGCAGTACAAATCTCAGAACAGAATCCAGCATCAGGCTCTTCACAGGCTGCTGTGGTTTTTGCTTGGCTTTATTTTAAAAGAAGTTTTCAGAAGGGACCAACATCTAAATTGTTAGAATCTTTGCCCAGGATGTCTAATATCTTAAGCTAGGTCCCAAGGAATGTGCTTTCTTACTTATCAATATTGACTGTGCTCTTTGTAAGTGAAAGTGAGGGGAAAAAAAACCCAATCCAAATTAAAATTGTTCCACACCTGAGGAAGAATAGTGCTCTTACAGTCTAGATAAATTTTACATGGAGTATGTTTTCTGTACTTCTAGTTCATTTACACTAAGCACTTAAGCTCTGAATGACACTCCACTTGAAAACCCATATAAATATTGCCAAGCATTTAATTTGTTGGAACATACAAGAAAAAGACATCATGGCAACAAAACGTCAAAATGCCATGAAACAGGAAGGTTTTTTTGAATCTTTACTGTAGCCTCAAAATGCTAGCAATACTGAATGCACTGCCAAAATTGTCATCATATTCCCCACCCACAGTTCTTGCTGCTTCCATGGTTCCTTGTGGTGCACTCAGTCTTGAAAGGAAAAAAAATTAAACAGTACAGGCTGGATGATTTTCTATGAGAGCAGAGCTTATCTGAAGTAGCAGTTCTGTAGTCAGAGGCAATGGTGTGGTGCTTTCTTGCTTGTGGACAACTTTATCTCATGGAAAATGGCCTGAGGAAGGAAATGGTTCATTATAAACATCTTATTACCAGATGAAAGGAAGAACATAAAGATCTAAATGTAATGTCTAAACAACTGCCCCAAAGCCAGCAGCTGTGCCTAACAAGTCTGTGCTGTCTATCCTCTCACATGATCATTCTGAGACATTTTTAAAGCATGGTGAACTGAAAAGAAATGAAAAGGACCTGCAGTCGACATTCTTAGAAAGCAAGTACCCTTTTCTGCCAACCAAGGTGGTAAAGAATATTGGGTAACAAGCTTAGCACGTGGGTAATTTCCCTGAAATTAACAGAATTTTATTTGCTTAAAATTGGGTTGATTTTGGCCCTCTGGTATGTAATAAACACAAATTAACTGCAAATTGCTGCATTGCACACAAAAAAGGTGATTCAGGACCTTATATTCAGCAAAAGAATTCTCAGTGAATGGTGAACCTTTTCAGCTTCTACAATGAATAAATTGTGCTATATCAACATGTTCAGCGTGCTCTTAATGCCTCCTGAGCAGGTCAGTCACAAAGAAGCACTGAATGGGATTGTTTAGATTTATTTTTCCCCTGCATTTACAAAAGAAGTTAAATCAATTAGAAGCAATGTAGCAAGGGGACTGATACTGGATTCTTCCTGCAAAACGTATTTCATTTCACACAGACGAAATGAACACTTCTGTTCATATAAACAACAGACAGAAGCATTTCCCCACAATACTGGAAGATCACAAAGATGGAACGGTAAAAGATCACAATAAACTGGAGTTTAGTTTTTGCTCTTCAGCACTATCCATCCCTCTTTCTCAGGGAGCCTTACAGTTTAACAATGATGTTTGACCCACTGTCTACCCTGTCAGTGAATGTTTGTATTCTATTAACGTTGGTTTTCCAGGTGATTTTTTGTGCACCCTAGAATGCACATCCCCTCTTTGACTTGTTTTTCATGCACCCTTTGAGCTCAGAAATATATACACATAAAGTTAGGCCAAACACAACTGAGGGGGTCATACAGAAGCTTTAGCCTCCCACATTAATTTATTGTCATGTCAACAAAATGAACAATGAGAAAATATATATTCACTCAGGAAGTATGTCATTAGTGCTGAATGTATCTCCTCATATTTATTGTATTCATAGATTTAAGAGTTCATCTTTATATTCCCTTATTTTTATTTACTTTTCAAGTTTCTCTTGAACTTGAAGATTAAAATATTCATCCTATGAATTTCCAATAAAAAACAGATGACAGAGATAGAATGTTTTCATCTGGAAAATCATTGCTCAGATTCAGAGTGACAAACAGCAAATGTCTGTCTAAATACTGTTATACATCAATCTTGCCTTAATCTTACATCCCACCGGGGGTTTTTTTTGTGGACCTGCACACTCCATTCACACCAAGAGATCATAATTTGGCCATTTTGTCAGCTGAACAGAGGGCTTTGTCTCTTCCTCCCTTGTCAGCCTGAGAGTTAATCACACAGCTGTAGTGTGCTGCTACAATTTTTGGGTTTGAGTCTTGCAAATATTCAGAGGCAAAAGCAGAGCAGCAGTTTCCATTAAAAACAAACAAATCCACAACAAAAAACCAAAACAAATAAACCCCACCAAACTCAAAACCTTCACACATTTAACCACACTGAAGTCAATTTAGTTCTGTGGCAGTCCTGGCATGACTAACACTGGTAACCAGTGCAGGTGCTTGAACAAGTAAGGCAGGGAGTGCCCACCAAAGCCACTCTGTCCCCCCCCTCTTTAGCTGGACTCAACATTGCCCCCACCTTTCCCTTTTTCTGGATTCAGCTTCACCCCCAATTTCTCTCCCTCCCTCTCCCCACAGGGCAAAGAATAGTGAATGTGTGTGTTGTAGACAGTTCATCACAGTTATTTTTTTTAACTGCAAGTAACAGAAAATACTAAATAACCTTGAAAAAATACTCTTCCATTAAAATCATCAAAGAAGAGGCTCCATTTAGTTGTGTTCATAGACAATTTTGCCATTATCTTTGGACTGCAGGCCTAAATTAAATTCTTTTCTAAAATCCCTGGAGTTTTCAGTGTCATATGGTTTTTAAAAGGGTTTCAGGAAAAACAACAGTTAATTACTTTAAGAGCCCAAACAATTCTATCTTTACATCTTGCTTTACATCTCCCTGTAGCTTTAGACTCTAATGAGTCTGTCCCTTATAGTTTTTCTCCTCTATAGAGTCTAGGAAAAGTGAACATGAATCACCAGTGGATTTCTTGTAGTGACCTACCCACTTAAATCCAGAAATTGTCAGATTCTTTAAAACAGTGAGCTCTCTGTTAGAGCAAACATAAGAAAAACACCAGATCAGTCTTTTGTCTCTCCAGAGCTTTGTGAGTACCTCACACTACTGCATCTGCAAACAGGAAAACTGCCCTGTGCACCACTCCTGTTGCAGGGAAACAATTCAGATGAACAAGAGAGGTTGCAGCCTGCTGAGACCTGCAGAGGGAAGCTCCAGGGCAGGGGGCAGAGAGCTGGGGGTGCCCAGGTGCAGGCAGTCAGGTGGGATGGCACACACCTGCAGCCTGATAGCTGCACCACTTTCCCACCCACCACCCCTCACTCTTGCAAGCTGAGAGGCTGCAGAACTCCTGAGAGGGTCTTGTTTGGTGAGAGAATTGGAGAGAGAATGGTAAGGTTGGTGACTTTGATTAATATCTGTTTTTCTGCCTGTGGTGGACTGTGTTCTTCAGGTATTACTTTTATAATCCTGGGAGTTTCAGAGTGCACAATGACTGGAGTTTGTTTCTTGAGTAATGTCACAACAGATACTATCTGAAAATGTGATGAGGTAGCCTAGAAAACTTTAGAAACTTTGAAACCTTTGAAAACTAGTAGATAAAGTAGCTACTATATAAATCTTTATAGAGTTTGTCTATTATGTGCACAAAAAAAAAACAAACACAAAAACACAAAAAAAACAACCAACTCAAAAAACCACAGGTCTCCACTTTTTTTTTTTTTTAATTTCTAAATTTTTATTCATTCATATTAAGTAAACTTCTAAAACTCTTAATTTACTGAATTAATTTACTGAATTACTGCCCTGACAGGAAGCTGTACAGAGCTGTGCTGATAATCTTAATGGGGTGATGACCCCCTTATTTTTGCTTCTAATTGTCCTGTCCTAAGAAAGTAAAATAGGAGATGTTGGCCCACAGCCCTTTAGACTTTTTTCTGAGTTTCTGGTGAGTACAGACATACAAAATGAATTTAAGTCTTTAAGTACTTAAAGATAAGTATGTACATCCAATTTGCTATCCTATTGTGAGAGAGAACCTTATCTTTTCCTGTGGTGTTTTTCCCCCCACCAAAGGCTTTCTTTTTCTCTTGTTGTTTTTAAGCCCTCTAGAGCCATTGCATTTGTCTTCCATGTCAGTGATTATGGAAGGAAAAGGCTCAAGGAGGGTTCAGATTCTTTAATCTTTGCAGATGCACAGCTGTTTGTCACTAGTGGGCTTGTAGTGGTGATGCTGTTATTTTGTACTACTCACGGAATCTTAGTTTAGGATCTATGACTTCCTGGTTTCACAATTAATTTGGAAGAAATGAAATACTGCTGTAGTACAACATAGAGTTCTAAGCTGTGTAAACTTTTAATAGATGTATAAAACTGTGTCACAACTCTCTACTGCTGCTTCTGCATTGCTGCTTTTATGATATAATAAATTGTGAAATCAGAGCCACTATTCTAGTGAAATAAATAAGATAGGAACATCTTCTGGAGATAGAGACTTAATACAGCTGCTGCATGTAAAAGTAACCATTTATTAGCTTGCCCTAGGGTATCTGCTTCAGGTTTTCCAGTGCCAAAAGATGTAGAGACTATCCCAACCTAGGGTTGTTTGGTGTGTGTTTGTTTGTTTTATGGACATGTACATGCCTTAATCAGCTGAATCAAAATGTAGAAGAGAGGAGTTAAAGCTGTCATTAGCCTGCTGTAATCAAGCTTTTGTTGTTCTACTGTGGTCCAAAGGATCTGATACAGAGGTACCAGTGAAAACAGGTGTGATCTGGACAAACATCTTATGCTTTGGTCTCCTGTTGTCACAGCTTATGAAGCTGTTCCTTGGCTTCTCATTGACTGGTCACAGATGAAGGTGCACCTTTCAGTAATAATTTTTATCTAATCAGGCAGTCATTGCTTTCTGGAGGTAGAGGCTGTGAACCCGGCAGCCTCTCTGTGGGGGTTTTATGAAGTGTGTGATTCACTGTTTATTGGTGGTTTCAGCATGTCCCTTCTACCTCCTCCTTTCTCTCAAAAGCTTCCCTGTCATTTCTACACTGGAGCATCTATGTTTTCTGGGCAATATAAAGTGTGCAGCTCTGTAATGAAATGAGTAATATTGAAGTGTATGAGAATTTTAATTTAATTTTGAATACCTATTCCACATGACCCTAAAAGGTTACTTGCTGTAATTATTAGAAGATGAAGTTATAGTAAAACACTGTGGATGCTGAGTCAGGGTCTCTGTAATTTTTTCTGTACCAGAGTTAAAGAATGTAAAAACATTTCTCTACACATCTAGGCTTCCTTGTGAGACAAGAACAGTCCACACTGAGTAGTACATAAATTCTGCAAGAGATGGCCTTGTGTTATTTAAGGCATAAATCCATTTTTGGATCCTTTCCTTTAATGCTGATCAGCTGTGAGGCACAGTTCTCTATCTGCCAGTTCCTGGGGAGCCTGACCTGACCAAGTAATGCAGGACCTGGCCTAGAACCTCGGACAAATTAATGTTTAGAATACAGAGAACAGATGTAAAATTCTAAACTCAGCAGATTTACACTATCTTCCCAGATTTTGTAAACCTCAAGGGCAAAATTATTAACAAGTGTATTGAATTTTTCTATTGCGTCTTGTTTCACTTACAGATTTTTTGCATGTGAAGTTCTTAAATCCAGCTGTTGTCATTCTAAAAGCTGGGCAACAAGGGAATGATCATGTGCTCCAGTTTGAAAATCTGCTCGGTCACTTCATGTGTTTTTTCCTTTTTTTCTCAATCAGAGATTGTGTTATGTTCTGACAGTGAATGTGTTTTGGTCTTTTTTTTATAAATATAAACATTAATTGATACTAAATGGTAAAACTTTAAATCAACCTCTGAGCAAATCATTAAACAAATCAACATAAAACGCATGAGCATTCTTCCAGATTCACAAATCCTTTAATTTAAATTTAAAAAAAAAAAACCTCTCTTCCAATGTAGGATGATAATGATGTCCTTTTTTAAATTCACTGTTATCTCAGTGAAGTATTTCAGAGGCTGCCTGAGACAGATACCATACAGACTCTCACTCCAAGTTTAAAAAAAGTTAGATTAATTTTTAGGCTGAAAACTTAAAAAGCATGTGAACTCAAAACATTTCTACTAAACCTGGAATGTATTTTCTAAAAGAATTTGTCTTATTGCTGGGATGGCTCCCACTGTTGGAAATATTGTTTATGCACTACTTAGAAGGATTTCCAAAACTCATTTTACTTAGCATGAGTTACAGTTATAGATGTAATTGTGAGAAAACTTCAATAATTATATCTCATGTGACTTCAGTTCTCTTTCCCTGGATAATGCTATCTGTGATTTTTCTCTGGGATGTTCATGAGGGACTTCCTTTGGGGGATATCTCATCATCCTTGTGTCTGAAAGCAAGAAGTTATATAAGCCTGCAGAGCAGAGTTCAAGCAGGCTGCTGGGAAATACTCACTGACTCAGTTTCTTTTAAATTCTTGATTTATCTCTTTAAGTGCCTGGAAAAATATTTCAGATACAAACTCCACTTCCCTTGAGAAATGTGGGGGTTTTGCTGGGTTTTCAAGTGAATTAGGAAGGCAGAAAATGACTCGTGCAAGTCAGTAACTCATTGCAGACTGGCATTGTGGCTTTTTCTTAAGATTACAAAAATGCAGTTTTCTGGAAGACAAGCTTTTGTTTGCCTAAAAGTTATGGATTGGATACGAGAATCATTTGAAGAAACTCTACATCCTACTTAGCAGAACAGCTACTTAAACCCTTTTTGGCATCAAAGTCTGAATTTGTGTTGCTGTGAAGAGGATTAAATCTTTCAAAAGGGAAAGCGAAATCTCTAAAGAAGAAATATTGATATATCAACTTAAAATAACTTCCAGATATTTCTTCGGAAGCTCTATATAGCAGAGCATAAAGAATGCCATTAGCAATGGTATGTAACTGCAAATGGAAATACTTTTGCAGTAGCACAATAATGGGGAAGAAATAGGAATTAATGTGGGTGAAGAAATAAGATTAGTCCTCCTAGAATAATAAAAAAAAAACCCACAAATGGATCCCTTCAAAGCTATGAAGAGACTATGGGAAAAGTACTGTGTTTCACCTGGTGTGGTGCTCCTGGAGGGAGAGCTTCCCAAAAGAAGTGTAATATCAACATAACCTCTGAGTCACGTGTTTGAGGCCCGCCCAGTGCTCATACAGCTCTGCAAATCTCTTTGCATATGCAAGTCTGAGGCCATGAAATAGCTGGAGAAAATGTACCTGTTTAGTATCAGTACGTGGCAATGACAGAGTAACCCAAGAAAAAGGTGCATCTCTTAGCTGAATTAAGCTCTGGATTTAAATTTGGTGAATGGCTGGCTTGTTTCAATGGAGGAATGGGCATTCAGTGCCAAATGGTCTTGAACTTCAGGGAAATTTAGGTATGTCTCTCCTTTTTAGTCATACAGCTGTAAAATGTTATGGGTAAAAATAGAAGAAGAATGAATAGTACAATAGGAGGGAGCTTACAAGAACTATATAAGACATTACCTTTGCCTCTAAAAGTTGTCAATCCAAATTAAACTGACACAACTCATGGATAAATATCTTCAGTCGAGATTTAAGCACAGAAGTGGTTGATGGAGGGGTGTGTGTGTTTGTTGCATTGGGGTTTATTTGATTTAATTTTGGGGGGTTTTGTGTGTTTTGTTTTTATATAGCTGAGGGAAAAGTGAAGGTAAAAAAGATGGTGGGAAAAATACTCTAGATTGATCAATTTAGTAAGTGATTCAGAAGAAGCCCAGCCTTTTTTCTTTCTCGGATTGTGGATTTTTTTGTTTGTTTGGGTTCTGTTGTTGGGGTAGAGGATGAGCTGTGATCCTTTGGGGAAGGAAAAAAAAGTGAGGAGCAGAAGTATCAGAAAAAAGAAGGTTGCTGGATTACCACAGGGAACACTATAAATGCTCCAGAAACAGAATGGACCTCTTTATAAAAAAGGGACAAAAGAAGTGAATCAGATTTCTGTGCATTTTTGTTGTTCATCTCTGTCTCGCACTGATTTTGATTCAGAGTATTTCTGCTGCTTGGAGAGGTTATTATTAGCTTACATCTTAGGTGGAATATTTTCAGTGCTGAAATCAATGGATGACCGATTGCTGTTCCCTGATTCTGTTCAGAGCTGTAGTAGGAAATTCTCTATTAGGGTGTGTAGAATATCTGAGAATAAGAGTAGTTGTTAATGGGCAGTGAAGGCAGATGTAAGACTGACAAAGCTGGAGTCAGGAACAGCAGACTGGTTGCACTCTTCATCTTCTTCCCTATTTTGAGATCGTATTGACTCTAAATCAATTATACCCACAAAGTGGCATGCATTTCCCTAAAAGCCTTAAAAACTCAATTGAGTATAGCAGTGGCATTGTTACAGTAATGATGAAAAGCATTATTGCTCTGTACAGGCTGCCAAACAAAAGAAACATGGTGAAAAGTAGCAGGAACAGTGGTTGATCTATGCTTAAAAGCTTCAGTTGTCTGGTGGAAGTACCTGGGAAGCACCCTATTTCTATACATTTCCTGATTCCAAAATTTGACACCTATATATTTTTTTTTTCCTTGTGTATGTCCTTGTGGTTTTTACTGCAAGGGGATCTGTGTAAAAGGAAGACCTGCATTTCTGAATTAATGTTTTCCCTTTTCCTTCGAAATCCTTACTATTTTGAGTATCTTTAAGTGATTAAAAATTTTATTTTAGATAGAAACCCAGTGACTCAGTTACCATGACTCAATGGTATCTCTTAGTTCAGTGAGTCAGACTCTTCATCCTGCAGAGCAGCATCTCAGATGATTTCTGAAAGGACATTTGCAAAGGCAACTGCTCAGAATCAGAATGTAGCTTAGAATGTTTTAGTTAATGGGTGCAGATACTACACAAAGCCTTGTACAGACAAGACTTACTGCTTTAATTTTGTGCTCATATTCTTGTTTTAAAGAGTACTGAGGAGATTTTATTTTCCTCTTAGTATGATTTTATATTAGAAGCTTTTAGGGCTTAAATGGTGGCAAGTGTCTGAGTTTCTCTTTGCTGCTTTGTAAATACGAACTTCCAGGATTTGAATGGTCAGGTAGGTTTTCCTCAGGTAATTGAGTTGTCAAATTGACTCTCAGCTATTGAAGAGTCTGTTGACAGTGTGATAGATTCTTCAACAGTCCACAGTAATGCTGGTGTTTATTTGCAAACATAGTGAAGCTAAAATAATCCTGGAAGCAATTACATTATATTTTTTTTTTATCCAACAATTTTGTTGTTTAGGTGCTTTAGATTAATTGATTTCAGTTTTAAGTTTTTCACTGCTTTTAGTAACAGGAGAGGTCTCACATCTGAGTTTTCTTTAGCATCAGACTGGACAAATATTTTGTGATGAGTTCTCTAGCCAGCAGGAAAATGCATTGGTTTATTTGTGGTTTTTTTGTTTGGTGGTTTTTTTTTTTTTTTTTTTTTTTTTTTTTCCCCCTAAATGATCATCATTAAAGAGCAACAAACAAAAGAACTGACTAAAANAGAGAGAAAGCACAACTTTGCACCAACTCTCCATCTGATGGGTATCAAGTAGTACCACTGATTCATGTTATCAGTGTCTCCTTAACATCTAGAGAATACTGTCCTCTGTGCTTCCCATTCACAGAAAACAAGCAGCATATCCTTGGTCCTAAAAGCATCCTTTGGAGAAAGGGATACAAATAGGAAATGAAATGGGGATTAGTGTATCCGGGTTGCACAAGAGAAGTTGGTGACTGCTACTCACTCTGACAGGAATCTTGAAATAAACTCTTCAGCTGGTGAGCCCTGTTGCTGGTAAAAGGATGGTCTTGTAATCTTCTAAGATTATGGCTCAGAGTATGTGCTTAGAATTCTGTACATCACAAACTTCTCTAAACAGATCAAAATACTTAAATGCTCTTTAAAAAGTTATTGGGGTGTTTTTAGATGCCCCCTGTCTATCAGTTAGTTTTGCACAAGACATGTAATTAAAACAACACTCTCCTTTTGTTCCTAAAGGTAGAGATTGCTTTAATGAAACAAAAACATGCACTCAGTCCCTTCAGCTTTCCATCTTTCATTGAGGACTGGGATTTAAGGAGCAGAACATCTTTTTCAAGCTTCAATTTTTAAAAGCTTTTCTGAGCTTTACTAGACCTGTTTTTCAAATTCCGTGTCAAAGACCTGAGGATTGTGAGGCTTCAGTATAAACCAGCCTAGTTTAACCCCTTGTGAGACTGTGCAAGGAGTAATTAAACATAAAGTAAAAGATGCTGAGGGAATCATCTTTCTTTTCAGTTTGATTGACACTCTAGGTACTGGCTGACTTTGCAGAGTTTCCCACTGAGAGATCATCAGAAAAGCCTTAAAGAAAAAAAAAAACAATAGGAGAATTTTTGCTCCAAGCAGGTAGGAGATGGGTTTTGTCAGATTTGAGAACATAAAAAGAAGTAAGGAGGGGGGAAAAATAGCTTCATCTCTCCTTATCTTCTTTTTCAGTAGTTTCTAAGTAGTGCTTATAGTAGAGTCTCTGAGTTACTTAAAGGTGCAGCCTGAATTACACTGAAAGTGAATGGGTCCAAGGCTCCAACTTATTAGTTTCTCCATTACCTCTAGATGTGACTGAGTCGGTCCTTAAATTTTAGTGCTGCCACAGGGGTTTTATTTTCATATTGGCTATAGCCAGCTCTACTGTCTGAATTTGCTGTTCTGAATTTGGCAGTTTATTCAGTGGAGCAAATGATGCTCCCACTGTCATCAGAGACAGGTTCTTTTAGGTCAGTAAAAACAGAGAGTGCTCGAGGTACTGTTAAACCAGAGTTTTTCTCCTTGCAGCCTAGGAGTTCCAGCAGTGCCCTAAGCCTACCTAGCAGATATAAATTGCTAAGCAAGGCTCAGGAGAGGCAGGGGTTTTCTTTTAGTCAGAGCTTCTAGAAACGTTAAGCTTCTCCTGAAGCAACTTTTTTGAGCATGTCTGTTTGGGGGGTGGGAGATGACAGAAAATGTCCTGGAGTGCCTTTGAGCAGCAGTAAACTACTTATCCCTGAGTCCTAATGCCCTGACTAGAAAGGGTTGGTCTGTCTAATCTGCAGCTCTCCTGACAGACAGAAAGAAGAGGAAATATATTAGAGGAATCACTGTTGTTTTACAAGAAGAAAACAGTAATTAATGAATACAATATAGCACCTCTAAAATGCACATCTTTTGGAATCTAGGTATCCGTTTTCTTGGTTACTTCTGAGTTTAGTTAAGTGTATGTCGGTATTTGCAAAGACAGCATAAATTCTTCTCACTTCGTCTCTTCCCTTGGCAGTGTCACACAAATAAAATCCCTTTCAGTCATGATCTATCAGGGATGCCAGCAAGAGATGTGAAGTCATCAAATTCTGCTGTTTATATGGCTGGTGCTTTGGATCCCATTTGAAGAGGCAGGAGAAAGGGGAAAGAAATGGATTTTTGAGAACAAGAACCCTAACTCCCGCTTTTCTGCTAAAGATGAAGCCTTTTAGCCAAAGGTTTTCTGTTTAACTTGAAAGAGTTAAATTGTCATGCACTTCTAAACTCTGCATGCAGTCCCACTGACTTGCTGACACATGTAGTTGGAGCTAGGAATGAAAAAAGCTTAAAGATATGAACCTGCAACAGACTCAAGTTTTTTAACAACATAAGGCCTGTCCTGATAAGGGGAAAAGTATTTTGTAGTTTCTTTACACACAGTCCAAATTAACATTTTTATGGCTGCAGAATTCATGATTTTTTTAAATTATTGATTTGGAATATTATTCTTGCTTTAATAGTGCTATGGTGGCATTTTGGTCATTTGATTAATTATTAGATAGAATGGTTTTGGTCCAATTTAGTGATATAGTTAAAGATGGTAAAAGCTATTGTGGAATGAGCTCTGAGAAGCAGAGGCTCAGCCTGTGGGTTAAAGAAAAAAAAATGAAGTGTTGATTTGTGAGTTGTTTTGTTCATTGTTTCTCTGTTAACTGTCTTTTTCTAAACACGAGAGTGAGTGTGTGAGAAGTGCAACCAAGAGCAACTGCCTCTGGCTTGAAAAAGTCTTTACATTTCCAGAGCTTAACATGCTTCAGGAAGGAACACACTGCAAGGATTGCTAGGGAGAGCAAACAGGCAAAGTAGTGCAAATGAAGTACCAGCTCCAGAGACCATGCTAATTTTAAAAGAATGTCAAGGCTGTACCATATTGTCTTACTAAAAGTAGCACCTGTTGTCAAAATAGCAGGGTAGTAGGTCAGAAAGAGGAAATGAAATGTGTAAAGCTGTGGGGCAAAACCACATGGATGAAATAGCTTGCTACAGTCTTTTCCCTCCCTTCCAGATTGTGGCATGAAGATTTTTCTGATCCATCTGTCATAGCATCAGTAGTGGAATGTAAGTGGGTGTTAATTATTGATAACTAAACAGAGGTAGATTGTTGCTATTTGCATTCCAAAAGCACAGCTGGGATCTACCTCTTCTCTCTTAACTTTGTGTTTTGGAAGTCTAGCAGGAAGACATAATTAAATATACATTATAATACCAATCAGAGTACTATGGGAAGAGTTTGGGGCTTTTTTTTCCTTGTTTGTTTTAAAAGAAAAAAAAATTGAACCATGGAGTTGACGTAGTCCAATAAGCTGTAAAAGTTAGAAAAGAGAGAAGACAGTAGTTAGAGGCAAGAAAAATTAGTGAGCACATATTCTGATAGTCAGTGTGACTATCAGGAATTTGTTCTAGTATCCTGAGGGTAGGCTGGTATTTTCCAGGTTCATCAGTAACTTTTCTCTGAACTGCCTTGCACAGCATTTCTTAACAGATTGCTATTCTGCATATTAAACACCAACCAAAAATACTACAATGACTTTACTGCTCTTAAATAGAGAGAAATAAACTGCTGATGTATAGCCCTTGGAACATTCTACAAGAGCATTTGATATCCATAGCGAGAAGCTGCATTGGAAGTAATATGCACTTAAAATCAAATATAGTAGGAATTCAAATGAGTGAAGGCAACAGCTGAAAATGATATGTAGCTCAACATGAGCATGTCCTCTAATTTGAAAATGTTTTATTAGAAATAGCGGGAGAGTAAAACCCTGTGTGGGATGTGGCATATGTCTTTATTGAGATTCAGTCCTGTTAAATTAAATTGTCAGGATTGTGAAATAACACAGTTCCCCTAGATACGTGTAAGTGTGTGTGTATGCAATGTAAGCTCAGCTGGTGATTTGCTCAGTGGAGACCTTTACCCTCTGCACGGTGCAGTGAGAACAGAACATCACTGAGCAGTTGAGGCTGCCTTTATCTCCAGAGGGAAGTAGCTGACTGGACAGAGGGAGTTGAGGAGAAAGGGTTTGCATTTAGGTCAGCATCCTCTGGGGTGCAGAGCTGCAGGTTAGGGAAGGGAAGCAGGGTCAGCTGGACAGAATCCAGAGAGGTCTAAGAAAATGCTGTTGCTGTGTAGACAAAATATCATTTTTAAGTGCCCTGAGTTTGGAGGATCTCTGCATTTTTGTATTTAACAAATGGAATTAAAACAAACAAACAAAACATAACAAAAAACCCAACAAAAACACTCCTAAAATGTCATGTTAGTTCAAATATGGTTTTGGACTCTGGCAGCTCAAAACTTTAGGCTAGCTCTAATGCTATCTGCATTAAGAATTGAGTTATCCTGTCTTTGGGGTGGCATATGACTGGAATGAGACTCCCTTTTCTTCTACAGTGGTGTCTTCTGCCCCAGAGTCCTCCTGCCCAGAACTGCAAAGTTAGGCCCAGCTACCAGGGTGATTGATCAAAATATGGAACTGATTTCTCAGAACCCTTATCTCTTCAGTTGACATGAGAAATTGGTTTAATTAATGGTACATCAGCACTGCAGGACCAAGGACTGGTCTAAGGCACTGACAGGAGGCATCTGTGCATATGCTCAGCATGTCCTGGGAGCCAACTCAGTTTGTGAAGTCTCAGTTTATGTAGTGGAGGTCACTATTATGATTTTGGGGTGATGTTACTCATTCAGGATGCATCAAACCTACACTGATCAGAACAGCAGATCTATTTCATGTGATTGAGACTAATTTTGTTTTGTTTTGTATCTTCAAAACGATGGCAAGTGTGCTTGGAGGGTCAAAAAGCTACCCCCAGATGTGATGTGAGAGGTTGAAATTATAATTTCCTCCAAGTGGAAGAGAGGAAAATTAAACTGTCAGTGGAACTGAAATGCATTTCTTGTCTATGTTTTAGAGTGAAACTCCTGACAGATTATAATGTTGTCTTTTGTACGCGGTCTTCTCTTGTGCTGTGCAGAGTTAATAAAAGAAAAGCTATGTTTTAGAAATGGGCTACCACAATGGTAGCAATGAATGGTGTTCCTTGGTTCACATGTAGGTTCTTAACTCCCTTGCTTGACTCCCTTGCTTATATCTACTTTTCTTAATTGACTGCAAAGCATAATTCATTTCACTCTAAGGTGTGCTTATAAAATACAGCAGATGGGTGCTCCTCTAGAAGTGCATGCAGAAAGCCAAATTAAATTATTAATGTCCTGTTTATAAATTGTTAAAGTGTGCATTATTTTCACCTTGGCCAGGGTTCATTTACTTTTTGTTAGACTGGCTTGTTTTTTTGTTCTTCACTGGAAGCACTGTCGGATCAACAAAAACAAGCCTCCAGATCTCAATGGCTTTTAGTGAATTTTGGTCCCAATTCTCCCTGAGAAGCAAATCTTTTGGGCTCCTGAAAGACATGCAGTAATGTCCACTGAGAGAGTTTGGTCTTATGTTTATGCTGTTATACAGTTTGATTTATTAACCTAACTGGTTACTGAGTTGGGATCCAGGTTTTATTTGGCTATTTCAGTAACCTGTGAGTAACAATTCCTGAAGACTTAAAAATCCCCCAACCAAAACAACACGTTTTTGTTTGGAGGTATCAGCGTTCCAAGCCGCTGCAGAAGGAAGTGGCAGTTTTCCTTCTGTGATGTTGATGGTGTGAGGCACATCCAGTGGCAGAAGCAGCACAGGTCCCTCCTGAAGTCCCAGCTGTGTGATGCAGAGCTGTGTTGGTGACGGTGAAGATTAAACAAGTGGTGTGTGTTGTCATGTTCCAGTAGAACACAGCTCCTGCCAAGCTGACTTCCAATTACTGCTTGAGAAAACAGCTTGGTGCCTGTTCTATTTTTATAGCTTTGAAACTCTGCCTTGGTTTGTGCAGCAGTGGATGATTAAGGGTTTTTTTGGTGTGTGTGGTTTTTTTTTGTGTTGGTTGTTTTTTGTTTGTTTGTTTTTGTTTTGTAATTTTATTAAAAATAATAACAACAAGATGCTTGGTGTGACATAAGAAAATATTCTGGAGATGCTTTTGATTCCCTATACTAATGTAGCCTCTGGTTTTAATATGACAGAGCACTGTTTAAATACCCTGTGATGGTATCGCAGAACTGTGGCATTGTCTAGAAACTTCAGAAATGAAGAAGACACAGAAAGCTGTGGTGGAAACTTTCTGGGGAGAAATATGGCCTAAATATATGGCAAAGGGCTGGTTTTTCCTGAAGCATAGGACCAATTTCAACAAATACACTAAAATAGGGTTTACACCTTGATGTAGCAAAAGTGATTTCCTTTTTCTTCATAACTTAACAGAATATGAGAAGTTTGTTTTATAAAACATGAACCATATATATTGGGGGTTTTTTTGAACCAGATATTCCTCTACATTCCCATATCCATACTGATGGTGACTACTTAAACATCTTGGGAAAGGCTGGATTTCAAGCACTGAATTTTCTAAGCAACTTTAGAGTTTGAGTACTGAGATTTATAATTAAGTGAACAGTTTGGTTTATATTCAAAAAAATTTATTGATTCATTTTAATGGAGTAATAGATTTTATACCCAACAAGATTAAAAATTAGGTCAAACAACAAAAAAACTTGAGCTAGGTGCAAACTTGGCACAGGTTTATTCAGATTAGTCTGTCGATTCTTCAGTCAGACTTCAAATAGTATAGAAACTTTGACATTGCCAATGTTCTTCATTTTTCTTCTAACACCTTACTCTGTAAGCCAAAATTCCTGCCTTCATCTATGTACTGGGTCTCCATTAGTACATCTGGTCAGCCTAAGGGCCACATTCCTGTGCAATGTGTATCCTTCCAGGCCAGTGTAGTGTGTATGTCTTTGGATTTGACAGAGGAAAGCTCACTTTCTGTGGAGCATCTCTAATGAGGAAATGAGGTGCTGAAGTGGATGGTGTATTGACTTTGCTGTAGCACATCAGCAGTGAATTTCAATTTTTAGAGCTGGAACAGCTCCAGCAGCTAAGGCTTGCAGAACTGTAACAACTGAGCCTTGACTGAAGATTTTGACGGGCCCATCATCCAAAGGAAGAAAATGGACACTTGCTGGTTTTGGCTGCGATAGAATTACTTCTCTTCACAGTAGCTGGCACTGGACTCCGTTTTGGATTTGTAATGAAAACAGAGCTGGTAGCACAGGGGTATTGCTGCCAAGCAGTATCAAGGCTTTTTGTGCCTCTCACCCCACCCCACCAACGAGGAGAGGGGGGTGCCCAGGAGGCTGGGAGGAGGCACAGCAGGAACAGCTGGCCCCACTGACCCAAGGGACATCCCACACCATGTGAGGTCATGCTCAGTGTATAAAGCTAGGGGTGATGCCTTAAGTTTTAGCTTTCATGTTTTTCAGATTCTGTGCTGCCTAGGGGTGTGGTTCTGAGCCCCATATTAAGTGTCAGTCAGCTCTCTTCACAGAGTAGGGAAACAAAACAAATCCTTTTCCTGATGAAGACCAAGGACAACTTTCAGGCCCAAAAGCACAAACAATGGTGGCTGAAGGGAGGAACAAGAAGGATGGGACCTCACAACCTGAAGCTGTAACTGGACAATTAAACCCCAATCTGCAAATGGACCAAAACTTACAAAAGTGTAAGACCTCATGACCAGACAGCCATTTTGTGACCATTCTAAATCCACCTTGGGTGTAGCCCTGGCCAGGCCCTGTCCTGCCCAAGGTGTATCCTAAAGGCCTTTCAATAAATACCTGCTTTATTCTCTAGCTCTGTCCAGTCTCTGTTCCAGGTCAGCCTTCCTAAGGCATCAGGGGAAGAAGGAGGAAGGTGGGCAGGGGATGTTCAGAGTGATGGTTTTGATTTACCAAGCCACTGCTATGTGATGGACCCCTGCTTTCCTGGAGATGGCTGCCCACAGGAAGCCAGGAATGAATTCCTTGCTTTGCTTTGCTTAAGTGCACTGCTTTTTCTTTGCTTATTAAACCATCTTTATCTCAATCCATGAGTTCACCCACTTTTGATTCTCTCTCCCATCCCAGTGTGGTGGAGTGAGTGAGCAGCTGTGTGGGGTTTAGTTTCCAGCTGGAGTTAAACCATAGAAACACACTTTTAATTCTGACACTACAATAAAACTGGCAGCTTAAGTAATGAAGAGGATCATGCCTTGTCAGTATTGTGATAACACTCACTTTGGTAGACAAATCAGTGGCTTGGCTGTGGTAGTTTAGATACTTTTTTCTTATGGAATTGTGGATTTTTGTTGTTTAATTTTATGACACTTAAAAGGGAAATGAGGGCAATAAGAAAGTCGTTCAGTATGTAAGAAATGGAAATGGGCTTACCTTGATTTTTCTTGGGCCAGAGCCAGCTTTCCCAGAAGCTGCACTCAGGTAAAAAGAGCACAAAACATCTCTAACCTACTTATCACCTCACACACACAGCTGGGAAAGAAATCGTCTTCCCATTTCAGGAGACAAAATTGAAACTTCTTTTCTTTCACCTTCTGTCCTTCCCCCCTCCTAAAAACACTGACAATGCTGGAAGCTTAAAAATTCACAGCTGAGATCCACAGTATTTCTTTTCAAATTTGAAAGGCTTTTCAGTTAATAATTTCTGTCAGGCACTAAGAGCTGTACAGAGCTCAGCAGCAACAGGCAGAAGTAACTATAGTTCATGTTTCTTTTGTACTTCCTTATCTCTGAATATGAGTAGAATAACAGAGCAGTTTCTTGGTAAGTTAAAACTGGACTTTTTGTGTTACTGTTATTCAGAAATGGACAACCACAAAGAACTGTCCATCTTTGGCATCTGAGACAAGGGTATCCACAGCTGCTGCCTCTGACTGGGGAAGGTTTTAGGAAAAGAGAACTTCTTCTCAGCCCCCTGCCTCTGAAATTTACTTGACCCCACAGTTTCTCCTTTTCTCTATCTAAGGAACAGGCAGTATTATAAAAGGATTTAAACATCCCTGGACCCTTACAGGGCCCCCTGTTTCCTCCATGCAGAGGGTTTTGCAGCCACTGCACTTGTCTGTACACTTCATACTCTCTCTGTGTTCTATATATTCTGGTTTTGACTGCAGTATTGATTGCCACCTGATCAAAGCCTCAGTCATGCTGTTAGTTAGCCCCATCACCTGTGAAACACTAAATTAAATAGAAAATCTGCCAAAAACTGCTTACAAAACCCTTTTAGTACTCTTCTCAAGAAAAGTACCTGAATGTGCAAGCTAAATTTATCAGCTTATAGTATGTATTGAATTTGTTTATGCCATTTCCTACATACTCTTTAGTCTATTGAAAGATGAGGAATATTTTCTCCCAGTTGGTGTGAGGATGTGTTATTTAGTTTAATCTTTATAGAGTGTGGTTGTTTCTGCAAAGAGAGAAGGGACTGTTGGGAAAATTCAGTGATGGAGTATATTTGATTTTTATCTGTTTCTGAAATTAGCATAGAAAATAATCTTGAGTGAATTGCCCCAAGTATAACATCCCTCTACAGACCTGTCTGAAACAAAATTTTATCAAGAGTTTGGTGAAAGATGAAAATAGAGGGGAGGAAAGTGTGACTGGCTTGGCTGATCAAAGTGTATCAGCTCATAAATAAGGAATGTAACAGGTTTTGAAGATCTGAGCTTGTAGCTGAAGCCCCTGGGAAGACTGGGCTGCCATGACTGGCACATCTCAGATAATAAGCTGGCATGGCAAGGGCCCTGTTTTACAACAAATTAAATACTTGCTGCAGAAATAAGTTCTCTATTTTGGGACTTAATTTTGAAAGATACATTAGCTGTCATGTGTCTTTCCCTATCAACCTTCTGGCATGTACATTCAACCTCTGAGTGTTTTCTCCTTTTCTAATACAGAAAGGCAGATAGGGAAGAAAATTCTGTACTGCCTCAGTGGTTATGTATTTTTTTGTTCTTGTGAATACAAGAGCAGTGATGTTAATTGTGCAGCTACTAATATTTTTCTTTTCTTTCCATGCAGCTCAGAATCAATCACCACACCCTTCTGTCCTACCTCTTTCTTAAGCCATATTCTGTGTTAAAATTCTACCCTTGTCACCAGAATGTGTTCATAGGTTTTTCATTTGTCATTGAGCATGGAAAGTTCAGAACTGGGAGGCTTGATTTGGGTTGAGTTTTTGGGTTTTGTTGAGTGGTTTGGTTTTCTTGGTACTGTCAACTTGTGTTGTGTTCTCCCAAATAAAACACAAGCAGTGTTGTTAGAGACTTAATGGCTGAGGACAAAATAGCTGCTCTTTATGAGTACTGGAAGAGTGCTAAAATATGGAGATACTGAATAGAGAAAATAAGAGATTTAAAATAATACTTGTTCAGCTAGTGCATTTCAAGGAGTTCAGGAGGTGAGAGAGAAGGGTGAAGAAAAGGGCTACATCTATTAGCATTTTAGCAAACTGTAATGGAGTGCCCTAAAGAGGTCATTTATTTATTTATTTAAAGCTGTGTGTAGATTTTTCAGTAATTGCAAATAAAATCAGATTTTCTTTCGAAAATTTGGTCACTTTGATTTCCAGGTTTGGGGAAGGTGATAAATGCTGGAGTTTTATGGAAAGTTGGAGAATGAAGGAACCTTTTAAAGGTGTTCTGTGACAGCCTTGTGCAGATGTCTTGAGGTTTTTCTCAAATCCAGGATAGTTTTCAGTATTGGTGGTGGTGTAGACAGTTACTAGTATTTTTCTCATTTTTGTAATTCTTAAAATAAGCAATTTTAGAGCCTTAACTTCATTTACATCAAGAAAGAAGTACTGAAGAGAAGGTTTCCTCAATTTGTACTTAATCTGTCTGACTTTTGGAGCTGTCTGAAATGTTGATAACCCCCCTCAGCAGCACTCTGTAAATATCAATTAGTGCTTGCTGAAATGGCACAGGTTTCTCCAGAACTCTTCAAAAGTCAGCCTTAATTTAGAGCACAGAATCATCCTGAAAAGTAGCTTTCCATTAAGGTGAGTTTTCTTCTTATTTCTGTATGGAGTTCCAAAGTTCAAACTATTCTTTTCTCATTTCCTAAAGACTATGCATGACTGACCTCAGCTGCAGGATTTTGCAGTTCATCAGAAAGAACAGCTGAATTGCTTTCAGTTGAAGATCAAAAAAAAAAATCTGCTTCAAAGATGATGAGGATTTTCCTTTATATTTTAGTATTCTGAAGCAAGTTCTTTTCTTCTACATCCAGCACTGGAAATATTTGAGTGCCTTGGTACTGCTCTTTTCTGTGTCTGTGATTTTTAGAATCTTTATTGTTTCCACTATAAAATACTTTTGCTTCTCAAGCTTTTGGGAGGAAGTATGACTGTTTATACACTGAAAAATGTAAACACTATAAGACAGGCTGGCCTGTAGCACATAGAGGATCTTGATTATTATTTGATAAGGAAAACTATTAATCAACAGAATTCCTTAAATACCATTATGAAGATTTGCTTTGGGATTACATAGCCACTGGTATGAGATAAGGTCTGAGGATAGAGAACTCTCATAAAGTGCTAAGAATAAAAGAGGACACATCAAACCTAATTTCAGTATTTTAAAATATTCGTATAAATTCAGGAAATTAATTAGATAGGAAATCATAAAAAAAATGAGTTGTGTGTGTCAGCAGCAAAAATATTCCTGTAAGATACAGGTTTTCTAAAACATTCAGCAACTTTACATTCCTCATCCTTCGTAGACTGATGGACAATCCAAATGCAGTTATCAACCAAAAGCCTTAAAACTCCCAGTACTTTCTAGAATCTGTGTTTATTCAGACCAGGAAGAGATTGACTGCTGGGCCAAGCATTTCTATCCCCACCTAGATGGGTAGGGGATTGATTTGGGGCTCACAGAAAGGTGTTGAGTGTTTTAATTTGCTGTCCAAACAACCTGCAGCACTGAACAGGGGAAAAAAAAATCTGTTGCATCCTGAAACCGATGGGGAAAGTGCTACCCTTGAGTATCTGAACTCTAAAGTGTATGCCCTGTGTGGTTTAAAGTTTATCCACTGTGTTGGGGGACCTGGGATTGTTCAGTGTGTTGGTCTCCCATCTTTGGCATGGTGCAAAGAGCTGCACTGGCTTCTCAAACAGATTATGGATCCTCTGAACTAGATGCATGAGGAAAGGAACTTCTGTGTCTGTGTGGAGTTCAGGCTGAGTCTGTTTTTATCTCTGACAAACTTGATGAGTGGCCTTGGGCAAGGTATTTTCATAATCCTCCCTATTTTTTTTTTTAATTAATTTTTTTTTTGAGTGGGTTGATTTTTTGGGTTTGTGGGGTTTTTTTGGTGTTTGTCAAAGCTGATCCTTGTCATGTATATTGGTGATTAGGTCACAGAGGAAAGGGAAATGTTCCAGTGGAAGGCAGCACAGGAGCACAGAGCTACATCCTCACATGAAATGCTGCAGGACAGGGTTATCATTATTTGAGGGTGTTTTGCTGAGGGCCTGGTACTCAGAGCAGTACACAGAGTAGAATAAGTCTTCTTTTTGCACTGGGTGTTACAAACTGTTATCTCCACTTCCTTGAAGGTGCCTCTCTCTCCTGTCTTTCATAAGCTGTCAAAAAGAAAATGAAACTCCTAGCCGGAAGAAAGAGAAATGCTAAAGAAAAGAAAAGTGTTTACTCTGCATATCAAATTGTGTCTTATCACAGGTGGGCTCAGAGCTGTCTGTGCTGCTGTCTGCAGCCATCAGCAGTGAGCTGCTTTTGCAGAAAGCTCTGGCAGACACCAAATTGCCAAAGGCTCCAGAGCTGAACGAGGAACTGGTGTTTTGCAGCTGTTCATGGAGGCAGGAGGTTCTCAGGACCTGTATTTCAACACTCATGGCCCTTGTACAGTTTCCATTATTGCTATTAAATTGTCTCTTGAGTATAATATAACAAATTTCCCTTGATGCCTTTCCAGTTCATTTATTTGTTTAACTGTGGTGCTCCTTGGATGGAGAAAGCTTTTCCCATAGGATTGTTGATTTCTTGTTGTTTTGTTTAGTTTTTTTCTTCTTTCCCTTATTTCCTTCCTTTTACAAATGTACAGTCCACCCACAGGGCTTAGAATTTATTTACAAAAAAGAATTTTCATATTCTTTTGTTGCAATTGTACCTGTCTTATATACTTCAGGGACTTTTTTTGGAGTAAATGGTGAAAATGTGCCTCAGGAAGACAAGGGAAGAAAGCTGATACCTTCACTTAGTGCTGTAGGGAGGGTGACTGCTTTCAAGTGCATGTCTCCTTCCTTTTTGCACTCCTGTCAGCCTCCCTTCTGAGTGTTTCTCACTTCAGATCAGTAAAGTTGTATTTACATCTTGCTTTAATAGCAAGGGTAATTAAACCCCTACATTTCTAGCCTGCCCTGTTCAGATCCCATTAATTTAAGGAATGAGCTGCATAGAAAATCCATCATAAACTTTCAGTAGTTAAAAAAAAAAGGAGGCGGGGGCACTGCTTATTAAAAAAAGCAAATTGGAGGGGAATAGTCTATTTGTTTTGTTCCATGTCTCAGATGAAAATAATTGGCTCATTAATCACAATATCAGCTTGGTCATTTTAGGAAGGTCAGGCTAAAGTATGAATGGAAACAAAGCACATGATTTTCAGATTTACAAAACAAACATTAAGGATGCCAGTGAAAGAAACTTCAGTAAATAAACCCTTGACATCTTGTCGCTTTATAGAAGCAAGCATTTTGGATTAAATGTATTTCATGTGTCTTCATCCCCCAGTTCTTTTAGAATTACACACTGAAAATATATATGTATTTATATGTACACACATATAAATTCACTTTATTTGATTTATTTATTTATAAATTTATTTATAAATAAATAAATCAACTTAACTTTCAGTAGCATGAAAGTTATGTTGATTTATTTCCTTCAGATTTTTCTGGATAGGAGCTCTTCTGGCTTTGCTAGCTTTTCACATATCCATCATTTCTTTCCCAAACCACCCTCCACTACCTTGGTAGTTGTTGCTAAAGCATGGAGAGGGCCCAACAGAAACCCTGGGATCTTCCACTCTGTAGGGTCACTTGATGTTTCAGGTGTCATAATCCCCTGTGGTAAGAAGGATTTTATTTTAGTCTCAGCTTTGAAATAGCAGATTTTCATTTCCTTGTCTTATTTGTTCTTTTTTTATTATTAAAAACCAAATTTGTTATTAAACAACAAATATCAAATACTTGGGGAAATCTCATCTGAATATACAGAAGCCAGAGAAGTTATACCAATGAATAGCTTTCCATATCATGTTTAAAAATAATGTTTTAAATTTAGAAGGCTGGGGATGGCCGTGTCATCTGTCTCTTTGTTGCTGGGTCTCATCTTTCTGTGTTTTCTCCCCTGAATATCCACCACAGTGTTATCCTTTGATATGGTCTCCAGAGCAACAGAAACCCCAGGACTGCAGGGCCACAGATCCCTAACTACAGGCTATCTCATGAGGGCTCACTTTTGCTTGTTGCTATTTTTGGGTAAGCTCAGTGCCTTTCTATCCCGTGGCATTTATTTTCAAAGGATGGCTGCAGACATGTACACTATGTCAGCATGCACTAAGCCAGGATGATATCCTAGTTCTCCTAAAAAATGTAGGCTTTTTGGTAGACAGATTTTTCCAGTACACAGTGGAAGAGGTTTTTACCTTCTGTACTAATTTAGACATTCTGGGAACACTCATGCCACACCACAACCAAATATTGCCTTGAGGTGTAGACAAAAAAGGGTGTTTGTCCTGAATTACCACACATGTGCAATCATCTGTCATGAGAGCAGATACATATGATTAAGACCCCACAATTTTTGCATTCATTGGATTATGACTACTTCTAAAAAGTTCTGGAACCACTCAGTTAAATCATCATTTGGTTCTTCTTAAGCTGTGAGTGAAGTCCCAACTCTGATTTTTTTTTACCTGCATAAAAGATGATTAACTAAGGTTTTAAGGCTTGGTGATTCTTAGACCCCCATGGATGCAGGTTTATATACATCATGTAACTTCTAGTGTAACTTCATGCACAAGAGCATGTCCTCTGAGTAAGACCTGTGCATATTGATTAATTCACAACTTTTTACTTGATTGGGGAATAAGCACTAAATTGGCTATTTTTTTGATAGAGATGCCCTGAAATAAAGTCCAGAGAATTCAAAGATGAAGAGAGCAGTTGTGTTCTGTTTGTGGAGCAGCAGTGCCTATATTCTGCTGTAAACCACTCCTCCTTAAGATTCCTCTAGCAAAATCTAAATGAAAGTTGGGGCTGTCCTATTTTGTATATTCCTACTGAATTTATAGGGGAAAAGCTGCATAAAATCTATTTATGCCCTATATGAGATAGTGTTGTTTTTCATGAATCCCATCAAATTAGTATCTGCTATTCTTTATCTGAAAACTAAAGAGAAAAAAATTGATAACTTGATTTTTCTGCATATCTGTACAGAATAATTCTTTCCACTGTATTTGAAATGAGTGAGCCCAGTCATAGATGATAGTGGCCAACTGGTGCCACACTTATGCTGCCTGGGGAGCTAAGAAGGTGATACAGCACAGCAGAAGACAGATGTGAGATGCTCCTGTGATTATTCCATTGATTTGATCTGTCAGTGGTCCAGCTGAAGAGTTTTGGACACGTTAAAAAGCAGGTGGAAAAGGATGCTGATGAGTGAAAGGTCCACTTCTGTATGGAGGGCACAGAACATCAGGGTGACAATCAGGGGGTTTGTATGCTGAGGCTTCAAAGAGCTTCACAGGTGAGCCACTTTTTCCAAAGGCTAAAAGGCAAATTTTTATATCTGATTCACAGGCAAATTGAGAGAGAATGGTGGGTTGAGATGAAGAGAAGAGATTGTGGGGATTTTGCAAACAGTAGTGATAATGATAGAATCCCTGGGTGATAGGGAAGACAAACTATGGAGCCCATGACAAAGAGCTCTGTTACATGGCAAGGGAAATATGTTCACACTTGACACTCTTTTCCCCAGTAGGGCATGTGGCATGAATTATCCCTACAAGTGCACACACTGAGTGTTTGTTTTTTTTCTTCTGGAAAAGGGCAAGAACTGGGTTGTTCCTCTGTCAGCTGCAGGAAGCAGCTCCAGCAAAGAGCTGGCTTCTCTGTTGTGTGTCCCTCTTCTCTCTTCTTCCACTAGAGCCCAGAAGTTTATTTCTGATGTGGGAAATGCTCGTTGGGAGTTGGAATGTCAGGCTTCAGTTCTCTGTTCTTTCAGTTCTCTTCAGTTGTCCTGCATGAACCAAGCTTAATGTGTGATAGGGCAAATCAGCTACTAACAGGTTCTTTTCACATCTGGAAGGACTGTGATTTGTTTGCCTTACTCCTCCCTTCCTTTCATTATTGTTCTCATGTTTTTCACTTTCCTATTATCTCTTCTCTCAAACACATCCCAAACACACCTGCTGAGGGCCTTGCACGTCTTAAAGTTCATCTGCTCTTGCCTGTGGCACTTTTTAGTCAAGGAAACATTGCCTATTCCTTTACTAACCTTATTTGAAATAAAACTCACAGAGACAGAATTGGGTCTAGTGTACCATTTACTCAGAAAAAAAAAAAATCCAAACCAAAAAGCAGACAGGAGATGAGAGCCAAGAAATCAGGGCAATTTACCCTTCACTTGAGAAAGGTAAATTAGAAGCCTGTTTTTGAAATTGCTTGGTACCTATTGCCTCCCATCTAGCAAAGACTAGGACTTTTAAGTGTCCTACTATGAATGAAGACTTTTTTTTTTTTTTTTTCTTTTTTTAAGTGTGAGTTTCACTTATAGTGAAATAGTGAAATCTTCCAAGCTTGATGACTGTTTTGGAGGTCACTGCAGTGGATTTCCAGCCTTGTGGAGAGGAGGAATATGCAGCCTCCTCAAGTAAAAACACGTATGAAATCAACATAAATTCTGCTCAAGCTGAGCCTGTAAGAGGATTTTCCAGTTCAGCTATGACAAGGCTGGCAAAATTGGGTCAGGCCAAAGCTTATATTATATTGTTAATTCTTCATGGGGTTTTTTTGGGGGGAGGTTTAATGCTTCCATCTCTGTTACTTAGACCACTGAGTTCTGCTCTTCAAGTTAGAACCTAAATAAGGATAAAATTTTGCATGGTGGAAAAGTACTGGTTTTGCTTTCCTCCTCTCTTCTCTTTCTTAAAAACAGCTTGTAGGTCTGGTAATTTGAGATATTCAGAGCACATGGATGA
>VWYO01001511.1:43396-71574 GCA_013400275.1 Rhadina sibilatrix
TTTCACTGCTTGTAGGTGAAACTCAGCACCTCTATGTTTGGAGAGAGTATTAAAATAGTAGGGTAGGGTCTTTATGGTGATTTAAAATGAGCATACAGTTCAAAAACCATTACCTTATGGTTTTTAGTCATTTCTTATACTGGGCTAGTTCATAGATCGCTGGACAAAGTATTTCTTTATGCCTCATTTTAACTTGTTGAACAGTAGAAATAAGTTAGTTACCTGTTTCATGGGAATGTTATGAAGACTAATGAATTATTTCGGCAGGATTTTAAAGCAGTGGTGTAAGTAGGTGGTGAGCATTACTGGTGGAGATACTCAGATGCACAAATGGTATTTGGACACTGCAGCCATTTCGGCCTCTGAAAATGTTCCACTGGCTGCTGGTGGTAGAGGCACATGACCTGGGGGAAGCTGCTTAATTCCCCTGCCAAATGGCAAAATTAATGATGCACCTCAGAGGCATTTAATCTGCAAAGAGCTTTGAAATCCTCTGACAAGAGGGGCCCTATCAGTGTGCTTATTCAAGCTGTAGGTCCACCATCAATTGCAGTTGATGGTTGTTGATGGTGTTTCTGCCTGTGCTGCTTCTTGCATGACAAGGATGCAGGATGCTTTCTATTTCAAACATCAATTTCACTCATTAGTTATTATATCCTTTGCTATACTTAAGTTACTTGACAAGGAACTGGGTGTGTGCTGAGGATATGACTCACACTTGCCTTAGGAGTGATTTATTCTGTGAGATTCTTCACAGTTTTATTTTTATGTGACAACTACCCGCTGTGTGGTACAGAAACTGCAAAGTTGGCAGTTTTAGTGCCATTGTTTCAAGATGTTCAGCTAGAAATCCAAGCCAAGCATCTGACTGGACTGGGAGGGGAAAAGAATTTACTGAATCCCCACTCAAAAGGCATTGTATGCACAGCATAGTAGCCACTCCAGTCATGACTGAGGTTAAATATGATGTCTGACAAGCACTGTGAGGTCAGTTGTTCAAAGAAGATGTCCAGGTGTTTAGAACTGAGAATACTCTGAGTCAATAGAAAGGGGGCAGATCAGCCATAGTGTAACTGAGAGGAGGATTCCCCTCAGCATGGGTTTTTGTTTCTCTGGGCAGAATTACCCTTTGTAAAAAGACCATCTGAGAGGTTTCCACATCTCCAGCACAGCACTGCACCTGCCAGTGCCACAGGATCTGTTACCTAGCTGGTGTTGCTTGCAGGACATCAGTAACGTTGATGAACGGATGTTCTGGCATGGTAACAACAGGAACGTGCTGCTGCTGTGTTTAAAGTGGGCCCCCTGAAACCTCTGACTTGTGATAAAGTGCTGCACCAAGCTCCTGTGGCTTAGCAGGGGTGGTGGCAGCAGTACCTCCAATTTTTCTTCATGAAGTATGGTTCCACTGCAATAACTCAGAAACACCGTGATAAAGTACACTGAAGAGAGGAAAACCCTTGCCAGACTGCTACAAAAAGGTGTTGTTTAGGAAAGTCAGCCCCCTGAAAGTTGGGGAAAATGGGCTTTTATTCCTGGGGAAAGAAGGTTATTTAATGTAATTGCCACTTCAGTGTGAGTGGTGTTAACTGCTGACAAAAGGGGAAACCTTCTCATCCTGCTGGTTTTGAGTAGTGACTGAACTTATATGAGGGCTCAGAGAACATGACCAGTCAGATCTTCAGGAATTACATCCCATGCTTCTGTACCTAATAATTTTTTGGTGAAGCTGAAGCTTAAAAAAGGAGCCAGGTGCAGCAGAGACATTTTTCTTTCTACAAAGATGAGCATGTGCTAAGCAAAACCTGGGTCATGGCAGGATTCAGTGTTTAATCCACTAATCACTGAAAGTAAACACTTAAGGTCCTTTGAAATCGTCCAAATTTTTCTTAGTGTGCTATTGTAACTTTCACTGAGCTTTTCATTACAGTTTCTCTGAAGCTCCTTGTAGACTAACAATTTCCACATACCAACACCTGCAAGTGTGAGAAGTTTGTTTCACTGAAAGCCTGCAAAGCAATGTTGGCCAGCAGAAAAGACTGTCTAAAAAGTCAAGGAGGAAATATTTCACTAAGGCTTGAGCACCTGTCAGGGTCTGAGAAGGAATTCAAAACAATGAGTTCGATACTCTATTGTACATTTAATTATTTCTTTTTTAGACTGTGAGACCTAATTAGTGCTTCTCCAGAAATACTTTAAACCATATAATGTCATATAATATTGCTGTTTTATGAACACTCTTTAATTTTGGAAAAGAAAAGATTAAAAATGTATTTTTTACTTTTTTTCCCCCCTTTCTTTCCCCTGCTTAATTATATCCAATCTCGTGATTCTGAGGTTGAAACATTGACATGTGCCCTCTTTTTTGTTTGGTAAATGGTAATTTTTTTTTTTTAATGGCAAATGTAAATACTTCATTATAATAGTATAAAATTAAGCCTAGTATTTTGGTGAGATTGCTGCTGTGACAAGATGATCAGCAATTACAAGGTATCTGTTCTGAAAAAGGTAAATGATTGCCAAGTTCAAATTGCTATAATGCTTCATCTTATAATTTTATAGCATCACTGGAGACATAATTATGTAATACCATTAGAGATGGAATCCTCACGTCCAGCCTGTGTTCTTGCCCAGTTTGTCTTTAGGAAAACTCAGAGCAACAATTTGTGCATTGTTTATTTGTAAAAATGTGATGAAAGAGCTGGAAGTAGCTCTGTTGGCTTTCACGGTCTGAATGCATGGCTACAGAGCACTCTTTAGCAGCAGATAATTTTGGATGCTGGGTGGCTAGAGCTCAGAGAAATGCATTTATGCAGTGCTCTGGCTGTAGCAGGCAGTGGCACAGGCAATCTGGCCTGTGAGTGCACCTTGGGCAGCAGCCAGACCAAATCCAGGCAAGCTGAGGAACCTGTTATCAGCTCCTGGTGTCCATCAGATTGGCTGCTGGGAACAGGGGTTCGTAGGAAGTGATGGCTCACACAGGCTGTGGTGCTGTCTCTTCACACACATTTGCAGATGATTCCCTGGATACAGCTTTATGTAAATATATACAGTGATAAGTTATAACATATCCCATAAAACAATTCCTTGGGGTGAATTGTTGGGCAATTTCTCCTGGAGGAAGTGATACTTGGATGCATAGGCTGTGTAAAATTACCAGTTATCAGAAAATATTATGAAATTAAAATGGTGTTCCATTGTGTGAGGAGTGGCAGCACTGGAGCAAAGTTATCTGAGCATCTGTGGGAGTGGGGGAGCAGGGCTGGCCCCAAATTACTGAGCTGTCAGAATGGATATTTGCAGAACTGTGACATTTGCTATTTCCAGTAACAGCTGGAAAAACCAGCTGGATCCCCACTGTGCATAGCCAGTGGCTATGGTGCCTGCAGTTTCTAGGGGACATGGAATTACTCGTTTCCTAAGATGCTATGAATAGAGAGAGAGTGCAGCACTAAAAATATCTGCAAGATAATTACAGGGAATTGCATTTGGGGCTTTAAACAACATAATAAACAACCAGAATGCTGTGCTAGCTTGATTTCTCTGTGACCAGCCTTTATACATATTATGTCCTCCCAAGACTTTGCAAACATCTGTGTGCTGTTCCTCTCTCCACCACACTCTCCCATATGCTGGATGCTTTACACTCACCTTAAAGTGGACTTCCTGCCTGCATCTCTCTGTGCCCTCAGCACCCTGCCTTGCTAGGCAAAAGGTAACAACTGGAGAATCCCTCCTACCTCAAGAATTGTGAATTATTTTCTGATCTATGAGTCTGTCACTCCATGTATCTCATGCAAGGTGCTGCACTTTGAAGCACAGGTTTTTCACCTCTTTGCCACCCACCCTTTTTCTCTTCTCTGTTCTCTCTCTGGCCCTTTACAAGCTTCTGCAGCCACAGCTGTAGGTGGTGCTCCCTTCTTGTCTCCAGCAGGGGTTTCAGGCCAAACCAGCTGCTGTGGTAGGTTTCCCTGTTTGGAGTGGAAACAAGTTAATCTGAAAAGTAGAGTCTTCAAAAATGACAACATATATAAAATTCAACCCCTGTCCCCTTTTCATAGACTGGGGCCTATTTTATAATGAGATAAAAATATTTTGATCTCTGTGGTCACTGTTGCCTTGTGCTGTTACCGATCACTAGAACTTTTCTTTAAGAAAAACATGGACTCAAACTGTCTGTGAAGTACAGGTGATGTTTTCTACAAACAAAAAAGCTGTTGTTATCCTCTAATTCAGTAATTTTGTTGAAAAAAAAATCTTGGGCTTTATATGTGGGCAGGAAGTCGGAGAAGCAGATACCAGAAGCTAAGGTATTAATTATAGAACAGTTATTATTCTGAAGGGTAAAAGGCAGATCTAGAATACATCCTCAAGAGTAACAGCTTTAAAAGAATTCATCTCGTTACAAGGGTGTGCTTAGAAATATAGAACACATTGTTAGTTTGTGGACAAAAAGAAATTGTATTCCTTACTCCTATTCCAGTTAAAAGCAGTTGTTATGGCAACTGTTGCAGCATCTTTCCTGGTATTTCTATTGTACTGTTTGGGAGAGGCATGTATCTTTTTTGCTCAGCTGCATGTGACTGAAGGATTGGGGAGACTGAGATGTCCCATTGCCAAGGAGCAGGATGAGGATTGAGGTCATGTGTTTTAAGTGAACCTCACCCTTTCCACGGGAAGAGGGAAGCGAGGGCTGCCCACAAATGCAGACAGATTGCTCAGGCAGACAGAGCACCAGGACTTTTCCAGAGCTCTGGGTGCCCAGAAGGCCTGGCTGCAAGCCAGCTGCTTTGCATGCCAACCTTGGTAGCCCAATCTCCCAGGGAAGGGTGGTGGCTGTCATTTGTTGAGTGTCTGGTGCAGCTACCCAAACACCTGACAGGAGGCACACAGAAGCTGTTGCCTCTGTGCTTAATGGGTGATATAAAAATACTCTGCAGCAAGGTTTGTATTATCTCCTTGAGTAGTCCCTCAAGTCCAACACCTCCCCACCTTCCAGTTGTGAAATCAGGGCTGCATTTGGATGCTTGTCTGCAGCTTGCCTGCAAACTTGTGTGTGTTTGTTTGGCCTCAAGCCAAACCTCAACTTGAACTCGTTTTTTCCTCAATGTGTTTGTACCAGTTCATTGTTTCCTTTTATAGTTGTCAACTTTGTTTTACACTGTTTTTGTGGTGGTTATTACTCTAACTGTGGAGCACCAGGAGGGGTCAGAAAGGTGTTCTATAAACTATTGTTGTTTCACAGGAAGCTGTTGGCAGTATCATTCATGCCACAGGAATTTCTGCTCAGTTTTTAAAAAGCAAGAGTAATACAGGTGCTGTTTCTGGGTACAACACTGGGCACAGCAAAATCTGCTGGAAAACTCAATTTTCCTGTGCCTCTGACTCATGTAGTAATCTCTAATAATCTTTTGATTCTACTGTGCCCTTAACAGTGCAAGGCATTATGTTGGGGTAAAAGAACAGCATGGATCAATAGGCCAAAATGAAATTAATAATCAGGGGACAGGTTTTTATAACCAGGTTCCTCCTAGAAAGCGTGTCACTGCAGGTGGTCCCATTGAAACTAATATACAAGAGAAGATGATGGCTCTCAAGCTGATTTGACTCAGGTAATATTCATCTTTCACAAATGTTTTCCATAAAGTAAATGACCACTTCTGCAGACAACCAAAGCCTAAGTGAACAGACAGGCTTGTGAAACTGCAGTAAAACTTGACTTGTGGGAGCTTAGATATGATACACAGAATTGTTTTCAGATCTTTCTAGATGATGAGAGCCTACTGTGCTTCAATCTCTCTCAGGAAAATTCGGTCAAGGATTTAATACCTGAAAGTTTTACTTTCGAGAAGAATTATTTAAGTTGGCCATCCTTGACAGGAGTTATTGACTGTGAGACCAAGTAGAGGAAGTCATGATATGGAACAATAAAATGGTTTAAATATGAACTGGTTCAAGTCTGAACAGACACTTTGAGTACTTCTGTCTCTCTGCTAAAAAATTGGTGTAAGAGAGGCTTTTTCTTTGACTTTATTGATTGCTAAATACACAGAAAATTAATGTTTAAGTGCCTAGGCACAATACACACAGGTTAGAAAAAGAGGTGGCACACATTGCATTCAGCTGCAGGCAGAAGGATGAGGTGTCTCACACACAGTCAGCCAATGTGGTTTCCAAGTAATTGAATTGCAGTTTGGACTCTGCTTTCTGAGAATAGGAAAGTAAGGCAGATTAGAAAAGTGATATCTGCCAGAAATTTATTTTTGACACAGGTTTGGTGATTTGGTGGTATTTTTTTCCCTTGTGTAATGTGTACCCAGGTAAAAAGTGCTCAAAGCATATGAGAAATAGTAAAAATCAAGGTTATTAACTTCTCTAGTGAGATGATCTTTCTTCAGCTCTTAATAAAAGAAGCTCTCTCTGGATGGCTGCCAGATCTGATGAGATATGGTCAGCAAAAATGCTTAAAGCACAAGACCTGTTTTGGAAAGTGCTGCCCATAGGATAACTTTTAATTTTTGTCTTTGCAGTGCTTGTGTTGTACTTCTTGTACTGTTTAGAAAGGTCTCAGCATCCAGTTTTGCTGGCAAGATCCTTTTTGTGCACAGGATCCTTTTTGTGATTGTCACTGCTTATTCAAGGTGACCTGTAAACATGTTTGGGACATATTTTTAGAATCTCCCCTTCAATTGTGAGCATTTCCAGAGCATTTAACTCAAGTGATACTTCTCATTACAAAGCTGAACAATGTCTAGGAGAATATAGAAAACTATAAAATAATGGTAAATCAGAAAAATATGATGCACAGAAAACCCTTATTAACATATGCTGAAAATAAGAATGTAGCCTTTGGTGGTTTGTTTTGAATTGGAATGAGTGCATTTGTCATCTGCAGCAAATATTCACAACTGGTACGAGAGTAACTGGCACTTATGGGCACTTAAATACAGGTATTTCCTATCTGCATTTGCAGAAAATGGGCAAGTCTTCCTGGGGTTAGCTGTTGGTATGCCAGTTCTGGAGCAGATGTTACAGATGGGGAAATAAAACACTGAAATACAAGTGATTTTAGTCATGAGAGAAGGTAAGGCAATGTCAGTCCAAATTACAAGCTAAGGCTCACAACATTCTTTTTGTGCGCTGACAGGAGCTTTGGTTCTCTAGGAGTAAGAAAGGGTCAGGATTTTGAAATTTTTGCTTGTCATTGTTTATTAAAAAAACAAACAAAACCACCCCCCTGAAAACAAACAAAAAACAAATCCCCAAACTATGATCCACAGAGACTTCTGATCAAGAATGTCAGCAGAGTTTAAAGGCTGAACTTTACTCTTAATACTTTCAGGTCTGAGCAGTCACCACCTTCTAAACTGTGGTCCAATTTACTTAAAGTACTCAGTCTCCTTCCTTTTAAAAGCTGAATGAGAATTTCATGCACCTTTGGCCTTTTGCAACTAATATATATTGGTTGTTTTCATATCATAAGATGATATTCTCATAAATGAAAAATTCTGTCCTATCATATATGCACCTCAAATGAGGCTACTTCACTGGAAATAATATATTATCATGAAAAGTATGTTTTTGTAGTGCTAAGAAAAGGTTTCAGATGGTTTATCACAAAAATCCCCTCAGACTATCCAGAACAAGACTGAATTCAGGTAAAATAATTCCTTCCACCTGACAATGCAAAGGTAATGTTAGTCAGTAAACAAAAATACATTGCTTTGCTGTTTTAGAATATACCCATGAATGACATAACTGAGACTCAACTTCTGCACTTTCAAGTATTTTTAAAGCAAGGTGTGTAGCAGGGGGGAAATTTGGAAAATCAGTAGAGAACACACTGTTAAATAAAAGCCTTGATAATTGCCCCCTGAGCCTCTGTGTTAGCACAGCTATTTTGTATTCTAGTTGGAGAAGTTATAGGGGAAAACTTAATATTCACTGGAACAAATGTTGAAATAGGATGACGTGCTCTGCTTTTTTTATCAGCTTTAAAAACAGATGTAGTGCTGAAGGTGTTGTGTGTGTAGCAATGATGTGATTGTGAACCAAACCTGACATTTTGGTGTCTTATCTGCATGTCTTTAAGACTGTAGCTGGATAAAGTGCACTTTAATGTGATTTTTCTTCTGTTTTGGTTGGCCAGTAAACAGTCTGTGTACACGCATGCTTATGTTTTATATATAAATTTGCATGCATTTGATGATGTAGAGATATATACACACAAATACACATAATTTAGGTCTGCAACCAAAATTGTGGTACAGTCTATTTAAGTATGACCTTATAAAATCTGTTTCCCTTTATATCTCCAGCTAAGTAAGTATTCAGTGATACCCAGTATAAAATGGCATATGACAGCTAATTAACATTTTTGCAACTACTTCTTGATTAACATACATAAAAAGGCTCAGTGATTAGTTTTGACTGATTAACTTCTGTTTATAAAAGACACAGGAGGCATGACGTTGGAGGGTGAAATTTTCCTCTTTCAGAAACCAAAAAAGCCTGCCTCTTCCACAGCAAAAGAGGACAATCCTAAACCCCACCCCGCACAGTCACTCTCAGCAGATTTTGGCAAGTCTGGAAAGATCAGGCAGGCAAGGATAATCTTGAATTCTCCTGTCAGAGTTCCAGTTGGGAATGAACTGGTGTGGTGCTGGCAATCCATGCCCCTGAGTATCTGTACCTTTGTAAACATAAGTATATAAACATATGAATGAATAAATTCCTAGAACCTGGATCTCTTCTGAAGACTGTACAGCCCACCTCCTGGTATTGCCTAGGGATCTCTGATGCAAGCCAAACCCAAGCCATCCCTAAGGATGTGGAACTTCTCTTTCCTGCATGTCGTCCTCACATCACCAGCACAGCTTCTTTCCTCACAGAACACACAGTGGGAAACCTCGGGAATCCTTACAGCCTTGGGAAACCGCTGTAGGTGGTATCCTGGTATGAGTGAATGATACCTGAGAAGATACTTACTGGCCATAAATATTTAAGCAAGTACTGCAGGAAGAAGGCTTAGGGTTTCTTGAAACGTGGTGTTTCCTTTGATTGTCAGTATATCCTTATCAGGTGGTAGATGTACTGTTGTTATTTGCCAAGAAAAACAGATCAGAATACATGGGAACAGTTGTCAAGCAGTAGGAGGGAAGAGGGAGCTGACTGGATCTTTCTGGTCATCTCCATCTCTGACCAGACCCAGTTGAGGAGTTATATGACTTCTGGAATTGTATTCTTTGATAGCTTTTCCTATTTAAAACAACCAACCCCCCCCTGCCCCCAAATACAAACACCTATTGTTAGGGGATTTTTTTATTTTTTTTTTTTACCTTTTGAGGCAACTGATGGTTGAATAAGCTTTTATAGTTTTCCAGAAAGTAAAGATGAGTTTTATTTTCCACTTGGTACTTTTGATTATTTGTCTTTTACAGTGTGAGGCAGTGTTCCTATATCTGTGTAATTTTTGTGCAGCTGCAAAAGAAAGTAGGGAGGAGGCAGTTCATGACTAAGAGTGTCAAGTGAAATGTGGCTATGTCCTTCAGTTCTGCTTGTGCTGTTATGTTTTTCTGAGAGGCTTGTCAAAGAAAGTCTGTTCAGAGACCTGAGGTCTCAGAGCACAATAATAGAAATGCTTACATTCATTTTTACTGTACCCATTTTGTAGGCTTACTCACAGATTTAAACCCCTTTCTCTTTTATGATGTTATGACTAAAAATGTTTTCTCCATGATAAAAAACAAAGGGAAAAGTATATTCTAAAACATGCATTTTACCTATAGCCAAATTGCTGCAGTACAAAGTAATGTTTCCAGCTGAGATTTATGGGGTTTCCCACCATGGATTTTTATTCTGGTAATTCTTCTGTAGTGCACTCAAATTTAAACCCACAGGCACCACCGAGGGATTCCCTGTAAGGTTGTGGAAGGAAAGTGCTCCTGAGTGCAGACCCCATGGGAATCAAGGGAGGCAGCAGCCTTGGAGTTGTGGGTGGCAGGGAGGCTCAGCTGGATAGCACAGGACACAGGTGCTAGGACAAGAAGCAATGGGTTCAGACTGAGAGAGGGGACATTTAAGTTAGATATATGGAGGAATTTTCTTACTGTGAGGGTGGTGAGGCACAAGCTGTCCAGAGAATGTGGATGCCCCATCCCTGGGAGTGTTCAAGGCCAGACTGGATGGGGCTTGAGCGACCTGGGTGAGTGGAAGGCGTCCTTGCCCATGGTAGGGGGTGTGTTCTAGAGATCTTTGAGGCCTCTTCCAACCCCAACCATTCTATGACTCTGTGGTTTGCACCATTATATGGTTCACTTAAGTAGGGTGTGGTTTTTTTGGTGGGTTTTGGGGTTTTTTTTCACTTGGCAGTGAGCATGAGCACGCTGCTGCAATGTGATCAGGACTAACTCCAATCTTCTCTGGGCAGATTCTAGACACAGGACATTGTGTCTAGGATTTTTGGTATGAAACGTAGCAGTTCAGAGCTTAGCACCTTTCTTTCAAGTCTCTGCCAGGTATCTCCCTCTAGTGCTCAGAAATAAAAACATCCCCAGACCAAAAAGTGAAGGCCCACAGCAGCAAGCCTGGAGAAATCAAGAGGATACTGATTTGATCCCCAGCATTTGTTTTTTCCTTATGGCTGCACCTCCACGCACCAAGGCCTTGGTATCTTTGCTGGAAGGAAGCTCAGTTTGTCTCCTGCTCCTCTGCATGTGTTCCCTGCTTTTTCCATCTGAACATGTAGTTTCTTCCCTGTTCATCAAGAATAGCTGGATTAGGGACTGCTCAAAACGACTCTGCATTATAATTCCAGTTTTAATGTGTGAAGCCAGTCAAAGGTCAGGTGCTCAGCCCATCATCACCCTCTATGACTTTTCTCCTGATGTTAGCTCAGGGTTTTCTTCTTTAAGAAGCAGATGTATGGTAACTGTACATCTGTGTATATGATAAATATATAGCAGAAATTAGAACACCTGCAATTAATGTGCCCCAAGGCTTATTGAACAGCCCCAGGAAGCAAGGCTGTGAGCTGATGCTGAACGTGAAGCTGGTCTGTAAAAGACAGTTTGGCACATAACCAGCTCCAAAACAGGTTAGGACTGTTGCTTAAGGTAGCAAACAGAACAAAAAGAACAAATAGAGTAATAAAAGAAGAAGGAATTTACATACAAATAAAGGCAGCTGGAAATAGACTCCAGTAATCCCAGTGTTCTGGTTTTACCTCATCAAATTTTCTCTCCTCACCAGTCTTAGATGAAGTGATATGGAATTGCATTCACACCTCCTTCAAGGCAGGGAGAAAGGCAGAGTGAATTCATACCTTCTCCTCTTGGACAGAGCCGTTTTTACCCAAGTCTGCAGCACCCAGGGAACAAGTGAATTTTAAAAAGGGAGTTGTAAGAACAATGAAGAATTGGAAGGAAAGTTCAGCCACTGAAATGGAAACCAACCCACTGTGAAATGTCAGGGCTTATATTTTAGTTTTTTTCCAGTAGCTGCTGCTTTTCTCTTGTAGCTTTTTTCCCCTTCTTCTTTAAAAAATTCTCCTCCCTGCCTCACTTGAGCCCTGGGGTTCTCTCTGGGGTTTTATTAAGTGGTACTAGAGAGGGAGAATACTTGGGGGCATATTGTACACCTCCACACACCATACCTTCCCCCTGTATTTGCATGCCAGCAGCTACAGTGGCCTAGACAGATCTCTAGAGAGGGAGAATGGAGAAAATCCTCCCTCACTGTAGCTGTTGGTGTGCAGGTAGAACTTTTTATCACAAGTCTGGAGAATTCTGATGCTCTGCAGCAACACGCCAAGATCAGGTTTGGGTTAATGAAAGCAATGAAACCAGCACTTAACTTCCAAATGGATTTCCATGGAGACAACTAGACAGTAATAGTGTTTGGACTTTTTTATTCAATAAAAGTTTGAGTTATAAATATTCTCCATTTGCCTCCTATTTACAGTTGTAAAATATTTTAGGATAGCCTACCCATCACCTGTCACTCAGCGTCTCTATAAATGTCGTGAAAACATCATTGTGAAATAAAAACGTCTTATTTCCAGCCCACAAACCCTATTTCCACACACTCACAAAATCAAACCAGAGACAAAAAAGGGGCGAGAAGGACCTGGGGGGATGGGAAGCCGGGGGAATACAGTACAGCAGGCGACAATGCAGTACTTGCTACACAGTAGCAAAAGAAATGGGTACAAAATTTAGTCTGCTATGATGACAAGCTTCTCAGGACATTTGTTATGGACCAGCGCTGTCCAGTGCACTTCTGAAGGACCAGTTGAAATCCAAATTCGTTTTCACTGTTTTCCTGCAATTCCAGGCAGCGCTTGGATTTTCGGTTCTGGATAGGACCTCCCTGTAAAAAGAATGGGGGGCGGGGAAAAAGAAGTGTTTGTGTTAAACACTGATCTTGATGCATTGCTGCTGTGGGGTAATGTAAGTTATAGAACATCCCAGTGTCTGTCTACTGTAAAACTTTCCAGTTATAGACAAGATAAGCATTGGATTTGGAATGAAGGTTCCTTTGTCACAGGCTGGTTTAATCTCTGATGCAGTTTGCAGTAGACTCAATTGCCTGGTTTCCATTTCAGCAAATGGGATTTCTGGAATTGAGCTGTGTTTCTAGCTATGCATTTTAACCATGAGCCAAAGCTTTCCTGTTTGCTTCAGCTCCCTGATTTTTTGGCTCTGCTGCACTTCTGAACACCAAAAATAGGGCAAGAGACAGCCCTGCTGTATAAAGGATAAAAATAAAAAAAAAATTATTCCTTGAATACTGAAATGTCTTTTATAACCTTTTGTTGCTAATCTTCAATATTGATTCTGTTCCATTCCCAGTTTAATGCTGCCTTATTAAAGCCCTGCTTTCACTTTAGAGTTGCCTCAAGGTTTAAATCACTGCTATCACACAGATAGCTATAGACCTCAGTTACAATTAAATTGTCATGCAGGTGACATAAATTACATCTTCCCCCCCTTTAAATCTGTTTCCAGTTGGTTCTTTCCTCCTCTCTCCTAAGCAAGGCAACAGATAATTTGTACACATCAGTGTCTGGGAGGTTTCTTCCAGGATACACGAAGATACTCAGAGTAGAGTAATTGCACAGCAGTCTGAAAGTGGCTTTCTCTAAAGTATCCTGGAATTGTGTAGAGAATTACTGGCTTAATCTGCAAATCAAAGAATTAGATTAGTACACCTGAAGTATGGAAAGAGCAGAAGCATTTAAATTGCTTATAAGTGCCGTGAGAAAAAATAGTTGCTATAAAAAACCCAAAGTGAACACCTAAAAACCCCACCACCTCACAGTTCAAGTCTGTGTTATACCTTGCATTATCAAGTCCTAACTGGGAAGGATTTCTGTTATAATCACAAGGATATTGGCATGAACCCCACAGAAAGGGCATGTGCTGTTTCAGAGCTGGCTGTTCCCTAGACAAGGGCAGCTTGTGCCATTCAGCACAGGCTCTGCTTCATTCACACAGGTGGCTGAGGGTCCTCTCCTATCCCACCAGTAATGCTCAGCAAGAACTTTTTCTAAGACATGACTGCTAAAATAGTATTTTGGGCCTGGCTAATGAAGTACAGAATTAGGTTTGAAAGCTCCACATTATAAATACAGCTTTGGGTAAGAGAGATCATTTCTAGAATAATCCACAAAACTTCAAAACGTGTGGCTCCCATGAATCCTCCTGGTAGGTCTATGTGCAGCCTTGATACAATTTCCACTGATTACTTTACTAGACAGACAGGCTTGCAGAGGCATTTTAATACAGCTCCATAATGAAATGCTGAGTGAACTGTATTTTCCCACTGCTGTATAACTGTTATTGACATTTCTATTAATAACCGTAGTTAAATTTGGCTGTCTGGTGGGAGCATAAACTCCAAACTATCCAAAAGCAGCAACACTGCATGACACAAGAAATTCGAAGAAACTAGGATGAAAATTTTGTCAAAGCTTTATTATATGCCATTTCTTCTCTTACCCTAGACACTCACCCTACATCCCCACCCTACTATTCTCATTTCCCCACTCCCTTGGTGACTTAGGCTTTCTGGAGATCATTGTAGTGAGGTTGATTTTTTTTTTTTCCTCCAAGTTAATTTAACAAGCTCTGAACTAGGTTATTCACTTGTAAAACTCTGAGGTAAATGGATATTTTCTCATCGTGAAAGGAACAGCTATCTTGTTTTCTTCTAGAATAACATGACATTTTTATTCTTGATGAAAGCTGTGGAGTGTGGTTTTCCACTACAGACTCAGTGTTGCATGGCACCCAGGGTTAGCTATCTTGGCTTAAACTGGGAATTGGGAATTACAGGTGTTTCTGCCTAAACCTAAAATAGAGATTAACTTCCTTGTTTTTTCAGCTGATGCTGGAGGTGCTTTGTGTTGCTGTTAGTTATGTAAACTCGTTTTGTATCTTTCATTTCTTGGTTATCTCTCATCCCACCTCTCAGTGCTTCAGACATTCTCAGCTCAGATCCTACACTGGAAGCTGAGGAAATCTGTCCCATTTTGTCTTGTTAGAAAACTAACTTGTCTGATTTCTGGGCATGGGTCCATTACTTGCCTGATTTCTGGACATGGGATATGACTCTGTGCATGGTACTCTTGGGCTTCTCCTGTCATTTCTAACTTACTGGCATAAGGAGAGGAACAGAATTCCCTCTCTCCACTTCTTTGTGAAGTATGGCACTTGGAACTCTGTCAGGTAGAGGAAGGCACAGCATTTAAGACTTAAAGACTACCACGTGGAGTTGGAATTTTTTCTGCTTAATTCCCATTTGTTTCAGTGGTCAAGGGTTTCTTTCACTTGAATGGGCAAAGATGCCTTGTTGATCTGGGGGTAGAGGAAGGAGGATGTTCACAGTGGAGACAACATTCTTTCCTTTTTTCTAGATTTTGTAGAGCAGACCTAGGTGTTACAGTAAATGTATTCATGAGAAACACTTTAATACAGGTAGTTGCACAAACAAGGCGTACTCCTAAGGAAAAACAAAACAAGCAACCAACCAAAAAACATATAAAGAGCCCCCTCACACTCCTTCACTCTTTCTGATGTGCCTCATGTGAAATCTGGCTTTTATTTAACAGAAACAAGTGAATTGGGAGATAAAAAGCCAGGGAAGCTCTTTTTGATGTGTGGAAAGTGCTCTGCATTGGGTACTGAAAACCACCCTGCTGAGTACATTGGAGCTGCTGTATGGAATAGAAAAGAGACACCAAAGTTAAGTAGTAGCTAATATGTGTGAATTCAGTGTTGTAGAGAGCACAGATGCTTCTGGCAAGACGTGGTTTTTATAACCACAAAAGAGAAATGGGATGGCTCAAGCCCTTTTAGAAGCTAAGCTGTTCTAAGAGATGCAAGGCCTGTGCAGAGCCACTGCTTCAGTCCTCAGAGGGGATGCAGTGTACACAGCTTTTGATGCTTTCAGCAGCCATATAAATGAAAGAACTGCTCTGAAGTACAGGGAGGAAGGTTTGGGCAGTACTTACTTAAAATTTCCTGATATTTTTCTACTTAACTGCATTTGTTTTCACCCCTTCATATTCCCAGTACAAGCCTGGGGTAGTGGGATTGTCCTGTCAGCTCTGGGTTGCTGGCAGGACACCTAATGCAGGTTGCAAGGCCTGAACTAGTGAGCCATGTAAGCATTAAAGCGCACAAACTGAGTAACTCCAGTGAAAGAATTGAGCAAGCAGGACTGAGGCATCAAAAGCTAACACTATATTTTGCTCCTCTAACTGGCTTGGCCTCCAAATTACAGCATTCCTGAATGGTTTCAGCAGTCTGTCGTCGTCACTGGCATTTGGAACCCTAAAGCCAAATGCAGGCAAAGATGTCCTTGAAGTTAATTAATTTTTCCTTTTTTTTTTTTTTCCCTTTTTTTTTTTTTTCCTTTAGTAAGCAGTTATCCAAACTTGTATAAAACTCTCATAAATGGGTTTACTGCATGCTTGGCAAAATGGTTTATTGTGTTACTACACTTCAGGCTCAGTGAAAGGCGAGTTGCCCATCTGGGTTCCTTTCCCCACTCTAGGCAAGATCTCTGCTTTCCAATTTAAAGGCAAAAATTGATAGCCTAGGGTAATCTCTTTAATCATGAGACATTAAACACAATTCTGCAGGCTGAAACAAGTTTCAAGAGGAATTCTGCGCAATTGAACAGAATTAGGATTGAGATCACTGGTGATGAGAGGCAGCTCAATGGGAGGAGAAGTCTCAAGAGGATAAATAAGCAGCCAGGCCAACTATTCTGTAAAAAATAGACTGAACGTGTCAGCACTAACAAGTCTGACTGAAAACTGCATGGGTTTTGTGAAGCAAATTGAAGCAATTCCTGTGAGAAGCACAAATGTTCTCAGCTCCTGCTGGTACTCAGACACACAGAAAACTGATGGAGTGCTCCGTAAGCATACTTTTAATGTTAACACTGTCTCAAGTCAACATCCTGGGACACAGAGTGGAAAACAATGCTTTTGACTCCCTTTAGAGCCATTGCACTCTCTGCATTTCTACTGTATGCAAGGGATTTCCTTCCCAGTCTTTCACCAAAGCAGAACTTACCCAGTAATACGGCACTTAAGAACACGGTTTGATGTGCCTGCAAACCCTTGTGGTACCAAGTTGTTCAAAGTAATGAGACAGTTTTTGCTGAACTGTTCTGTGGGATTTGTTTGGGTTTACTGGGGGTGGTAGGTGCACAGTTACTAGACCCTTTAGATCCATCACTTTAGAAGACCTGATCAGTTGTAGAGACAAGGGATGTTAAATGAGCGCTGGAGGTTGTCAGCACTACTGAAAATCAGACCGATGGCTATTTTTAAGGAGTTACTCTAAAATGAACACTTCTCCTTTCAGAGTTTAAACCTGCTTTTTGCTCATCACAGTAAAGCTCATGTTATTCCACCTGAAAGAGAAAAAACAAGCTCTTACCTGCTTGCCTAAACATGGCTATTTCAGAAAAAGGTTTTGAAAGGTTAATAAGTATATCCAGCCTCCTATCACATGCACTGTATAGATCGTTGCATTCTCTAGTCTATTAATTTTCCATTTGGACCTCAATCAGTGACCTCAAATATTTACATGTTCGCTCTGCCTTTGAGGCAGGAAGTCTAATCTTTGCTGTTGCTTTGATACATTTGAATCAAAGAATTATGGTGAGGTGTATGGGACAGAGATAATCTCCACTCCAGACAGAACTTGATCTCTTCATGCATTTCCCTGGGGTAAATTTTCAATGGCTGCTAGTACACCAAATTTAATCCTAAAGGAAATTACCCAAATTATACAAAGCATTTTTTTCCTCTGTGTGATTCACTTCCGTATGGATATTGAAGCAGTAAGAAAATGTTCACAGGAAGAAGGGAATAATTTATCCCATCCAGTAATTAATGCATTTTCAGTATTGCTCGCTTCTTGGAAATATTGGATGATGTTATTCAGTTTAGATTTTCTGCTTTTTAGCTTATGAAGTATATAGATATATATAACACAGAGGTAACTGATGAACTCCTTCTTGAATCCAAAGAAGTAAGAGAAATTTTCCAACTCTTTGTCCAACAGGTGTGCTTTAAGTAAAGCAGGCTCTACATATCTTCAGCTGTTCAAAATTTTCATCAATTAATTTGAGCTATTTTAATTGAAATATTTCTCACTGAAGTATATTGTTATCTGCTTTTACTCAAGACATGCTTTCCAATATATTTTACAGTACTGTGACAATAACGTGCATTTAACTGCTTTTATGTACATGAAGTATCATATACAGCAAGTTTGTATACTAAAAATATACTGTTATCTGTTCAGCTATTTGTATCTTTATTTACAGGGTAGATAAGCAAATGAGATTTTTTACAAGACACACCTAAAATGTGAATTTGTTTTTCCAATAACAAACAAAACTAATTACTGTGTACAATGTAAACTTAAGTAGTGTTATAACAGGGATCAGTCAAACCATTTCTTAAGGAAAAAGTAAATTTTCCCCCTCCTCCTGCATCAAGTTCTGTTGTTAGGTAGCCACCCAAGCACTTACATCCACTTGCTGGTACTCAAGTGTGCAAATACTGTGAAGCATCCTCTGACAGTGGGATTAGACACATCATGCAACAGTTACACCACTTTAAGGTTTACATCACAGTTTTGTCTCATTCCTCTCCCAAGACATCTGAGTGTTCAGGTTTTACATGATCATAAATGCCGAATTTTCATAATGCTGCACCAAATTTTTAATACTGCAGCTGTGTGACAAATCAAATGAAACAGCCTCATCTGTATGTCCAGTGCAGGTTTTAGTAATTATGGTCTGTGCAATCATTTTCTGTTTGATTTACTCTAGATTGGATTGTCTGATTTGCTTTCTCCCTCCAGGATGTAGAAATACATGATACTGTTAATTAAGGTATTAAAACAAAAGCAATTAAACCTGGTACAAGGAGATGCAGTTTTATATAGAGCATGAAACTGGAATAGAAAACAAATTACACACATACAGCAAAAAAAATCAGAAAATGGAACATGTGGATATGTATCTATCACTAACATTTCTCCACATATATAAAAAAAAATTATCACAGATTTCTAAGTTGCAGTCCGGTTAACAGAAAGATTAAGAAAATAATTTGAAAATAATTAAATTCAGGCCTTCACTGAAATACCAAAAACCTCTTTAGCATATGATAGCTGGAAATGTGTTTTACTACAGAAAACTGGGATAAGACTAAGAAAATGGAAGCTTTGGAGTACAATACATTAGCCAGCCTAAGGTACTTTTCAGAAAGTAAACATGAATTATTACTGTATCAGCAGTGGCCAGGAAATCTACCTGACATGACAGACCATCTGCAGAAACAAGTATTGTTTATGATAACAAAATGATGATATGATGTGATTTTTGGAATGAATTATTGAACACTGTCTTGTGGCAAGGGGGGTGGCTGTGGTAGAGTGGAAAGCAGATTGAAAAGGAAATCCTTTACCCATACATAGCCTCGATAATTATGGCTAAATGCAGAATTTACATCTGAAGGCATTGTCTGGTTTCTGTTTGGCAGCAAATCCAGATGATGATGTGCTATGGTGATCTTCTGAGAGCCAGGCTTGCCTAGAAAGTCCTTTGTGGAAAAGAAAAAACTGGCTGGATCCTCTGCAGAGGATGATGTGCTTGGTTTTTCTGACCACAGCTGTCCTGAGTAACCATTACCAGGACAGGTCACTCAGAAATAATCTGCCTTTCTGGGAACTTAAAGGAGTAAGCTGCAGAGATGCATATTGATGAGGGATGAGTCATAGATTGATATTTCTGATTTTATTTTCCTCACCATTAAAGGGGATGATGTTCACACTTGTCTCTCATGTCTTACTTTGCCCTAATCTGCCTGCTGTCCTACTTGGTAGCATTCAGAAAACTGCATGTGCAGAACCTACCACATTCCTGGCTACCCAGTGCTCCAACTTTGATACTCAGGTTCTAAATTAGAACTTAAGATATGTTTCTAAACTATGTCAGTTCACAGCAACAACTACAACTGCTAGAAGAAGAGTTGGATATAGATAAATCCTGTGTTTGAAATACCTCTGGAATCTTGTGTGAGACTTGACCTGTAGAAAACATCCGAAGTTAATGCTTTGTCCGGTGTTTTCTGCAGGGTAATTTTTCTCTAACTAAAACCCGGAATTTTTTACAATCTTCCTTTTCATTGATTGTGCCATGCAACAGCTGTCTGTGTAGTTAAACAATATCCTGATACAACCAAGAAAAAGACAGGAGTGCTGGAGACATTTTGCTTTATTTGCATGTTTTAATAATGCATTTTGTGAAAAGCTCAGAAAAGTTACCTTTTCCTCTTTCATTCCGGGACTACATATAAATGATTTCTGCAAACAACTCAGGCTTGATTCATCTGCTGTGATCTAGGCTTGCTTCAAGATGTTTAAAGTGTAAGTCAGAGAAAGGCAACAAAGATGTTTTGAAGTGTGATGGAATATTCAGATGGTGGGGAAATTACAAAGTATAGTAACATGAAATAAAAACAGGACTTTGTGTAGTAGGGGAAGGAAAATTAGTGCCTTTAGTGTTCAAAAGTGTGAACAGCAGTGAGAAACTGGTAAACAAAGTTTTTAAGGAAAAAAGGAGATAAAGAATTTGCTACAACTATTGTGATTTATGAGAGTATAGGAAACCTGTTGAATTCACTGTCTCAGTGACTGACCAGATGTTTTTGATGGGCTGAGTTAATTTTAAGAGTGCTGATAACACTTTTTAGACATGCTGAGATGATCATTCAGACAAATCAAGCCTCAGACTTCTCAAAGAGAGCACATCAGGGGTCAAGATGGTAATCCTCCTCCTGGACTTACCTCCTGGTTCACAAGAGCTAATTTCTGTGAAACAGTAAGCGCTGACCACTGCCCTCTGTGGGAAGGCAGTTTTGGAAGGCAGCCTTCTGGATCAGGTAATTACTCTAGTTAATTAATTTTGTGCTCTGTGATGCAGCAGATTGTGTATTCCTAGATATTGCCTTCCCATTTGAATATCATTGTGGTATACAGAATTACAGAAGTGTTTTGGTGGCAAAAGACCTTTTAGATCACTGAGTTCAATCATTAATTCAACACTCTCAGCTCTGTAACCAAACCAAACCATGTCCCTGGTGCCACTTCCACTCATCTTTTAAATATCTCCAGGAATAAGGACTCCACCACTTCCCCAGGCAGCCTATTCCTTGGCTTGACAACCCTTCCAGTGAAGAAATTATTCCTGATGTCCAATCTACACCTCTCCCTGGCATAGCTCGAGGCCATTTCCTCTCCTATTGCAGGGAGAAGAGACCAACACCCATCTGACTACAACCTCCTTTCCCACAGAGCAGCAAGTCCCCCAGGAGCCTCCTTTTCTCCCAGCTAGACACCCCCATCTCCCTCAGCCCTGTGCTCCACACCCATCACCAGCTCTGTTGCCCTTCTCTGGACACACTCCAGCATCTCAATGTCTTGCTGATAGTGAGGGGTCCAAACCCATGCACATCTCACAGCTGTAGCTCGTGCCTTATTCTTTCTCTTTTTCTCCCCCTGGATGAAAATATTGTTCTAATGTAGCACAGATGGGCAACTGATGTGAAGAACACAACTTCACACTGCTATTTACCAGCCTTAGCACAGGTTATACCTAGTTACTCTTCTTCAGTCAGATAAATAAGAAACTCCTTTTAGCACAACTAGGGAATATAAGATTTTTATATTTTCCCCAGACATAAACAGATTTCCAAAGCTTTATGGGGTTTAGGTTGTGACAAATAACTCCCTTGGAAAACAAAAATACTGAATGACAATTTTATTTCTTTTGTGTATGTGTTGCATTTAATTAATCTAAGTTTTCTAATCTGAATGCTCCATAAGAAGGATGCTTAATGCATTTTGACCCAGAACCTGAGCTACTTGCATTATCATTATATGCTTATGATTAAACCAGTCTCTAGAGCCTAAAAAATAAATTGAGTGCCAAATGAAGAAAATTAGGAAATGAATTTCTCACTATTTCAATTGATCTGCATATTCTAACATGGGAATTTAGGCTCTTTGGGACTCTGATCATAGTGTCTAGTTATTGAAAATGGCTTTTTCCCCACTAACCACATAAATCTGATTATAACTGATACTGGGAAAGGAACGTCCTTGCTGCTGCAGCACAAACCTTGTGCAGTTTACTCAGACAGTAATGAAAGTAATCTATTTTTTTTTTTTTTGTCTGATAGAATGAGTGTCACCACTCTTGGGTTCAGGACACCACGCTTGATGGGCTTGATCATTTCACTGAATAACAAACACTTTTTTCTTGTCAATTTTTTCATCCTGATTTATTTGACTTCCAAGGGAACATTTTTTCTCATCTTCTTATCTCAGACTGTAGATGATTACTTGGTAGCCAAATCTTGCCTACATACATACTGCTTTTAACTCCATTGCAATTAAAGATGCAACTTTTACTCATTTGATAGGGACAGAGTTGTTTTCAGCTGGGAATTAATTTAGAAATAATAACAATAATAGCAAAACTCCTTCCATCCCTCCCACAACTGGGGAATGCAGAACCCAAGCAGAGACTGGAGCAGGGATGCAAAGGCGGAACCAAAAGCAGAGCTCAGATCTCCTGAAACTCAGGCTCTTCACTTGGTAAGTGCTGATTATCACTGAGGTTGTAGTGAAAACCAGTGATAACCTGGATTTGGCCATTGTTTTGCATGCCTGACAGGACAATGCCATGCAGTGCCTTGACAGCAGCTGTCACTTGTCACTGTTGGGTACAGACAACATTTTGGACAGCTGAAATGAGGAAGAATCATGTGCAACTCCAACAAATAATTTCTTTGTAAATAAATGTGGCATTTAAAATTAGATGCTAAAATATGCAAATAGGGTATCTGTTTTGAAGGAAAAACATGGGTATGTGTTAACTTTCTTCTAAATTAATTCAGCACAAGTGTCTTTGGAGCTTAAATGTAGTTCTCAGGAGAGTAAATACTGCATAATGTGATATGCTAGAAAAGATTTGAAATGCACCCACTAAAAGCTCATTTTACTGCTGTATTTCACACAAACTTTCTAGCTGGCAAGTTCTACACCAATTTGCAAAGATTAAAACTTGCTACTAGAAAATTACTCCAAACAGAAAATGGAACTGATACAATGAAATTTTGGTTACCACTAGCTACGACAATAATTAACAAGTAAATTTAACATCAGTTAGGAATAATTGCCAAGCAAATCTAACACCAATTGTTAAAACACAATGTTTTATAGTAATATTTCTATTCCATATTTTTATGCATGTTTTTTGCATATACATTTTCGTATTTAAGTTGCAGTCAAGTATTCAAAATGGAGAAAGCCTGTATGCATTCAGATTTTTTGTACTTCTCAATTCCATTCTACATAAATGGTACTTAAAATGTTTATAGGCTTATAGTAAGATGTAGTTCATGGTGAATAAATAAAGAAATCTTTTAATGCACCTTTTTTCAAATTAATATTGTCATATTAAAATATGACAAGAATGTTACATTACACATGTCTTAGGGACAAACTTACTGGAGCAAAATGAAAATTGAAACATTAACTATCATTTTCTCATGTCTGAGCAGAACAATGGTTCAGCTTCCTCATCCTCCAGCTATAACACCTTGTGCTGTTATCCAGTTAGTTCAAATACTAAGTACTGGTGAGATGGGGTAATATTTGATCAAAAAATGGGCAAAGAACACCTAAATATAGAAATGCTGCTAATGTACTGGACCCCTACACTAACACTGGGCCCCTGGGGTTTGTGGAAGTGCTCTTTTATGTCTGCTCTTTTATGTCTGAGGTTCAAAACTCCACACTTGGCAACACTGGTTAGTTAAAAATCAGTTTGCCTCACTAAAAATACAGAGCTTAACCTAGTCTATTGGCTCATTTAATTGAGTAATTAGGTTCTGTTTTGCTTTATATTTCTCCTGCAGGATCAAAGTCTGTATCTCTTTTAACAGGATCACCATCTCTTTCTGTTCTGAGCTGCCAGGCAAACAGCACTGCCTAATTACACAGTTCTACAGCAGCACAGCCTGTCTTAAACTAGAGAGACATATTGAGAGTATTTGCATCCTTTGTGGTTAGAAATACCACATAAATCCAAACTCTTGATAAATCAATGATGCTGCTTTGCCAGCCTGTGGCTCTCACAATGGAGGAATCTGATGAAGTGGATGGGGGCTAGTGCTCCCTTAGACACACAGAGCTCTGCTGAGGTGAATCCCTCTTGTAGGCTTATGTCCTTGCCTAATGGATGGGATGAAAACAGGAGTGGACACTGGAATCAGGCTTCTGCACTCTGTGTGCTCAGCAAGGGGGCATGTGAAATTGGTACACAGATTCTCTGCTTGCTTCCCAGCCCAGCAGTTTGAGCCTGCCATGCAGCTGCATTCCCCTGCTTCTCTGGGATGTGGTGGTGAATAATGTAGTACTGCACAATCTTTATTTCCATGAGATAAAAGGTGGGTAGAAGTAATTGAAAGGCCAAAGTCTGCAGGAGGAACAAGATGTAAATTCAGTAATTTTAAGGTCTATTTTTCTTTATACAGCTAAACAGAAGATCTCCTTATCTATTACCTAATACCTATTTAAATAAGATCTAAATCATCGTATTTATCTGAGGAATACCTAGAACAACTCACTAATTAATATGCTTGTCTGCCTTCCCTCTTCCTTCTCAAGCAATTCCTACTATGATATTTAGGAAATACATATTGTAACTACCACTGTCAACAATGAAGCATAAACCACTGGCCATAGCATAAACCACTCCCTGCAAACATTTATGAATGGGAAGACATCCTGTAGAAACCTTCAGATTTCTACACACCATGCACAAGCAATGATGTCAGAAGATATGGGAACAGGACAGTGCTGAGAGCAGGCCCTGCACATCTTCTCCCTCCAATGAAGGATGTGGTGAGTGTCCATCCCTATAGATGCAGATTCTTCCTACCTTTCTATGGCAACCACACTGGAAGCTGAATTACTTACATTAACTAAGTATGAAACAGCTGTAAATGATTAATCCCAAGTTTTTAGCTCAGCCTGGTGTCCTATCTTTTGCCTCTTTTTACACAGAGAATTTGCATTTCCCTGTTGCATTTCTCACAGCAGCAAAAAGTGACAGCGTGGCTCATGTGGTTAGAATGGAACATTCACATCCCTGTCCAACTAAACAAAACAGGAAGATAGTTCAAAATAAAGAGTAATTACAGAAAAACTTCCTCCTTTTGCCTTTGCTATGCCTCTGGAGGAGCCCTAACGAGGTAAGAGAACTTCCTAACTGCTCTGCTGCCACCCAGGTGAGGTACGTAGAGAGAAACTTCACTTGTAGGGGAGGCCACTGACCCTGCATCAGCAAAAAACCTGAGAAATCAGACTGGAGACTGAGAGACTTCTTAAAATTCCCCAAATTTGGGATCTGCCCTTTGAAAAACCTGATTGCAGTACTGGGAATGTGCTGGTTCTCCAGAACATCAACAAACCTAATCATATCAGAGAACTGGGCTGGCCACAAGCAGTTTCTACCAACAGATGTCCCGAGGTCTCACCTGTCCAGGTGCTCTGGCCTTCATCTCCCACGGCTCGTAGCCCCTTCTCTGCCACCCACCAGACCCTGTGGCACCATCACTGCAGCAGCCCCAGCAGCTTCACTGAGCACGGGGACAGTGACAAATGCTGCTGAGCTGCTGCTCTGTGCCAACACTTGGCTCCACGGGAGCTGCTGCTGCCACCAGCGGCACCTGCTCCTCGCCAAAACCAGCTCACAGCCTGAGGCTTTGCTCTCCTCATGCTTCATGATGCCAAAGCAGCTTCCTTGAGACCATGCTTCAAATCATATTTTTACTAAAATCCCGACCTTTTTATTACTATGTAATTCTTGCCTCCATCTTCTCTGCCTTAATTTCTGATCACTTATTGTTCTGTGCTACAAGCTCTAACTTTGTTCTGATTAAATGAAAAAGTGGTGAGACAGACTGAACTAGGTGAGCTGTCAAACATCTAGAAGACATTCCAGCACAAAAGTATTTCCAAAACGAGCATTTCCCTAAAAGAAGACATGACTAACAGCCTGAACAATAAAATTCTTGAACACCACCCAGTTGATGGGAGTCTTTTCTGGGCTAATTTACATAATTTGACATAATTACTGTTATAAACACTTGAAGAAGCTTTGGAAGCAAGAATGCCACCAAAGCCTACATTTTATTGGGTCTCATTGCATTTGGCAGCTGTACAAAACTGTGGAGCATGGAAATGTGCTCAGATAGATCCTGATTATACAAACACATACTACAAGCTCTGAATGCTCAGTGCATGTTTCTGTAGAGGACAAAGATACTAGAGGTAGTGATTCCCTCCAAGTGCCTACCCATCAAACCACAGTTTTGGCCACAAGCTAGCAGTGGACATCTGGCTACCTGATTCCAGTTGCCTGCAACTGAAGGTAGCCAGGGAACTTAAAATTTTAAACCCAAAGTAAAATATAAATTAAAATAACTAAAGAAATCAGGTTTGATATATATGCACAAGCATATATATATATGTGTACACACACTTCTGATCTAAAAGATGCGACTCAGTAATTAATGAAATAATTCTTTAATAGATCTACAGAAGCAAGGAGTCCCCTAACTGAGGACTTTGGTCATGTGGAATTCACTCATCATTACACAGTACAAAGGAGGATGAAAATGTTACCTGAAGGACATAAAAAAAAAAAAAAAAGGTACAGTTTTTGTTATGACACATAGAAGAATTGAGGAAGGCCTCATAAAATCAGGACTGCTCTTTATATTAGTAGCTAGCCTGTCATCTCTTCTAAGTGTAGTTAAGTAACTTGCAAGTTCCCATGCAAAAACAATCTTGGTATGAAAAGTTCATTAACACAACCACCTGTTCTTGGGTTGAAAAATAAGTGCATCTCTGTAAACAATAAGATCTGTTCTATGAGAACCCATAAAGGAAAAATGTAAACAACCTAAATCTTAGCACGAACACACGAATCACCTTCTGACCAAAAAATTAAATAGTGAGAAAACTACCAGCCAATAGGCGTTGCACACGCGGTCTGTGAAAACTCTATGACTGGGAAGACAAAGAATTGGGTTTTCCCGAATGAAAAGAATGCAGTCTCGGCTAACTTACTACAATATTTGATGCCTCAAGGCGATCGCAGGAGGAGACGGCCGCAGGAAAAGGACCTGGGCCGAGCCCAGACGGGACTCGAGAGACGGAACACGCAAAGTCGCGAAGGAACAGCCCGCAGCGAAAGGAAATTCAAGCGGCGAATACACAAAGTAGCGAAAGGCTCCGGCTGCAGCTCCTGCCGGCCGCGGGACGGCACAAAATCCACAAAGCCGAGAAGCGGGCGGCGGAGCGGGACCCGAGCGGGGAGCGCACGGAAACAACCACAGAAACAACCACAACTCCCGGGAAGGCGAGGGTGAACATGGACCGGAAAATGCACTGCGGCCACTGAGCCGTGGGGAGACAGCGGTCTCAAAACCCTTGTGGAGTGTACGGATGAGAACCGGAGATGCGGGAGACACGATCTCGAGCCGTGGGAGAGCACGGCCTGAAGAATCAGATTGCGTCCGAGGAGACGCGGGGCACGGCCTGAAGAACCGTGGAAATACGACGTGGAAATGCGACAAAGCGAGCCGCGCAGACACGATCGAGAATCGTGGGAGAGCCACGGCCTTCGGCCGGAGAGACAGCGGCCAAAAAGTCGTGAAAAATCCGCTGTGGAAGATACGCGCCGCGGAGCGTAACACGCGCGAAGGTCCGCACATAGGCTGCGGGGTAACGCCAGACTGCGAGTTTTTAAAAAAGGGGTAAAATACGGGACATCTTAGATCAGGAACTTCAGCTGACGGAAAAGCGATAAGACGTGTGTGGGCACTTATACTGCGCAAATGGGATAAAACAGGAGAAAAGGAACTTCCAAACTTTATTGTTGCGGCGAAGAAAACAACGTGAGAGTAAGATGCACAAAAAGCCTTTTCTATCGAAAAGAGTTGGGGCAGGTTTTTGTGGGCAGCGGCCATAGGGGAAGATATGGTAGCCACAAAATCGTTACCTACATGGTATTTTATTAGAAATACGTTAAAAAAAAATTACAGTCTGCTGAAGGGACCGCAGCTGTTGCGGCACCCGCCCCCCCGCGGCTCCAGAGACCTCTCGGTCGGTATCTCCTGTGTCTGTAGGTCCGTTTCTGTTCCCTCTACTCACGAACGATGGAAGCAGTTTCAAAGTGGCTAAAACATTTTAATAGTATTTTCATGTTGAAAAGACTATTAAAATGTTTTAGCCACTTTGAAACTGCTGCTAATCTAAGCCGTGTGAAGCCGCGGCCGCAGGGAGACCCGAACAAAAAGCCGGGAGGCGGGGTCTGTGCATGCGCCGCTGTGAAATGGTTCCGGCGGGACGCAGTCTCCTCAGGCGGCGCGGGGTGGCTCCGCGGGAAGCCGCGGCGGCGGGCGGTGGAGTTTTATCTGGAGGATAAAAACCTCACTCCGCGCGGGTGAGTTTTATCCTCCAGAAAGCCCCGGGCCCCGGTCGGCTGGCAGCTCCACACGGACCGCG
>VWYO01001513.1:0-13711 GCA_013400275.1 Rhadina sibilatrix
TTTCCTTCCATCCTTTCCCTCTCTCCGTCCTTTCCCTCTCTCCCATCCTTTCCCTCCTTCTTTCCATCCTTTCTCTCCCTCCTTCCAGCCCTTCCCTCCTTCTTTCCATCCTTTACTTTCCCTCGCTCCCTCTTGCCATCTTTTTCTTTCCCTCCTTCTTTCCACCCTTTCCCTCCTCCTTCCATCCTTTTCTTGCTCTCTTTCCTTCCACCTTTTTCCTTCCTTCCATCCCTTCCCTCCTTCTTTCAATCCTTTCCTTTCCCTCCTTCCTTTCCCTTCCACCCTTTCCTTCCTTCCTTCCATCCTTTTTTTTTTTTTTTTTTTCCTTTTTTTTCATTCTTTTCCTTTCCCTTCCTCCCTTTCCTTCCATCCTTTTTTCCTCATCCTTTCCCATCCTTTCCCTCTCCCGGCCGCGCTCGGGGCAGGAGCGGAGGCAGCCGGGGAATGCGAAGGGCTGGGAAAAGCTCCCTCCTCTCCCCATTCATAACTCCGGCAGCGAGAGGCGGCTCTGCTCAAAAGGAGGGGGGAAAAAATATAGAAATAAACACATTTTGTTCTCAAAAAGCGGCCCCGCGCAGTTCGGCTGCGCTGGGGAGCAGATGCCGCAGATGGATGCGGGCGGCCCGCAACTGAAGGAGCCCCGGGATCCCCCCAAAAGTCGCTCAGGGTGGTGACAGGTCCCTCTGTCCCTCTGTCCTTCTGTCCCTCTGTCCCGCCGGCTCGGGCCGTGCCGGGTTTCCCCCTGCCAGGGACTCCGGGAGGGAGAAAACACCGCAGAACAACCCGGCCCCAGAAAAAAAAACCCCAATTCCTCTTTGGTTGCCCGCGTTTAATGACAGCAAAGCCGCGGCCTAACGCGGGCACAGCGCTCGGAGCTGTGCCCCGGTTCCCAGAGCCCCCCTTTTGCTAAACCCCAGGAAAATCCGGGGGAAAGATGAGGAGAAGGGAAAGGGAGAGAACATCCCGGCTCCTCTCCTGTCCCGAGCCGTGCGGGGGATGCTTGTGGCGCTTTCCTCCCTTCCCGTTACCCGGCTCCCAGGAAAACCATCCTCCCTAGGAGGGAAACCATCCTCCCTTGGAGGGAAACCATCCTCCCTAGGAGGGAAACCATCCTCCCTTGGAGGGAAACCATCCTCCCCTCGCTCTCTCTCCCTTTTTTTTGACCCGGGACTGTCGCTGACTCCCTGAACTCGCCGCTTTTCTCGCTGCTCCCGTGGATTCGCTCCCCAGCCAGGGGAGGAAAAGGGAATTCTTGGCGTTCTCCTTTTATCCCAGCCGGGAGCCGCACAGACACGCAGCTCCTGGGAGCCCCCGGGGCTTGGTTTAGGATCGGGATTTGTCAAGTCCGGGCTGTTTTTTGGGGGGGTTTTTGTGGGTTTGTTTTTTGGTTTTTTTTTTTGGCGGTCACTGCTAAACCCTGGCTGCCTCGGCACAACTTGGTTTGGTTATTTTTATCTTTTTTTTCGTGTTGAAGGCCACCAGACTGGAGCCTTTCCTCTGTTTTGGGGAGAGGAGAAAGGAGGGAGAAGGGAATCAGCTCAGCTTTGGGAATCGCTGCTGCTGACGAGGGAAAAGTTTTATTGTGTCTGCTCTTTGTTTTCCCCCAGATAAGAGCCGGGGCAAAGGGAGGGACTCGATCACGGGGTCACTTCCTAAATTCCCACATTTAGATTAATTATTACACTCTTCTCCACGCACCGGGCTGTTAATTAGCCGAGTTTTCCTGCTGGAAGGCAGAAATCCGGGAGTGGAAAGCGCTCCGCCCCGCCGGGAAAGGGAGATAAGAGGAATCCCGGATTTTCCTGGGGGGGATCCCGCTCCTGCTCACATCCCGGCGTGGCGGAGGAAAGACAGGAGAGGTGATTCTTCCTCATCCTCATCTCTGGAAGCTGGGAATGTCCCGCTGATGTTGAAAAAAATAATTCAAAAAAAAAAAAATCCAGGGGTTTTTAGGGATGCCCGAGGCTGCTTTCCCTCCTCTGAGCCCGCCCGCAGCCTCCGTGTTCATCCCTCTCCCCTCGCAGCTTCTGCAGGAGTTTGGAAAACTGGGATAACTTCACCCGGAGAAAATAAAAATGAAAATTAAAAAAAAATTAATCAAACCCACTGGAAAATTTGGAAAAAAAAAAAAAAAAGTTTCATTCGGAGAGGCTGGAAGGATGGGCTGGGAGGCACCTGCTGGCTCGGTGGCCCTCACCTTCCACCTCCCCAAAATTCTCTCTCCTGAGAAATAAATCCTGAAAGAATTTGCCACATCTCGGTGGTTTCCTACTAAACGTTAAGTATTTGCAAAGCTGGTTTAAAAATCGGGGGGTTTTTCAGATCGTTTGGCCCAGGGGGGGAAAAAATAAAAAAATCAGTTCAGATCATTGCCCTGCTGTCAATATTTCAGTTCGCATCTGACAAAAAGCGCTGAGTTTTATCAGATGTTTCTTGTTTTTACTCATCGTGGGAGTCAAAGGAGGCAGACAGAGGGTTTTCTCCTCACATTTAGAAAAATCCACCAAAAAAAATCTGCAGGATTGGGCTCTTCTTTCAACCCATTTTCGCTGGTTTCTCCTGAATTTAAGAACGATTCTGAAAGACTCGAAAAACAAATCACAGTAACCAACAGGGCGCCGGTATGAACTCATTGTCCGAATGCTGTTAAGAACCCAAATCTTCATTTAAGAGGCCAATTTGGGTTAATTGGTGCAGGAGAAGTAAATTCAGATACCCCAGAGCACCGCCAGCCTGATATTCTCCTCGCTCCTCTGGAAATAGGAATTTTTAGAGGTAAAAAGCACAACAAAGTCCTTGATAACTCCAGCAACAAGTCCCAGCTTATCTGTTTAGTCCTTTTTTTTTTTTTTTCTAATGTCAATATTTGTATTTCTGTGTCTATTGTCTGTGACTTTCAAGTCGAGTTTCTTTTCTGGGCTGGGTCAGTTTTTGACTCAGTTTTTTTGGTTTTTGGTTTTGTTTTTTTTTGGATTTTCTTCCCGGTTTTTATCACCGAGGTCGAGATCTGAAAGCTTTAAAACCTTTCTGTCACAGACAACTGGCCCTGGATCTGTGAAAAACTTTGTGAAGGCTTAAAACCCTGCCGTAAATTCCCTTTAAATTGAATATTTGCATGGCAGGGTAATGCCCTGCTTTTCCCTTTTCCCTGTTTTGTTTTATTTTTTTCTCTGCTAGATGTGGGGGCGTCGAGGTTTTTGCAGGAATTTTTAAGAACTGGCCGCAGAGTTGCTGATTTTGTGAGGGATTTCCAAGCTTCAGCATTTCCAGCAGGGCCTCATATCTGCCAAAATCAGGGAAATCTGAAAAAGCCTGAGAGCTGAGAGCAGGCCCAAAAAACCAAATTGCAGCACAGAGAGGAGAACAGAAAAAAACCTTTTTGTCAAGGCCAGGGAGGGAGGAACGGGGAAAGAGGAAGTTGAAAAATCAAGATGTAAAGAGGGAATTCTGACCCAGAGATTTTAGCTTTGCATGTGGAAGTGAAAATCAGGGTTAGGGGTGAGCAAAAGGGAGAGGACAGAAGTGAAAAGTTGAGCCTCCTGTGGAAAAAAGAAAAAAAAAGCTGGGAAATACCTGAAAATGGGGAGTTCTCTCATATTTCGGGAGGTGGCTGTGGCTGGGGAAATAAAAATCAGGGCTGGGTGAGATGAATGAGCTGCTGCTCACATTTTTAAAGAGCAGACAGCTCAGAAAAGAGAAATAAAATCAGGTTGTGACAAACTTCAGCCAGTTGTAACAGCCTGGAGTGAAGTCAGAAAATGTTAAGAGGAAGGAAAATCTCGAGCTGCAGCTCAGAGGACGCAATGCAGGGCTGGTTCCTCTTCCAGAGGGCAAAAGAGGAATTAAAAGCAAGCTGGGTTTTTATCTCTGAGTTTGTTTTTCTGGGGTTTGGGGTTCTTTTTTTATTATTATTATTATTTTTGTAGTGGTAGTGCTGTGGAATTGGGGAAACAGCAAAAGGTTCTGAAGAGAATCAGACAAAATCATTCAAGCTCTGATTTTTGTCAGAGGAACACGGAGAGAGATCCCGGATATCCATGGAGTTCCAGCAGGTTGAATTTGTTTTGGGGAATTCAGGAAAGCACAAGAAAAAAAAAAAAGTTTTTCACCATTAAACCAGTGTGAACGGTGTGAACAAATCTGAACATTTCAGTTCAGAAATCTTTATATTTCTCATGAAAACCCCAGTGAATCCTGTGTTCCTAAAGGTTCGATGGATTCTGGCACCACGGAGCACAAATATTTTGGGAAGAGGGGGAAAGTCTTTAGTTCAGGTCATGATTTCCATCCATCCACACCAGGGTGAGGTCTGAAAATTATTTGCTTTATGCTCCTGAAGGAAAAAAAAAAAAAAAAGAGGAATTGTTCAGTAAATTGGGATTAAACATTTGATTGAGGCCTGATTTTCCACGGCCTTGCTCTGGATTTCTGCTTGGGCAGCTCTGTTAAGAGCTCCTGATATAAATCAAACCATCGAGGGCTGCTGCTTGAATTTATTTATTTAGTTAGTTAGTTATTGAGAATTACAGAGATTTTTGGAAAGCCCATTTTCTGTGTTCTTCATCTCAGAGCATTTTTCATTTCAACGTCATGCCCGGGTGTTTCGGAGGTGCACCAAGGAAGAAAAATTTCTGTCCAACCATTGGGAAAAATCGGGTTTAAAAAGGGTAGAAATCCACGATGAGGAGTAAAAAAAAAAAAAAAAAAAAAAAAGATGCTCTTTCAAGTATACAAGTTATGGCAATATAATGGTGTTTTAAAAAAATTCACCGTGTCTTAGGCCCTTTGGTTTTCCAGGAAACAGGGAGAAGAATTTTTTGTTTTTTTATCCAGACTGGAAAACGTTTCGGTGCAGCAACAAACCAACCGCCGCTTAGCAGCGGGCAGGTGGGCGGAATTTATCATTTCAGAGCTCAAAATTCCACCCTCAAACTAAAAACCCCTTGATTAGGGAAACAACAAAGGGGACGACAACAAAGGGGACGACAACATTCGGGGGAAGAAGAGGATCCCAGCAAAGCGGGGATGATTCCCATCTCCTCCAACGCCCGCCTGGCCCACCCAGATTTTCACCGCGGCTTCTTCCCCCCTCCACCCCGGGTTTTACCTTCCAGTGAAAGAAAGGAAACTGAGGGTCCTGCTCTTGCTGTTGCAGGTGGTGGCCCTGGGGGACGTCCCCGACGGGACCCTGGTGACGGTGATGGCCGGGAATGACGAGAATTACTCGGCGGAGCTGCGCAACGCCACGGCCGCCATGAAGAACCAGGTGGCGCGGTTCAACGACCTGCGCTTCGTGGGCAGGAGCGGCAGAGGTACGGGCTGCCAGGGGAAGGGTGGGGGGTTCCAGCTCCATCCTCTGCCCCTGGACAGTGGGGTTGGGTTTTTTTATCCACCAAAGAAATGCTGGAGGATGCGGCACGGTTCCGATGAGCAGGGTGGCGTTCCGCGTGTCCTTCCCGGCCCGTTTTCCAGCGTCGCTCCGGTTTTTAAGCGGTGAAATCACGTTGTGGGGGGGAAAAAAATGGGAGAACCCACCCAGAGGGTGACATTTCAAGTCTGGCAGCTGCCTCTGATGGTTTAGGCAGCACGACGTTACCCGTGGTTAGGTTTAAGGGGCAGGTTTTCCGTTGAAAATGAGAATTTTCAGCCTGTGGTCACCTCGGGGCTCACCGGCGCTCTCTGCAAAATCTTTTCCTCAGAGAGAGTCAGGCTAAAAATACAAACAATTCCCACACAGGCCTAAAAATTTCGCAAGTTCCTGACCTGCTGAAGGCCCTTTCTCTGACCTTCTTTTCTCTCAAAATTCAACAGTCACAGCAGTTGATGTTTCCTGCAACATGGAGAGGAGAGACCAGGCAGGACAGAGGGGTTTAAAATCTGATTTATCTCTGCCAGAACCAGTAGCTGCTGGTAGAAACAAAAAGGCTTTTGGAGCATAAAGAACAAATAAGAGTTGACGCTGACTTAGAGTGGGACTATATAAAAATATTAGGAAGCTGCAAAGAGCACCTGATGCGTTGCCTGCGAGTGGGCAGGTGCACAAAGCTTCATCCTCCAAAAAATCAGCAGAATTCTCTTTAAATCTTCACTCCTCAATCCTAAATCCCATCAATTCCAAAAGAAGCACTTAAAATAAACCAACAGAATGGTGAGGAGGCTTCAGGGAGGCTCAGTCAAACCCCCGAGGAGAAGCCAGTGAATTGTGGCTCAGAAAAAACTCAGGAGACGCCTCTGTCTTTTAAGGTCAGGGATGAAAAATCCATCACATTTCCAGTGTGAACTCGAGGTGGTATTTTATTATGTATTTTCCTTCTGTTTAATTTGTCTTTAAAGTGGGGCATGATGGTATTCCAGCATTATTCCGGGACAATTTAGTGACAGGGCAGCACCTCCTGAACTTCAGGAGCTCTCATTTTGGGGCGATTCGTGCTCTGGTGTGTCCCTCAGGAGTCAGGGATTGCTGCCTCTTCCTCAGCACCTTCCCCTCCCTCTGTTCCCATGCCGTGCCCTGGCTCCACACGCGGATCCCTGATTTTTCAGGCGAGTCCCAGAGCTGACCCACTTCTGGCTTTTATTCCCAACGGGAGACGTGTCGGGCTGGAGAGCGAGGAAGTTCTCCTGATTATACACAACAGCCTTTCCCCTGCCTTTGAAGTGAAAAGCACCCGTGGACACCCTTCCAACACAAACAGCGCCACGACGCTGCAGAAGCGCGGCCCTGCCGGAGTGCTAAATACATTTCAGGAATAAAATCCCCGTCCAGTTTTTTTTTTTTTTTCCCCTCTGGGTTCTGCAGGGTTTTTTAGCTGAGGGTACAGAGGCAGCAAATTGTGTTGTTTGGGCCGCCTTCAAATGGAAAACACCCGCAGCTTGAGAACGTCGCCTTGTAATGCCAGCGAGGGATAATAATAATAGGGTAATGCAGAGCAAATTATATCCATTTACTGAAAACATGAGAGATGCTGTAATGTCTAAAAGTATCAGTCATTAAAACGTGGTCATTTGGAATATTAAAGGTGCCACCTTTTCAGTAAATGGAATTTGCATTATGATTCAGAGCTGACTGTTTAGAAGATTCAAATGAATAGCTGGCAGAGTGCTGGAGAAGCTCATAAAAACAAACCTGTAGTTCAGTTCCTGGCCATGGTAATGAGGCTGGAAATCATAACAGGCTACTGGGGGAGCCTCAAGGTCAAAATCCAGCAGCTGGGACAAAACAGGCCCTATTTCTTGGGAATAGGGAACCCTACCCTGCTCCTTTAGCCGCTCGTGGGCACCAACCTGGAGTTCCCAGGCGTGATATCCCGACCCAGGTGCCGAGGATCCTTTAAGTGGAGGGATTCGGGAATGCTGCGTGCTATTAGTCAGGTTCAACATCCTCACCTGCCCATCTCTGGGGCGGTGACTAATGGATGCTTTTGTTTACTCCTCCGCCAGGGGATTGTTTTCCAAAGGTGGGGATTGTTTGCCTTTGTGCGGGATTTCGGGAGCTGCTGTTCTGCGGGCGTTTCGCACAAAGCCTGCAGCAGAAGGTGGCTGCTTCAAAGGGCACTGCTGCCTTTGATACTTGGCTGCAGGAAAATGAACCCCGACTTTGTTTGCCGTGGAATGTTTGAGCTGGGATCAGCTCAGTGCCACCGGTGATAATGCGGTGCCAGGGGCGTTGTGCGAGCAGGGGCTGAGAGTTCACGTTGGTTCAGGCCACTGGTGGAGGCTCCTTGTGGCCCTCAGGGGATTTAAAATCCTCCTTTGAAATCCCTGATGGAGAATCAAGAATGGTTGTGGGTGGTGATCATAAAATCCCCATTAAAGTCCCCTCAGCAGCCACAGCTCTGTCCCTTCCGAGGAGGAAATTCCCGTTCTTGACACTCTTCATAAATAATTTCAATGCCTTCCGTGACATCCAGCAGGACAGCCTGTATCCAACATTATTTTCCATGTTTTCCTCCTGGTTTTGGGGAGGGTCACAGCAAATCCCCCTGATCTGGGGGCCGATTTCCCCTCATCAATATCTGGCACCAAACATCAGCCGAAGTTTCCGCCTCGTTCCGTTCCCGACACCCAGAGTTTGCCCCGTGCTGCTCAGCCTTGTTTAGAGTTAAAAACCCAAACCGCTTGATTTCCTTCACACCCAAAATAGGAGTCAGACCATCACAGGTCACCCAAAACCTGGGGATGCGATAGAAAAGCAATTTGGCTTTTTTTTTTTATTATTTTTTTTTTCTTTCCCCTCAACCGAAGAGATTTCCATTGGATTTGGCCGGGATCCAAGGCGCCGGTTCCCTCAGCCTGGTTGGAGAATGCTACTGGGCAAACCTGCCCGTCTGGCTCGGGAGCCCCACCGAGTCATTTCGGGAAGAAAAATGTCCTTTTAAAACTCCAGCCAATCTCAGCCTCCCCCCCCCGCTCCCACCCCTGGCCTGATTACCTGCTTAAAACAAAATTAATCTTGATTTTTTTCGCCCTCCGTTCGTGAACGTTCCAAGCTTCCAACTGCTCCTGCTGTGACGTATCCCTGGTTTTTTTTAGTGGATAAAGAACTGGTTTAGGTCACTCTGATGAAATGGATCTGATGCAAAAAAAAAAAAAAAGCCTGACACCGTAGAAGTTCATTGGCTAAAATTAAAAATAAATAGTTATTTTGGAGAGGGAAAGCTTCCGTGGCTTGGGGAACGTGAAATATTTTCCTCATGGAATCATTAATCCCAGTCCCTATCTTCTTTGGAGGATGTAAGATTCCAAAAAATCCCAACAAATAAACATGTTTTGCAGATGAAAACGATTATTAATGGGTTATCCTAAGAGGAGCTAATGGAGAAGTGTCTTGGCTTGCTGCAGGAGATCTCAATCTAAACCTGAGAGTTGGAGCTCCAGGAGAGTTTTAAAACCTGCACCTTGGAAAGGCTGGAAAATGAAATCCATGCGTACATTTCCTCAGGATTAGAGGAACCGGAGTCAATTCCGTGGTGTTTTTGGATTTCCACGGAGCCAAAGCAGGTGTAGCTTTGTAGAACACCAGAGAGATTTCACCGAGCACGATTTCTGCTGTCAGTACTCTTCCCTCTGGATATCATTCCCAGGGGGAAAAAAAGAAAAAAAAAAAAAAAATCACTCTAAGACAAAAATCTCAAAAACACTCAAAACCTCCAAAAATTACTGGCCGGGGTTCCAAATCCAATTATTTTCATTGGTCTTCCCAAGCCAGAACTTTGCTCCTTCTTTGCAGGCCGAGTTATTTGAGCACTTGGTTGAGATTGATTTTATTTTTTTGACCGAAAGGCACTCAAAAGTTCTGAAAGTATGTGCAAAACAGAGGATGCTGCCCTTCAGCAGGGTCGTAAAACCAGCATTAAGCAGGCGTCCAGGTTCTGATCCAAGCCTTTGGAATGCTGCAGGGGGACGTGGGATCAGATCCTGGAGTCACAATAAACAGAGTTTGCCAGATGGGATGAAAATAGAGCAAATCCATCAGCAATCAACCGGGGGCAAAAAAAAAAAAAAAAATAAAAAAAAAAAGGGGCCAGTTGATAGACTTCGAAATAAAATATTTATTTGGAGCTTGGATTGACAAAGATGTGGCAATTTGAAGGATGCTCCAGCCAGTGGAAGGGAATGGGAATTTTCTTTGGATATTGGGAGGAAATTCTTCCCTGTGAGGGTGAGGAGGGGCTGGAATGGATTTCCCAGAGCAGCTGTGGCTGCCCCTGGATCTCTGGAAGTGTCCAAGGCCAGGCTGGAGCACCCTGGGCTAGTGGAAGGTGTCCCTGCCCAGGGAACTGGATGATGTTTATTGTTCCTTCCAATCCCAAATCATTCCATGATTTCATGACTCAGTGAAAGGAAGGGGCTGTGGCCTGGGCGTGCGTTAGAAGCTCAACTTCCATGACTCTTCTCCAAGGACTCTTCTCTCTCTATCCTGTTCTGAATGGTGACTTTTCCTCCCAAAAACCAGAGGCCGGGAGGGAGAAATTTATTTTGAAGTGATTTAGGGTGGCTTGGTCGCGTCATTAATTTGAGCCAAGATTTCCCTGCAATCCCAGTGAGGCTGAGCAGCAAACCCAGCCCTCCAAGGGGATGGAAAGCTTGGCAGAGAAGTAATGGAAGGAGGAAAGGAGAGGAGAAGCCTTTCCCAGTGCCCGAGGTGCCTTGGGCTCGCTCCGAGCAGCTGGGGTTGTGCAAATCTCCCGTTGTGGAATTAACCCCATGGATGAGACTGCTCCACACCAGGGTTGGACTCCCCAAAAAGCATCCTGTGGGATGAGGCTGGCCCTCAACAGGGACGTAATGGCAGGGGAAGGGAGAGGAAAAGCCTCTCCTGGTGCCCAGGGTTTCTCGGGCACGCTTGCTCCGAGCAGCCGGATTTGTGAATCCCTGACTGTGGAATTAACCCCAGGGATGAGACTGCTCCACACCAGGGTTGGACTCCCCAAAAAGCATCCTGTGGGATGAGGCTGGCCCTCAACAGGGATGTAATGGCAGGGGAAGGGAGAGGAAAAGCCTCTCCTTGTGTCCAGAGTTCCTCGGGCACTCTCGCTCTGAGCAGCCGGATTTGTGAATCCCTGATTGTGGAATTAACCCCATGGATGATGCTGCTCCTCACAGGGGGCTGGAGTCCTAAAAACACCCATCTCCTGGGATGAAGCTGAGCAGCAAAGCCAGCCCTCCAAAGGGATGGGAACCTCAGCAGGGATGCAGTGGCAGGAGAAAAGGAGAGGAGAAGCTTTCCCCAGTGCTCCGGGTTCCTTGGGCACATCTGCTCCGAGCAGCCGGATTTGTGAATCCCTGACTGTGGGATCAAACCCACGGATGTTGCTGCTCCATGCAGGGCTTGGACTCCCAAAACCCATCCTGTGGGATGAGGCTGAGCAGCAAAGCCAGCCCTCCAAAGGGATGGGAATTTTGGCAGAAGGGGAAAGAAGCTTTTCCCAGTGCCCGAGGTGCTCGCTCTCTCCCGGCAGCCGGATCCGGGAATCCACAATTGTGAAATGAACCCCACGGATGCTGCTGCTCCTCACAGGGGTGGGGACTCCCCAAAACCATCCCGTGGGACGAGGCTGAGCATGGCTGCAGTGGCTCTGCCAGCTCCCCAAACACCCCTCTCTGCTAAAGGGCACTAAAGATTTCATCGGGGCCAATAAACTCCCGCTCCGAGCGCGTCAACAGCAGAAAAATAATGGCAGAGGGCTCGGAGAACTTCCTGTCTCCGGGAGCATTCCTGCTGTAAACAGTGGCCATGCCAAGTGCTGAACCACTGCCCTCAGTCCAATAACAATAAATCTGTTTTTTGGTTCTGCACAGCTCCTCTTGGACGTTTTTTTTTGCAGCGGCGAGGCTGAGGCAGAGACGCCACCCTGGGAGCGTTTTCCCAAGTTGTTGTTGGTTTTTTTGGTTTTTTTTTTTTGCCCTGATAAAAGGGCTTCCCAGAATGTTGTTTGGGGAAAACAAAGTACCTCGTTAGATGAAAAGGTTACATAGTTTCGAGAGATCTGTTTCCCCTGCAGCTTTTTTTCTTAGTTGGTTTTACTTTTTAAATTGTTTTGGTTTGTTTTTATTTTGCAGTTTGGGTTTATTTTTGGTGCCACCCTTCAGAACTGCTGGAGTTCTGGTCAAAGTATACTGATTTTTGTGGAGGTGTGTGTCCCCTCATCCCAACTCCAAGAGGAGCAGCTATTTTGTCACCAAAATAAAATCCTGCTGGGAGATAAATGAGGCTTCGGGCTGGCCAGAGAACTTGAGCAGGAGTGAGGATGCTGCAAATCAGTGGCTCACAATCGCTGTCAAGAGAGTCTTTTCCAGCACAGTCATGTGCATAAACCCTCATCCAGCTGAATCAGCCTCTGTTCCCTTCCAAAAACCCTTAAGGAGCAGGAAAAAAAATATTAAAAATAGACTTCTAAAATTTTTTTCTGTTATCTTAATGCCGCATCTCTCCACCTTTTTTTTTTTTTTTTTGCCCCCATCCTGCTCCCCAACGTTTTCCCCACCATATTATTTCCACAGAGTTTTCTCAGCCTCTCCAAATCTTTATTCCCTTCATCTCTGCCCCCTTTCCTCCCTCTCTAGATGATTTTCCCGGGAGTCCCCTCAGAGAGCTGCAGCCTCAGGACACAGGGGTGGGAATTCCCTGCAAACCTTTAGCACCGGGGCAGGTTTGGGGCTTAAAAAACAATTTAAAAAGGATGCAGGGAACGATGATCCTAAATTCCTCATGGCTTTTCCCACTGAGCCTGTGTGGGGAGGGAAGGAAGGAGGCTCTGGAAGGCTCGGGTGCCATCAGAGCTCTCCAGCCAGGGAGCCGCGTGTCCTCAACAGTTCCCTGAAATTTCGGGAGGGACCGAAAGGAAAAAGCTTTGGCAAAGCCACAGATTTCCCACAGGCTGGGCTTTGTGCACTTTGTCCACCTCCAAGGGCACAGGGCTGGAAGTTGGCGGTTCCCAGGTTGGCAATGGCAGCGTTATCCCCTCCCTGGGTATCTCTGGAGTGACCCCGGGGGCTTTTCCGAGCCCTGGGATGGATGTGAGCAGCCTCAGTGGAATGCCAGCACAGGGACTCTTTGCTCCAAGCAGATCAGCTCTGAGGAAAGAGTCCCAGGGCAGCTGCTGTGCTCAGAGAGCTGCTGGAGGAACGGTCAGGTTGGGATTGATCCACTCCGGGTGGAATTCCTCACTGCTGGAATGGCCCTGCTGGTGATGGGAGTGTTCCTGGAGTGTTCCTTTCCTGCTCTGCTGGGGAATCCACACCTTCCCTGCTCCCTGCAGCTGGAGCTTCTGCCTGCAGCCGTGCCCAGGGGTCACCAGGGCTCCTCAGGGCATGGAGGGTGTTTGTTCCCAGCTCCTGTGCTGTCCCACGGAATCATGGAATGGGCTGGGAAGGAAGGGATTGTAAAAATCACCTCGTTCCGACCCCCCTCTCATGGGAAGGGACATTTGTCCCTATCCCAGGTTGCTCAGAACTGAATCCAGCCTGGCCTTGGGCACTGCCAGGGATCCAGGGGCAGCCACAGCTGCTCTGGGCACCCTGTGCCAGGGCCTGCCCACCCTGCCAGGGAACAATTCCTGATTCCCAAGATCCCAGCCAGCCCTGCCCTCTGTCAATTTGAAGCCATTCCCTGGGTGCTGTCCCTCCAGCCTTTGGGAATTGTCTCTCTCCATTCCTTGGAGAAGAGCAGCAGCTTCCAAACCACGGGGAGGGGCCAGAGGCTGCAGGTCAAGGCCAAGTGACCCCTCTGAGGGCCTGAGCTTGGGAGTGTTTTTCAGGAGAAGCCCCCTCTGAAATTCCCCTGGACTGGTGGGGGGAGGTGAGAGGGGAGAGGTGGAATTTTGGACTTAATCCCACTTCAGACGGATAAATCCCCTCGTGAATCTGGGCCTTAACCTTTGCACGTCTCTGTCATCCCTATAAAGTCTGGGGGATAATTTCTACCTCAAAAAGCTGATGAATGGGGCTGAAATTATAGCTGGGCTCAGGGCTGTCATTAGGCTTAAGGATCCCAAGGCATTTTCTGGGAGAAGGTGGGAGAGGCTTTGCACTGGGGCCGTTTCATCCTGAACTGTCCCTTCCACCTGCTCGTCCTGTTTTTCCCTTTCCCTGAACTCCTCAGCAGTGACACAGCACCCAGGACAGTTTGTGGGTAGAGCTGGATGCACTTTGTGGAGGTCAGGTCATTTCTGAGCACCCCACAACCAGCCCCAGCACTGTTTTTTTTTTTTTT
>VWYO01001514.1:1088-17203 GCA_013400275.1 Rhadina sibilatrix
AAAAAAATTAAAAATTTGCAAGGTCTCTCACCAGAAAAGTGGAAAAGTATATAATTAGAGTCTAAGGAAAACAAGCTTGAACAAATGTGCTGTGTCTGTCAGTGTGGATTCCCTACAGCCCAGCTCCCCTTGGAGCTGCACCAATTCCCCCTTCTGTCCTCGGGTGTTCTGTAGAGGAGAGCAGGCGGTGCCAGGGCTGAGGCAGCAGCTTTGTTTGTGCACATGCACAGGACAAACACACGCTGCAGCTCAGAACTGCCAACTTTCCAAGCATCAGCTCCAAAGTGCAGCCCAGCCCTGGCCTCTTGCTGTCGTGAAGCTCCGACACTCACACCACACCAGGACTCCCCAGCAATTATCACTCAAAAGCATTTTTTGCTGCCACTTGACATCAGTTTGGGGTGCAGTGGCCTGCTCTGGCCATAATTCCATCCTCGCACTGATGATGCTGCAAGGCTGTGGAGCTCCAGATGCCAGCAGCTGTTGTATTCTTCTGGGAAAAAAAAACATTTCCCCTAAAAACCCATGCTCTCCCTTGTTCAGTCTCTTTGCCCCTGGGACCCCTTTGGGAATAAAGCCTTGCAAAGAGGTAAGAGCCTCTTTTGAATCTTTTACCCTACCCCCTGAAATATTTCCCCCCAAAGCTGCCCAGAAACTGAGCCAGGGGGGCGGGCAGGGGGGAGTACTTCAAGCAGCAGGACGGTGTCACAGCCTGCCAGCCCCTGTCACCCTCACCTGTGCCATAACCAGCTGTCCCCGTGCTGGTGAGCAGTGCTGGGGAGGGCCAGGCAGGCAATGTCCCAGCTCCCAGGGCCTTTGAGTGCACGTTCAGGCAGACATCCGTGACTAATCCCCATCCCACACGTGCTGCTGGCTGCTTCCAGCACGCCACTGAAGTCACTGCTCCAGGAAGGCACCCCCGGGGTGGCTTTCTGCTGCCACCCACGCCGAGGGAAAAGCTGGAGAGCACTGTTTTGATAAGCCCATCTGGGAGCTGAGGCAGGATATGAGGGCTGAGGAGATGGGTTGAAACAGCAAATGGAGCCCGGAGGGAGCGACTGAGTGACAGAGAGACCAAGGGGACAGGAGAGGACAAAACCTGAATTAAGTGTGGTCAAAGCAGGGTGCTGAGGAGGTGAGTGGGGTTTGTGGGAGGAGGCAGAAGAGAAAATGAGGCAGCAGTGGCAAGGGGAGGGCATCCAGGCTGGAATTAGCTGATCTTTAAGGTCCCTTCCAACCCAAACCATTCCAGGATTCTGTGATACCAGAGAAGGAAACACCAAGGGAGATTTCAGTGGCAACAAAGCACCTGCTAATGGAGAATAATGTCTGGGCTGTCCAGAGCACCTCGATATGGAGACACAGAGCTTCCCACAGGGGTCTGAACCAAGGAGCAGCACAGGCTCCTCAGAGGGAGCAGCCAGCAAAAGGGGCTACCAGAAGGAAAAGCCCAGACCTGGGCCTGCCTCAGCTTCCCTTGGAGTATTTTAGATGAGAACAGTGACACCTTTCACTTGCAGACAACCACCAGGGACAGTCCCTGGGCAGCCCCAGCACGTGCCACACACAGACAAACAGAGCACACGGCCCCAGGAGCTCACAAGCACTGGGAATTCTGCTACTGCTTTCCTGAGGCTGGGAAACACCTTTTGCAAGAAAAACAAACCCTCCCACATGCTTCCTTCTGAATCAGAAGCAGCTTCCAAAACATTAAGCTGCAATTAGGGCTGTAAATTTAGCTGCAAGCACTTATAATCCATAAATCTGCACATCCAATAAAAAGTAATAGCTAAGGAGAGTCCTAAAGAGCTACTAAGGACTAAAGTGGATTTCAACTACAGGCCACTCCTGCTTTCTGTTGCCCTGCGTTGGATTGGGCTGGAGCTGGCTAATTATTGTCTCTGGACCCATTATTCAGTGAGGAATATTTTATATTCTCTCTCCTTTCATATTTTGTTGGGGCTTTTAAATACATATATATACACCTCACTCTGGTTTTTCACATGTATTGCTCCCTTTCTCCAGCATAGAGAGCTCTGCATTTACCAGCAGCAAGCTTTGCCTTTCAAACCGTGGCAGAACATGTGACTTCTGGGTGTCACCTCCTGCATTCCCTCTATTTTTTCCATATTTATTTATTTATTTGTTTGTTTATTTAAATTGGATGAGGAGGTTTCAGAGAGGGAAATTCACTTACTCGGGCTTGTCTGGTCGCTGAGCCTCCGAAGTCTCCCGCTGGAGGTCCGGGTGATCCCTAAAGCAAGAAGAAGGTTGGAGTGAGGAGTCCACGTGCACGTGGTGTGTGGAGTTACCTCCCTGCTACCACTCTACATCAGGCAAGGCACAGTTCTGTCGGGAATCTGCTAGGTGCAACCACCTCTGGGGCCCAGGGAGAGCTGCACTGTTGTTTTAACACCCGAGGAGAGACCTCCACCTTTCCCTGAGGCTGTCAAGCATTATTATCCAAACACACCAAACCCACAAATGAGTTTAAGGGTTTCCAGAAACACCTGAGGGGACTTTAGAAATCGTTAGGTGGGACACTCACATTCACCTCTTGCTCCAGGATATTTTATCCTAGGGAGAAGTGCAGCACTTCCTGAGACAGATTTCCTCGCTGGGAGAGGAGAGTGCAGGAATTCAAGGATGTGAATGAGTCCTGCACTCACAGAGACTCCTCTCTGGGTGGATTGCACCCACATGCTGGGAGCACCTCACGTGTGGGGTCAGGGCAGTGGAACAGGGGATGCACCTCCCCTTCCACACCCACTTCAGAGAAATTCCCAGGTTGAATTCCCAGCCTGCTTCCCAGACTCCAGGCAAGCCAGTGGCACCTGCTGACTGCAACAACATTTCTAATCCATCATCCACTTGTTTGATTTCTCTGCCATCCCAGCTGCCTATTTGTAAAATGATGATTGCCACAGCACTTGCTTCCCACTCAGCAAGAACCTCAATTCTCCTTAAAATCCCCAGAAATCCCATTTAGTTAAAACACAGCCATATGAAGCTGTACATGGACTTGCCCCCTCAGTTTCTGGCTTTTTACCTCAACAAAAGTGGCCACAACAAATAAAGTGAACCACGTCAGGTGGGATGCTGTAACCTGGAATCCCCCCATGATGTCCTGGTATGGACATTCCCAGAAGGTCTGGTAGCTCCCCAGTCTCTGGGGCGTCCTGCTGGAGGAGCAGGGTGGTGTCCAGGAGGGACACCAGCTCCAGGCCAGTGTCTAGGATGGACACCAGCTCCAGGACAATGTCCAGGATGGACACCAGCTCCAGGACAATGTTTATCATCTTGGGCACCAGCTCCAGGCCAGTGTTCAGGATGGACACCAGCTCCAGGACAATGTCCAGTATGGACACCAGCTCCAGGACAATATCCAGGATGGACACCAGCTCCAGGGCAGTGTCCATCATCTCGGGCACCAGCTCCAGGGCAGTGTTCAGGATGGACACCAGCTCCAGGACAATGTCCAGGATGGACACCAGCTCCAGGACAGTGTCCAGGATGGACACCAGCTCCAGGACAATGTTTATCATCTTGGGCACCAGAAACTGGAGCTGCCAAACCACGGGAGCTCCTCACCTCATTCCAAACCCTGCCTCAGCACACAAAAACCTCGGGTCAGGGTTTCCCACCTGCAAACAGGTAAGAAACCCCCAGGATTTGAGGGTGGTGATGTCATTCAACTGTATTATTTAAACTATCTTCTCACCATCTACCAGATCTGTTGGACAAGAAGCAAAACAATTCAAACAGCATCAATTTAAGATGCAGAAGAGCTCTAAACTGTGATTTTTAATGGAGTCACCTTACAAACCTTGTTAGCTGGAAGAGTGCATTGTACAAGGAAAATAAAATGCATTAAAAAAGAAAGAGATATATGTAGAAAAAAGGCAGGAAAACTTTCAAACCAGTAAGGGATAGAGGGAGGGAAGGGAAAAAAGCTGCCTGGCAGCTGGAGATGGAAAAAGTGGTTCAAGCTCAGAACCCTGTGCTTGTGTATATATATAAATATATATACATTTATATATTTATATATATATATATGCATGTGTGTGTTTGCTCTCTCCCTTTCCTTTTCTAGCATAAAAAGCCTCTGTGCCTACAACGTGATGTGGTTGAACCACAGGGCTGGTCCTGGGAAAGGGTGACCCAGGCAGAACCCATGGGCAGCACCACCCAGAGCCATCCCCACACCTCGGCTCTGCCCCCAGAGAGCCAAAAATAGAGCCAGGACTGTCCACCCACACACAGGAACAGCCAGCCTGTCTGCTCAGGAGCTTTACCTGCATTGCAACAGGGCAGCTCGGTGCTGCACCCATCACCCAGCCTCACTTTGCATCACTGACTGCAGGACAAGGGCCTGAAACTTCTGGAAACTCGTGCCTTATAACCAGCAATTTGAATTTTAAACACATTTTTGCTATTAAACCCAGTCCCTGAATCTTTTTTTTTTTTTTTTTTCTCCTTAATTCTTTTCTCCTCTCTAAACGCCTAGTGCTCCTTTGGACGCCAGCGAGAATGAAAAGCCATATTTCCTCTGCTGAACAGATTTTTGAACAGCTCTTCTTGAGCCAGCAGCAGCCCCATCCCAGCCCCTGCTCCGTGCAGGGAGACAGCACCTCTGAGCTCCCTGTGCGCGGGCAAGGTGCGGTGTTGAAACCCAGCTTTTAGAATGGCTAAAAAAACCCAAAAAACCCAAAAAAACAACCCAGAGAAAGCCATTCCCTGATGGGTGGCAGGCTGAGGAATGCAGATCTGCAGCCATGCTGAGCTGGTTAGAACAGCCTTTCATGTTCAAAGCCTCCATTCAGTCTGCGGCCAGGCAGGACGGAAGCCGAGCGAGGAGCTTACAAGCTTGGACAGGATCACACGTAGGAAATGGGCTTTTATTCCCTTCAGCAACCACTGCAGTGGAAAAAAACACACACACAGGGCTTGGAGCATCCAGCACAGCCATGGGAGCATCCCTGCCCTGGGCTGAGCCGGTGGCTTTTGTGCCAACCTTTCTGAGGGTTTGGTTGTGTCTCCCAGGTTTTCCCCCTGGGGAGCTGGAATTGCCATTCACACCCTCGTTGCAAAGGGTGGGGATGAGCTGAGTTGGTTTGCTCTGTGTTGGGAGGCAGCATTTAGGAGGAGGTTTTTCTGACAGCTGTTGCTTCACTGCCTGTTAACAGCATTAATAATACATAATAATGCTGTTCATCCCCCCCTCTCAGACAAAGGGAAAATGAGGAGCAAACGAGGAAATGGTATGATCTTGCAAAAGCAGGGCCCACAGCAAGATACAGACTTGCTGACTTAACTTCAATCCTTAGAAATGGTGGAGTTAATTAGCAAAAAAGCCTTTTTTTCCTATATAGATAACATGGTGATAAATAACAATTAGTGGAGGCCTGTAAAGAACAAATGGCATTGGGCAAACATAATTTTTTATGTTTCGACCAGGCAGCCCGATACCTTTAACAGAAAATCTACCAAGAGGAGGGAGAGCTGCAGAGCCCGAGCCAAGCTTTCTATCTGTGATGCCCCACTTGCCCCTCCACAGAGGGAGGAGGATCCAGACACAGTCCTGGAAAGCAGATAAACAGAAGGGAAAGCTGGCAGCCTGGCAAGGCAAGGAGAGAAGATCTGGTAAAAAAATAAAATAAAATAAAATAAATAAAAAGGAAGCAACAGCTAAAAATATGCTGCTGTGAGCACACTGCCAGGAAGCCAGCAGAGCAGGCAGGACCACGGAGCATCAGCTGCTGAGCTTGTGCTGGGGTTACCTCTATTTATAGCCTGGGAGCAGCAGCTTGAGCCCCATGTTTGAGCTGTGAAATGAAAATCAAACGTTTCCAGCACAGACACAGCGTCTGTGAGCCTTCCCTCCAGCCACGCTGGAAATGCACTGCAGCACTCTGCACTAAGAGCCACAGTGCAGTGTGCTTTATTTAGCTGAAATTGGGAATTCTCACCCCTTGCTCCCACCAGAAGGAATCCAGAACTGAAGGGCCCAAGAGTTAAAAGTCAGTCAGCCCAGGAGTGGCTCACTCGGCGTGGTAGATGTGCCTCAGCAGGACAAAGCCCTCACCTTGGCTCACAGGCTGAGCAAGGTTTTTTCACATTTTAAAATCAATGACTAATTCCCTCCAGATCCACGGGCTGGGGCCACGTGGCCCAGCAGAAAAGCAGCAGCCCCCAAAACCTCTGGACTTCCCTGGGGTCTCCCTCACAACCGACAAAGCCCAGAATCAATCGATCGCCCCTGTGATCATGTCAGTGCCAGGCTCACCTTTAAATTGCTCCCTCCAGACAATACTGGGCCAGGTTTTCTACTGCTTCGTGCTCCTTGCAGCTGCTGATGTAACACGATGCAGGTGAAGCATCCCAGGATTGAAATGGGAGCACCTTCTGGGTAATCACCCTGCTGCAGGGGGTGCACCCAGGGCAGGGCAGCAGGGGGATGGAGAGATGTCCAGTGTGACTTTTCTGGCTGAGTTGGATGAATCTGAACCTAGAGCTAACCAGGGAATTGCCAGGGATGTTCATCTCCCACGAAGCCAGTGCATACATTCTCCAAAACACACCAGAGTTTTTGGATGATACACTCCAGACCTTCTGGCTGCAGGTAACAGTGAAGAGAGAGCCCAGGTGAGATTGATTTTCTCCTCACAGTGAGCCATCCATGCTGCTGCACTCACATGATGTCAAACTCAAAAGGGCAACCAGCAACTCCCCATTATCAACAGAAACCACGCAGTGAGGACAAACAATGCAGGATGCAACTCAGGAACTCGCTCTCTCTAGGCAGCCCAGTAAAAACCAGAAAACAAACAAACAGAAGAACCCAAGCCAAACAAAGGTGGTGATGGAAAGGGATGGGCCAGACCCAGCAGGAGCCGTCCCACACTGTGCTGGAGTCAGCAAAGCTCATCTGAGCAGCCAGCTTCTGTTCCATGTGTTGGCTGCAGGGTCTGGGACCAGATACTGCAGCTTCCTTCTTCACCCAGCACAGCACAGCAGGGTGTCCAGACAGCACTGGAGGTGTCTCCATCCAGGAAGTTTCCTGCCCTGGACATTTCCACACTCTTGGCTGCCGGGCTGTCCAGCTCCCAGCCAAACTAGGGAGCCACCTCTGGATGCTTCCAGCCCTGGGATGCTGAACCCTTCAGAGGGCTCACAGCACCTACACACCACCAGCAGCTTGCAAAGCAAAGGCTGGCAGGGCTGACTCCCCCCAGGGCAGGACCTGCAGCCCCTGGGTGCTGCACACACCCAGCCTCACCTCCTCCAGCCCATCTTGCCCTCTGCCACCCCCTCAGGCCCTCCTGCTGTCACCTAGGAGCACGTAAAGGACAGCCAGGGTGTCACTGCCCTGCTCAGGTGCCAGTGCAGACTGCTGGGACGGGGTTCTGCACTCTGTGTGCATTGTGCAAGTCCATCCCAACACTCCTGGGACCGCTCAGGGTGTGAAATCCCTCTCGTTGTACTCGTGTCACCGGCACCATCCAGAGAGTGGGCAGGTGAATTACCTTCACTGACAGCTGCATTTCACCTTGATTCACCTAGACAGGCTCTAAAAAGCCCCAGGGACAAAAAAGAGTGGCTGGAGAAGACCTCAGCAGCAGCAAGGCCTGGAGCTGTTACCAAGAGGGAAGCCCAGACGTGGTTTGATCCACAGTGCACAATCGCTGCCTCCAGGGCTCCTGCAGTGATCCAGCTGCTGGAGCTGGGCTGCAGAGCTCAAACACTGACCCAGGACATCACCTCTGGAGGCAGGGCCTGCACATGGAGGTGTCACTGGAGACAGCTGGGGACACAGAGGAGCCAGAGACTGCGAGGGAAGGACATCTCTGTGCAGATTAGCAAAGGAAGCAGAACCTCTATTGCTCTGAGTCCAGTGAAGCACACAATTACAGCTTCCCTTCCATCAGCTTGAAATCCACTTGCAACATTAACCTCAAAAGGAACAGAGTTAAAAAAAAAAAAATAAAATAAAATCATGTTCATTTCCAGTACTAATCAGAAACATGCACTGAAGAATAAAAGATACTTTTCCAGATTCTGCGGAACAGAAACTCTTCACAAAGAAGCTGAGCACAGCTAGAAAAATCAAAAACTTCAACCCCAGTGCATGGTTTCATTCTGGATCGAATATCTCTGGCAGCAGACTGAGCTTTCACCAGCATGGAGAGATGCTGGTGGGGTGGAGGGATGCTGGAGGGATGGAGGGAGGGAGGGAGGGATGCTGGAGGGATGGAGGGAGGCTGTGGCCAAGGGGCACTGACTGCAGACTCAGGAGTGCCCCAATACCTTCTCCAACACAGCCTAGATGCACCAACAAGCTGTGTCCAGGTCAAAGGCTGAGCACAGACAGCCTAAACCACCACCAAGCTTCCCTCCCATGGGAGCTGGAGCCACACAACACTGCTCACCAGCACGTGGAGCCATGAATTCACACTTAGAAAGAACCCAGCCCTGAGGCTGGAGCTCAAATCACCCTCAAGGAAACCACAGGAAAACTGGCATTAGCGAGACGCATCTATTCCCACCACAACACTCCACTTTAGCAGGTGCCAAAAGCATTCTAACACTAAAAAAAATGTTCCAGAAGCTTGTGCTGATGATCAGAGGCAGCAAGACTCAAATTTGGCAACGTTAGAAAGGCTTCCCCAAGGCCAGCAGTGGTCTGCACAAGCAAAGGGCTGTGTCAGGTAGAAGGACCAGTCCTGCACGTGGTGGCAGAGGGGGACAGGGGGACACAGCACTTTAACCTTGGCTCAAATTTAGGCTTTGATGCAAATTGTTGACTCCAATTAAACTGCAGTAATTCTCAGGAAATCAATTGCTGCATCCATAAAGCTTAAGGCCAGAAAATTGCCTTGGCTGACCCACAGAACCCACAGCCACACACTTCTGTCTGGTCAACATGGATTCAAGCTTGTGCTTGAAATAAGTCTTGGCTTTTTGGAGACATTCAATCTCAGTGTCAAGACTAAAACACTGGAGTGATCTCAAGTGCTTTGGCAAGTTGTTCAAGAACTAAAAAGGCCTTCAAACAATTCAGAGACTCTCCCTTTTCCCCATGAGTTTATTCTGAGGTGAGTAAGTTCAGCCCTCAGTCATTCACTCCGCAGAAATAACGAGATCATTTCACCACCCCTCCCGATCATCTGTTCTTTACTGACCACAAATTCCTCACAGCTGACACTCGTTCAGAGATACGCTGGACAATCATGAAAGCAGTTAAAAAAAATAATAAAAAAAAATTAGCACAAGCAGTTTTTCTCATGAAAAAAAAAGAAGTGTGTTAGTCATCATCTGTGATCCTTCTGGCTGGAGGGTTCCAGCCACCCGGCCGGGCAGCGGCGGCCGTGCCACGTCACCACGGCAATGACTTGTGCAGATGCAGATTCACACCACCAGTGTCCACACAAACTGGGAGGGACTGCAAAAACGGGCCTTTTTGTACGTGTTGTCAGCTCTGCTGGCTTAGGGGAGTCTCTTCCTTAGCAGCAGGAGGCAAGGGGAAAGGGTTTATGCGGGAATAGAAAACGGCACCTGCGAAGTGCTGCCGGTTGGGGATGGACCTGGTGACCACTGTCAAGTCTAAAATCCCTCCAAGTTCACTGTTGATGCTAGCCAGATTTCCACAGATGTCTTGTCCCTTGAAATTTTCCCTGTCTTCACCATGCTCCTCACTTGCTCACAGTCCTTACCTGCCAAAATCCAAGAGAGTGAAGCAGGACACAAGAACTGGAGTTCAAGGAACAGGTGCCTCGTGGCATTTTCACTACATGAGGGGGTTTTGAGCTTGTAAAGCCCTGGCAAGAGCAGCTTGGACCTGGTCCCATTTGTTCCTGGAGAGCCTGCAGCATCCCAGCAGAGGTGGGAAGGCATCTGAACCCATCCAAGCTGCAGCCTTGCTCAAAGAAGGAAATAACTCTTCCATTAATAATCAAAGTCTTACATTAACCAGCTGCCACAAGAGTTCCAGCAAGCTAGAAACGTGTTAGTTAATTAACATTTAATAACACAAGTGTCCCCAGGAGCCTGAGTGGACAAGGGATAAGGCTCAGCACTCAGAGCACTATGGAAACAAAGGAAAAGCAAATAATCACTGCTCATCCTTCACTTTCCAAAATCCCCCAATGCTTACAGCTTCCAGCCTCATGAGTGCACCTCACTTCCTCGGGTTCACCTGGCAATGGCCATGGGTTAGCTGGAGAAAACCACGGGCACATTTGAAGGAGGGGAAAGGAATTTTAAAACTCCAGTCTGGTATTTCCATACGGATCAAATACTCCCGAGCCACCTCTGCTCCCCAATCCCACAGGCCTGGCTGTGACCACACAGGAGAAGTCCTGGTGCAAACTTCCCAGCCCAGCATCTGTCTCTCTGCTCTGCCCCAGCACTCTGTGCACTTCTACCAGCAACGTGGTGTTTCAGATTAAAAACAAAATAAAATTAAAAAGCCATCCTTACTTAGATTTTAAATCAATTTCTTGCCACCTTCTTACAACCTCGATGCAATCACCTTTTTTTCCCTCAGCCCCAGCATTTGCTCAGTGAGGGCTCACAGCTTCCCTGCTCGTGTCACACACACACACACAGACAGAACTCCCAAATTTGTGTTTCAGAGGGTCCCCCTGGCAACAAACACCACTGGATTTATCATGGGAGCCCTGCAGGCCTGGGGCTGCCATCGGGATGGAACACAGACCCCTTCTGTTTGCCAGGCTCTGCAAGGCAAATGTTGATTTTTTCCCAGAGAGGGGTGGGGATGTACAAAGGAGGAAAGCCCAGAACAAAGAGGCAGCAGCCCAAGGGCAGCAGACAACAAAGGGCAGGGGTTAAGGGCTCTCCTGAGCCTGGGTGACCCACGGGCTGACCCACCAGGGCCCTTGTCAGAGGGCTGCCAGGACCTGGAGCAAACAGGACACCAAGAGCAGACCCTTAAGTTTGAGCTTTCGTGTTTTTCAGGCTCTGTGCTGCCCAGGGGTGCAGCTCTCATCCCAAATCTGCTTCAGGCTGCAAACACTACCAGAGCCCTTCCACCTGAGCAGCCCCAGGGCAGCAGCAGCCTGAACACACACACACCCAGCTCACACAGTGATGAGCCTGCACTGCTTGGGCAGATCCCCTGGGGTACCCTGAATTGCCTGAAGGTCAGAAAGCCCCAGCTCCGAGCTGTGGGTCAGCAACCAGCTCCCTGCATCGATAAAACCCAGCTCAGAATGGCAGTTCCTCCCTTGGGACATCACACATGCATGTTCCTCTCTGACCCCAAGCTCAGGCACTTCATGATTCTCTGCTCCTGTGAGGCTGGGTGCTGCCCTGGGCAGATGCTGGGTGCTGCCCTGGGCAGATGCTGAGGTGGGCAGGCAGGGAGGACCAGCTCAGCCCCACGGGGCTGCGAGCAGAGGAGTCAGAACTGCCCAGCCGCCACCAGGACTCCAACATGACTCTCTGCACGTAATTTTCCTCCTCCACACACTCTTCCCTGCCTGTAAAATGAGGTGTCAAACACTTCCCCTGGTCAGAGGAGCTGCAGGGACATATTACTTAATGTTCTTACATTTTAGCTGTACTTTAAAGAATGACTCAGACACTATCTATAGATTCCTGAGATAATGTCCGCTGTCCTTAAACGGGAGAGAAGGGAAATTACAATTTGAGACTACAATGAAGCCCTGGCCTCATACAATTGAGGGTTTTCTCCTATTAATTCTACCACAGAAGTAGCCAAGGCAACCCAGTTTCATAAACTGTAACATTCTTTGGTGCTTTTCCTTGTATCTTACAATTACATTTAATAGTGGCCGCAGCAGGGGAAGTTGGAAGAGAACATCAGCCAGACTTAGGACATATTTGAGTGCCTAATGCTGCAGATCAGCTTTCACTGGAGTTTGCAGAAGTGCCTCTACAAACTTCAGTAGAATTCCATCTGGATCTTACAAGGTGACCCTCAAGGCACTCGTGGAGCTGGTTTTTGGGACCATGGTTGGTCTTTCTGTGGGTGTCTGACTTGGAGATGGAAGAGAGAGCTCTGTCTGTGAGGAGCCAGTCAACTCCAAGATTAAATTTCTTGTGTGCTCCCCCTTCTGCCCCCCAGACTATCTCTATAAACCATTTAAAGGCTTTTAATGAAGAGCTAGGTTGTCACAAGCCCCCATGGCCCACGCTGTGGCCTGGAATCCATCAGAGATACCCAGCACAGAAGCGGTGATTTCATTTAAATCAATAAATATTAATTTAATTAATCAATATGTAAGGGCCAATATCCTATTGGGTTGTCCTTTAAGATCTTTGTAAGGGACAAGGGGCAGGCACTGATCTCTTATCTCTGGTGACCAATGAGAGGACTCAAAGAAACAACAAAAAGCTGTGCTAGGGGAGGCTTAGGCTGGAGATTAGAAAAAGGTTTTTCATCCAGAGGGTGGTGAGGCACTGGACAGGCTCCCAGGGCAGTGGTCACAGCCTCAACCCAGCCAGAGTTCAAGAAGTGTTTGGACAATGCCCTCAGGCACAGGTTGGGATTTTGGGGCTGCCCTGTGCAAGGCCAGGAGTTGGACTTGATGAACCTTGTGTGTCCCATCTCAAAACATTTTTTGATTCCATGAATAAAATAATTCTAGACCCAGCACCTCCCTTTCTGCCCAGCCATGCTCTCCAACAGCCAGCTCCGGAGTAGAACAGCAAGAAAATTAGGCATGGGTTCATTCAAATAAAGCCCAGATATAAAAACCACCTCTGGATGCTACTCCATGACTGCACACACCCCTCTCCAGGTACCAAGTGGTCCCACTGCAACTCCTCCTTCCAATGGGCTCCTCCAGCTGCCAGCAAGGGACAAGCAAAGCACCTGGCGCCACCAAACAGCCCAGCCCTGGCAAAAGGCAGAGTGAAATCACTCCTGGCACAGGTGACGACCATTCCAAGTCAGGGAGCAGCGCCTGCAGCCTCTGAGGAAGCCTTCACAGAGAGAAAGAGGCTCAGAGAGGGAGGCACAAAGCCTGTTCTGTGGGTGTGGTGAAAGGCAGCATTGTCCAGGGGACATGGCACGCTCGGTGTAACGGAGCCCTGGGTCCCATCCAGACACACCCCCCCGCCCCGAGTCACTCATCCCAACAATCCAGATGTTCAGCCTCCACTATGCAAATCCTTGCCACAAAAAAAGGGCAGTTTCTTGCTGCTCCTGAGCGACCCAAACCCCGGTGCCCCAAGCCTGGTGCTGCTGCGGAGCCCCCGGGCTGTGCCCAGTGGGGATCCCAGCAGGGTGCAGCTTCTGAGCAGACCCCTTGTGCCATGAGGAATGACCCACACCACGGGCAGGACCTGCCCTGGGGCATGCACAGAATGCTGCCAGCCACGCCTGAAAGGCTTCTCCCTGTCTGGAGGCTCAGGTCACTTCAGGTCAGAGCTCATTACAGGAGCTGAGCTTTCACAAACGGCACCTTCCAGCACCTCCTGCCCAGAGGGGATCCATGGCACTGCCACATCCCTCCAGCCCAAACCCACCTCCACCTTTTGCACCCCTGGCAGGAGCATCACCCAGGCAGGGGCCTCCCTCCCCTGTCCAGAGCTGCAGGACTGACATGGGGCCAAGGCAGGATGCTCTGAGGGGGGGGGTGTCAAAATTCCAGCCTTATCTCTAGAGGCTGAGATCATGAGTAGAAAATGTTTCTGTGTTGTCTCAGCCAGCTTCCTGTTGGCACCCCTCTTCCTCCACTGAAGCACCTCTCTGTGAGCAGCTTCAGAGCCAGGGAAGGACGTTCAGTGGTACAAACTAAATGCATTTGCCACGTCTGAGACATCAGATGTGTGACAGTGCCCAGGCTTGGCATGACCCAGCTGCTCCTCAAGCAGCTGTGAGGCTGGGGCAGCAGCCCCAGCTGCAGGGGGGGATCCTGCTGCCACTGCTTTTGGAACCTGCTGCCACACCAAGCAGTCACCCCCACGCTGGCTGAAAGCTGGCAGCCACCTGCTTTAGTGCCTGAAGGAGGGATGGGATCATGACCTGAGATCTCCAGGGGGTTTGGCTCCTCACCCCACCACTACATGGAAGCCACAGCCACCAGGAGCTGGGCTCTGCAGCACTGAGTCACCCCCAGCCCCAGATGGAGGGGGAGACAGGCTGAATCATCTGCTGGAGGGAGGCTGCAGGGACCAGCTCTGATTCAGAGATGCTTTGAGATGGCTCAGCTCAGGCAAAATCAAATTCCACCTCGTTTTTTTCCAGGCCTCGGTCCCCAGCAATACAGGATATTAGCTCCCTCAGCTTTAAGATCACTGTCTGGATGAGCTGCCAGAACAGGAAGCACTGGGGTTATCTGCAATCAGCAGAGAAGGAGCAGGGCTCAGGGCACCTGCTGGTGCCCCAGGCTGGCCACACCACCCCAGTGAGGCAGCCTGTTCCTCTGCTTCCCAGGCAAAAGGCCACACTCACCCACAGAGTGCATCCCCAAGCCCTTCTGCAGGCTCTGCCCAGGTGACACAAGCACAGGGAAGGTCACTGCCACACAGCCCCGTGCCCCACGAGAAGGTGACATCCATGTCCCTCTCCAGGGGCAACTGTCACCCTTCACTCCCTGAGCTCCCTCTGTATAAACAAAGCACTGACCTCCAGGGCTCCTGGGCATCTGTCACCATCAGTTTATTCCATGAGAAAGTGAAATTAAAAAAAAAAAAACAACAAACCAAAACAACCCTGCAGCTGAAACAGTGCTTAATCTTGCAGAGATTATGATGACATGATTTGAAAAGCAGAGGAGGCTGTTAAGCCCCCGAAGCAGAGGTCTCTGCTTGGTTTGTAGTCTTAATTTTGCCCATAATCTATAGGCAACAGGGCTTGGATGCTTCCAGGGTGTTCTTAGGGGCTATGCCAAGGCAGTTTTTAATCCAAACTCTGACCTCCCAGCTGTGTTTTGACCTAAGGATCCACCACCCATTATCCACCAGAAATGGGAAGAGAGGTTATTAAAGATGATGGCCATCCCAAGTGAGGATGAAATGTTAGAGATGATTACAATTCAAATTAATCCAAATAACTCTGGAAAAGGACAACAACCAACCAACCAAATAAACAAACAAAAAAGCAGGCTGAGGGGAGATCTCACTGTGGTCTTTAACATCCTCATGAGGGGCATCACAGGGGCAGGAACTGATCCCTTCACTCTGGGAACAAGTGACAGGACTCAAGGAAATGGCTGGAGCTGAGTCAGGGCAGGTTTAGGTTGGATATGAGGAAAAGTTTTTCACCCGGGGGTGGCTGAGCACTGGAGCAGGCTCCTCAGGGAGGTGGGCACAGCACTGAGCCTGTTGGAGCTCAAGGAGCATTTGGACAATGCTCTCAGGCATAGGGTGGGACTCTTGGGGTGTTGGACATGGTGACCCTGATGGGTTATTTCCAACTGTGCACATTCCATGAATCTGTGCAAAAACCCAAACAGGACACAGTGTGACCAGGCAAGGACCAGCACAAAGGTCCAACTCCCACACCAGACTCAAGTCAGTGGCTGTGGGAGGTTCCTACAGAAGATCCACGTGGGCTGAGTTGCCAGGCTGTGTCATCATCCTCTGGAGGAGCAGCTGAGGGTGACAGGCACTCCAGGCAGGTAAATGTGGGATGGACGTGAGTGCAGGGTGAGGGGTGGGAAGCAGGCTGCCAGAATGGTGTAAAGGAGACCAGGAGATGCTCTCCATCAGGACTGCTCTCTTTGCAAAGCCCTGCTGCTGTGCCCTGGCTCCCCAGCGGGGACAGAGAGGCTCTGAGTCAAACGTTTAATTTGATGTTCTGTGTAGCTGCACACGAAGCAACCTGCAGAGCACAGCTCACTGCCTCTTTCAGCTGTGGCAGCAGGTGTGTGAACACTCTGGTTCTACACATGTTGTATTCCTCTGGGGAATGGTTTTTTCCCCAGAGAACCCCTAAAGCCTGTGATCGTGTAGTTCGACCCTTCTTTCCTATCTTGACCCTATTGGCTCAGGTCCAGCTCTCTTTCCTGACCCAGAGACCAGATAAATTCCTGTTCCTCCTTGTTTTCTCTCTCTCTGCCCTGGAACCCTTTGAGAATAAAGCCTTGGACTGATCCCAGGGGGTGAGAGCCTCTTTTGAAATC
>VWYO01001514.1:32045-54835 GCA_013400275.1 Rhadina sibilatrix
AAAACAAAAAACACCCACCAAAAAAACAGTCCGGGGGGGAGCTTTTGTGCCTCAGCTAACTAAAACTAACTAAACCCAAAGAGAGCTCTGTCCTGCTGTCTGTCCGTGCTGCAGACAGCACAGCCCAGGAGCAGGATGTGGAGGAGTGAGTGCAGCTTCTGAAAACAAACTCCCTGCTTCTTCTTTCTCCCTGTTTTGCTCCCAGAACTAATCTGAAAGGTGCAGAACTTAATACACAGCATAAACAGAACAGACAGTTGGGGGTCCAAGCATCAGAAACGTCCCCCCAGGACACCACCCTTCAGAGAGGCTGTGTCCCCACCTCGGGGTGCCCAGCCCCACACACACAGCAGTGACCTGAGAGGGATGGGCAGGCTGCTCTGAGCCCAGTGGCACCTGCAGCCAGCTGGGGCTGCAGATGTTGCACCTCCTGCAGCAGCTGCTGAGCCTGGCCCAGCTGTGGTGCCCTCAGCAGCTGCTTCTTTCCTGCAGCAGAAGTGTGTTAGAGCTGCTGCAGGCATGAAAAGCCTTGGCTGTGATGCCTTGGAGTGGCTATCTACAACAGGGGCTGGATAAGGCTGAGGGAATGAAGTGGGTATTTATTGAAGGCCTTCAACAGATGCATCTTGGGCAGTCAAAAGCCTCCCAGAGACTGCAGCCAAGATGGTCACGAGTTTTTCAGACAGATATCAGTTTGGTCCGTGTGCATATCGGGGGTTAATCCTCCAATTACAGCTTCAGGTAATGAAGTCACATTTCCCCAGTTTGCTCCCCACAATTCACTTTTGTTGATACTTTTTGGGGCCTGAGAGTGTCCATCCTATAGGGTGTCCTTGAGTTTCAGGCCCAGAGGGATTGCTTTGTCTGACCAAAATGTGAAGACAGCAACTAACTCTGTATATGGAGTTTGGAGTTATGCACTAATGCAGCCCAGGATTTGAAAAATATAAAGGCTAAAATCTCAAGGCATCAGCTGCAAGGGGTCTGTGCTGTCTCTCCCCCAGCACCCTCCTCCAGGGAGCCACGTTCCCCAGCATGTGGGGGTCCTGCTTGCAGAAACACAATCTCCCAAACTAAACACAGCAGTGGTCGGAGGAGGGAGAGACAAGCACTGCCAGCTCCACACCGTGGGCTGAGGTCGGCAGCCAGAGGCCCAGGAAAGGGTCAGAGGGAGAGAGAGAACAGCAGAGGCAGCAGCACCCAGAAATGCACATTGGAGTGAGGAGGAAAGGGTACCAGTAAAGAAAGGATGAGCCCCATGGAAAAAAAAACCAAACAACTGATTACAAGGACTGACACAAATGTCCTGAGACATTTGAGAATGCTGGGCTGTGTCACTGCCTCTCTGACTGACTCATTCAATCTCTCTGACCAAGCTCCTCTTGCAAAAGAGCAGGATGGAGTTTTCCCAGGGAGAGGTGTGGTGAGGCTCAGGGTTCCTGGGGTTCCAAGGCATTGACTGGTGGGCTGAAGTGGCTGTCATGGAGAGAACAGAACTCCCTGGGTGTCCAGCAACAAGGAGAAGCAGGAATTTACACTGCAAAGACGTGTCCATGTGTATCAGAGCAGATCTGAGCTCAGGGAACAGCATCTCTGACTGACACAGGGGTAGAACCTCGGGTGTCAGGACTATAAATCCACCCCCATCTCCCTCTCCAGCTCTGTTTTACAAACGATCCTCCAAGCTCCTTTCCTGACCAGTCACTCTTTTGTGGCTGCAGTGTTGGAGAGGAGATGCAGAGGACTTTTCCATCCTGCTCTGCCCCAGCAGCCCAGGGCCCAGTGCTGGCAGGCAGCTGCCAAACTGAGCAGGAGGGGAATGGTGACACTGCACTCTGGCCTGGGCATCCCTGCAAAACCCAGCATGGAGAGCCCCTGGGTTCAAGGGGAAGGCAGCAGGCAGACCAGCACACAGGAGCTGAAACCTTGTGGGGTTTGGCTAAGTCAGGGCTGCCCTGGCAGGTACTGAGGAGGGCTTTGGGCACTGCTGCCTGTGCAGTGGGACCTGACTCACCCCAGAGTCCAAAAGCTGGGATTTACTAAGCCAGCAGGAAGGGCCAGGGGTTCAGCCATCCCACTGGAGGAGCTCTGTGCCAGCAGAGTGGCTGCTGGTGGCACAGCTCAGCCCATGCTCTGTGCCCTCTGCAGGGCTCCATTCCCACTGTCCCTGCCCCATGCCTGTTGTTGGTGCCCAGGACAGTGAGATGCTTGTGAGAAAGGACAAAAGCCTGGCACCCAGCACTGGACACTGGCAGGATCTGCCCTTCTCTCTGCCACCTTCTTGAGGAAATTAAACTCATTAACCTCTGATGGCTCTCCCTTTTCCCCTGCAGCCCTAGCAGAGCATTCACTCACACAATGCACCTCTTGTGCCAGTCAATTAATCCACACAGTGCACTGCTTACTTACATTCATTATCCTCATTTAGTTATTAAAAAAAAAAAGCAAACACATATTTTCATTTTTTAACAGCTCTGAGAAAGGGTTATCCAAACTGGGATTAAAACTCTGGGCTGTCTGGCTCGTTACTGCCTAACTTTTCAGCTGCAGGAATGTTGGCTGCTCCAGGCTCAGCAGAGCCTTATGAAAACATACCTGCCCAGATCTTGGAGAGGGAGATAGGAATCAGCTTGATGATCAAAGTCCCTGATAGCATTTCTGGATCATACAGGCTGTTCATGCAGAGGTCTGCAGGACTGATTGGCAGTGACCTGGAACTGCTTTCCGCAGCATTTGGGGATGATTCAGTGGAATTCGCATCCAAAAAAACCCTCCAAGCCCTGACTTCATCTGCAGGCACATATGAATCATGAGGCAGCAGCCTGACCCTCAAGCTTGCAGCCAGGAAATCAGGGCTAGGTTTATGGAGTGCATTTGGGGTGACCTGGTATTCATGAGCACCAAAGCCACTGAACCACGGAGATGGGGTGGTGGGATGTGTGTGAGAGCAGCTCAGGTCCACATGGATGGGGAATAATCTCCTACTGGAAATCATGGCTGAGATCTCAGCTAAATCTGTGTCATTTAACCCATGAACAGGCCTATTTCCCTGTCCTCAGGGTCACTGGGGACAGTGTGGCCACCTGTAAGTCCCTGTGTCCCCAAATACCTGTGCAAACCCAGTGTGATTCAACACAGACAGCAAAGGCACAGGCCACCACCACTGCTGAAACTTGCCCTAGCCCAGTCCTGAACCACATTTGCTTGCCACTGGCCAGGATTTCATGCAGCTCTCTCCCCTTCTTCCTCCACAGCAGGAAAACACAGATGTCCAGCCTGTCAGCATCAATCCACAATGCTCAGATGCAGGAGGCCGGGCAGCTGTGGTGACCTAAAGCTTCATCACTCCCTCTCTGCTTTTTCCAGAGGTTGATTCATTTGCTTAGGACACAGCACAGCCAGGCCCTCTGTGGTCTTAGCTGCATATTTTTTAAGAGGTGAATAATTTAGCTGTGTGTTTCCTAACTTTTTTTCCCCTGTGATTCCCTCTGACAACAAAGCACCAAAACCCCACGGCACTACAGGATCATCATGTATGATCTGATGCTGCTCCCATTGGGGTGATGGTTATGGTAAGGAAGCAAATAACTTAATGAAGCAATTACTCCTATCAAATCAGCAGGTTTTGTTCTTTTCTTCTGCCTTAATTACGAGGAACCAGGAAGAATGTCCAATTACTCAGGGCAGAATTTCATTACCAAACAAGATAACATCTGCTCAACCACAAGGTACATCAGATGGCCCTTTTCGTAGAATGGTTAGGGAAGAGAACACTTCAACCTGAAATTAAAGTTGAAGAGGGCAGGCAACAAAATAAAAAAAAAAAATTACAATACAGGNAATAAAAAAAAAAAATTAAAGGCACTACTCAATGCCCATTCAATAGAAGGAAAATCCCTGAATGTAAGGGAAGTCTGAATGGAAGGTCATAAGTGTTTTCCATTTTCAATAGCTCCAGTTTCTGAAAACAAAACTCTTCAAGGTGGCTCATGAGCTGGCCCACATGAATACATCCCCCACCCCCCTCCAAGAATCATTGTAAAATCCCTGAGCTGCTTTCAGAACTGCCAGCTAAGCAATTCAGAATCTAACTGCAGGTTTGAAAAACAAAAGCAGGTCAAAGTCAAACTCTCAAACCCCTCACAGCTTAATCCATTTTTCACAAATAAAGAACGCTGGTTTATGGCTTTTATGGTCTGAGTTTGAGCTGAAACTACAGGAATTAAGCACACCAACCTCAGCTTTGTGTCAGTTGTGTCCTTCCAAAGTGGTACAGAAGGGATCTGGATCTTACTTGCCACCAAGTGAGAGGATCCCTAATTTTCCTCCAGCATCACACCTGACCCAGGGCAAGGCTTCCCCCAGTGCCTGAATGCCCAGGTGCATTTTCACAAGTGCAATTCAGAGAAGTGAACATGCACCCCTAGGGAATGGGGAGGGGGGAAGGGGAGCAGAGGCACGGTGCTGCAGCCCTGAAAAGCCAGGCTTGCTGGTGCAGGAGGCACAGGATGTGTGGGGTAGAGGCACCACACAGCAGCTCTCCTGACCTCCTCAGCAGCACCAACCCCAGTCTGGCTGCAGGCTGAGCACCAGGCACAGCTGTTTGGCTGCTCCTGTGCAGAGACATCCCTGGGTAGGCAGGGAGTGGCACAGTCATGCTGCAAGCTCTGCTTAGCCGTGCCTGCCATGATTTCCAAATCCAGCCCCGTGTCTTGGTTTGGAAAGGCAGGTGTCTGCCAGGGAAAAGCTGGAGCTTCCCTTGGAATGGGGAATGGAAATCCCCTCCCTCTGANGGATCAGCCCTGCAGTGAGCCTGGATGGCCCATGAACAGCAGATACCCCTGGAGGGAGGGTGGGTCAAAGAACACTGCCCCAGCTGGTTTGAACAGCTGCCCATGAACAGAACAGAAAGACACCCATCCCCTTCCCCCCAGAGTTATGAGATAAACACCTCCCCAGCCAGTTCCAACAGATGAGAATAGAATACATCTTGCATTGCAGCCCAAGACACCCTGGGAGAGTGATTCAGAGCATATTCCTACCTGCATGACCTTACACGTTTGCCTCCCCTGTCTGCAAGCCAGAGGCACGAGGTGCCCCTGACAGCTCGTGATGGAAAAGCAGCCCCAAATGCAGAGGGGGCTCTGCCTTGTCTCTCTGGACTGGAGCCATGGGGCCTGCTGGAACCGGGAGAGGGGAGCGAGGGACTGGAAAATGGAATCAACAATTAAAGAGCCCACTGAAAATTTGGGTAAAGGAAAACCACTGAGGGATCAACCAGAGTCTGCCTATAATCACCAGCAAAGCAATTACAGAATTAGGGATGATTTATAACAGACTGAAGAGCTGGATACTTGGCACGTGCTATGGAAAAGCTGTAAGGAGGGAATTCTGTATGCTGGCACCGGGCTCAGGAGCCACAAGTGATGCAGCCTCAGCAGTTCTGTCCTTTGCAGAGCAAACTGAGCAGCATTTGGATGTCTTTTCTTATAGCTCTCAGCTTCCAGCTATAATTTGGTCCAGCCATGGATTCCAAGTTTTAGAAATCAAAACAAACAAAATTTAGTTATGGAGAAGGTTGGAAAAATAGGAGGGATGATTAATAATAGCCACTGTTTCCTCAGTGCTGCAACGCACAGCAGCTCCCAGCCAGCACTGGCAGCTCTTTTGGGAGGAAATTACTATTGTCCAACTTTACAGGTGGGGAAACTGAGACACAAAAGGGCTGCAGAAAGCAGCTGGTTTAGCCCAGCTTTAGAGTTGTCGTCCTAGACTTCTATTATAGATAAAACTCTGAATATTCCTGGAAACTGGGGCAGGTTGATCTGTGTGTGATACACTGTCACCCAGCATCAGCCTTCACTTCTGTCTCTGCCTTGCTTGTAAGGACATAATTCCACTGTTATTTTCTCTTCTCTTGCACTGGCACAGCTTCATTTCTCATTGCTCTTTATCTTCCATCTATGTCATCTACTCCAGAATTTCAGAGGATGATTTTGCCACCAACCAACAGCAGCTAAATTACCTGCCCAAGATTTAAAGGAGCAAAGAAACAAAACCCAAATTCATTTCCAATCAACTCACACATGAGCAACAAGCCCCAAGCTGAGAAGTCCAAGACTTCCAAATTAGTTGGGTACAAACTCCTTTGGAAAGCTCCAGAAACCTCCAGGGGATTCTCCCACTGACAGTGAAAGGAGCAAATCTAAAAGACAGAGGAGTTCCAACAGGCAGTGGCTTTAAGGGTAAAAGCTTTATTTGAAGCTGTGCTGTGCCAGTAAGGAAGCAGCCAGGGCTGCCTTCACACCCAGCTCAGAGTGATCAATCACTGTGAATCATCCCTTGAGAGAGGAGCAGAGAGGTGATTTAAACACTGAAACATGCCTGCTGCTGTTCAGCAGGTACCTGCATGACTGGGCTGACATACCCACCTCAGAGGGACTTCAAACAGCCTGGGGAGGCAGGCAGGGAGGGTGCAGCAGCACACCTCAAATCCGTGTTCCTGCCCAGACCTTCTGAGCCTCCACAGGGGACAATCCCAGTCTTGCTACTGGAGAAGCACCTCGGAGCCTGAGTATGTATTTTCATCTAATGTGTTTCTTTAAAATAACCTCAGCTTTACAAACTGTGGAGTTTTGGGGTTTGTTTGGGTTTTTTTTTGTGCTGACACTCACATGGTGGTGCAGACAGGCCCTATAAGGCAGCACCAGAGATGAAGAGAGAAAATACAGCCACACACAAAAAAAAGCACAAATCTGCCCTCTCCTCACTGAGGGAGGGACAAGCACAGCTTTAAGGGCAACTGAGCAAACAGAGCTGGGGTTTGAGTCCAGTTCTGGACAAACTGGCAGGGACTGCAAAGTGATGCAGGGAAACTACTGCCCAAGAACAACAGAGGGCCGTGGTGTCAGCCCAGCCCCTCAGCCCTGCCAAGATAAGCCGAGCAGCATCAGAGGCTGCTGGCAGTGTTTTGGGGGGCTTTGAGGAGTCAGCTGGGGCTCAGGCTGGGGCATGAATGGTTTCCCAACAGAAATGATTCAGAGTCTGGAGCGGTTTCAGGAGGAGCTGGCTGGTGCCAGGAGCTTTGTGAATGTAGCAGCAAGGAATGCTTCCTCCCTCCTCATCCCCCGGCCTCCGGCTGCTCCCGGGACCAGGCTGTGCAGAACCACTCAGAAAAAAAGTGGGTTGTGATCCAGGAAGCCCAGGGGGGAGCTGGCCTCCATTTCCACACGGGCTGTGAAGGGAAGCTCCACGGAGTAGCTGCAGAAAGAGTCACCTGCTGGGAGGGTCGAGGCCCCAAAAAACCTTCACCTCACCCATGGCCAAAGGCAAACAGCTCTGCTCCGAGGAGAGGGGAAGACAGGAACTATAAAAGGGGTATTACAAGCCCTAGTGCAAAAGCCTTCCTGCTGTTGCTGTGTTTAACAACTCGTATTCCCAAGAGGAGCAGACACTGAGAGCAGTCAGATCCCACAGAGGGTTCCCATCCACTGCCAGCTCCCAGCCTGGCACAGCTGCTGCCCTCACCCCCCTGTGGCCCGGTCTGATGGATTAATTTTCCCGATTGGATTAATCCTGATGGATTCATTTTCACTCAGGTGGTTGTTCCTGCCTTGCCCTCCCCTGTGGCTGTCCCACTGCCACAGCTCCTGCTCGGTGTTGTAGTGGTTGTCCAAGAGTTTTAACCCATTAAAGTCTGCCCCCAACATCACAGGCAGCTCCTTTTCCAGTGAGGTCCTGGTGTGCCCTGAAGTCAACTACAAACATCATCTTTTTCCTTTTCTTTCCCTCTAAGGTTGAAACTACAGAAAGTAACTCGAGGTGCATCCACCTGGCCATGGCTTTTAGCCATCTTCTCTGCACAGAGTACATCAGAATTCTGAGGATAGACACTCCCTGTGAACACTGCCTTGGAGAGGGAGAGAGGCAGTGGAAAGTAACAGTTTAACTAAACTGCTCTGAGATGCAGCCTCAGGATTGTGTTACAGCAAAAACACCTCACATTTCAATATTTGCTCACTGATCTGGGCACTGGTGGATTCAGCTTTCCTACTTCCCTCTTCAGGCAGCTCATGAATAGGAACAAAAAAAAATGAATGCCTCAGGTAAATAATTCTTCCTGAAGCGTTCAGCAGGTTCTGATCTCCCCAGGACATCTCCACAGCCACCTGCAGGACCAAATCCTCCAAGCTTTACCTGTACTGCTTGGTCTTCGTGTCCCAAGGAGTTTTCCCAAGGAGTCAGACCTGGGGTTACTCATTTTGACAGAAAACACGGGTTTTTGTGCAGAAATTGGAGCAGTCACCAGGTGGAGCTGTATTTCCTTTTCTACAGGCTTTTTTGTCACGGAGAGCTACAGGGGAGACAGCCAGCAGTGTGGTGCCTGCCTTTGAGAGGTCGAGCATAAATCAGTCTGATCACGGTCTGAGCAGAGCCATTCTCCAGCCCGCTGCTTCCAAGGAGAACAACACACAGCTATCAATAGATTTCTCCTTCCATTAAAGCCAAAGCCATGTTTATAATAATTATTCCTAGCAGCACACGGCCAGTGCCTCACAGCCCACCATTCTGACTGAAGAATTAGAGGCTGTTGATACCCACAGCCCCTCAGCAACGTGGTTCCAACCCGGAGGTTTTCCAGGAGGAAATCTGTCTTGCTGCTGAGCCGTGCCCATTTCATTGGCACTTCAACTTATCTAACCACAAGAGCAGCTTGGCCAATGACAAATTACACTGTTTATACAATTAACAGCCCTGGATGAGCATATCTCTTCCAAGAAACCATGAGCACTTACAAAGCTGTCTTTTTTACAGCGAGGAAGAAAGCCAATGCAAAAGCGGAGCATGTGGCTGCCAGTTATAATTGAAATCATTTTAATAATTCATGCCTCATTACCTTGCCACATGGCAGTTCAAAGACCATCTCCTAATCCTTTAACCCTTCTCTCCTGCCTCCTTTGGTTTGGTTTCTTAGTTTAATCAGTGAAGAAACAAAATGGGGAATGCTCATCAGCGCTTGCCCATGGGGACAAAACCCAATGGGGGCTGGTGAGTCTAAGCTCTTAATCCCCTTCCTCCTGCCCTCCTCGGTTTCCTGATTTGATCTCTCACTGCCAGCTGAATCAGTAAAGAAATTAATAAACTATCTGTTAGATATGCCAAGCTGTTGGCTGGAGCTGGAATTGCTTTATGGTGTGTCTTGGTACATACAGCACATTGGACAAGGGGAGCTCCTGTTATTTAGCAGCTTTTTATGGCCAGGTGAGAGCTGCTGGAAGCATCTATGTCCTTTATCCTCTGACATCTGCTAGGACTTTTCCAGCTTTGAGTTGTCCTCTGGGTAGTCAGTCCCACAGCCATGCCCTTCCTCCTCAGCAGAACTGCAATTGGAAACTCAGGATGCCAGAACATGATATTTTTTAATGGTTTTGAAGCTTTCTCGTTGCCCCCTTGGCCCTCGAGGGAGAGAACACCTGATATCTATTTACTCTTCCAGTACTACGTGGGCAGATTGCAAACAATAAAGTAAGATCTAATGTTATTTATGGCTGCAAGTATGGTCCTGTTCTCTCATGAAAAGGAAATAACCTTGTAAAAACACATTCATTTGGAGCACAGTGTGTATTTACACACAGGAAGGGTCCCTCCTTCACCAGTTTAACTCAGTGTGGATGAGGGAAACCAAACCACGTACACACAAGCGTGCACCAACATGTGCAAAATAAGAGTGCTAGCAGGAGATTTCAGCAGCAGCAGAGACTATCATTCTATCATTTATAAGTTATTACCCAATAGGTTCCAGCAGGCAGGTACACAGAGCTGGAGATAAGCCCAGCCTAGTGAAAGCTGTAGCACAAGGGAGCAGCACGAGCACTGTGCTGCTGTCACCTCTCCTCCAGCACCAGAGCTGAGCCCTGAGCCTCCAGCAGGGCACAAACCCCATCTCCTGAGCAGCCTTCCTGAGCCTCCAGCAGGGCACAAACCTCATCTCCTGAGCAGCAGAAACAAACCCTTCCTGAGCCCCCAGAACAGCACAAACCCCATCTCCTCAGCACCTGAAACAAACCCCATCTCCTGAGCCTCCAGCAGGGCACAAACCCCATCTCCTGAGCAGCAGAAACAAACCCTTCCTGAGCTCCTAGAATAGCACAAACCCCATCCCCTGAGCAGCAGAAACAAACCCTTCCTGAGCCCCCAGAACAGTACAAACCCATCTCCTGAGCACCTCAAACAAACCCCATCTCCTGAGCCTCCAGCAGGGCACAAACCCCATCTCCTCAGTAGCAGAAACAAACCCTTCCTGAGCCCCTAGAACAGCACAAACCCCATCTCCTCAGCACCTGAAACAAACCCCATCTCCTGAGCCTCCAGCAGGGCACAAACCCCATCTCCTGAGCAGCCTTCCTGAGCCCCCAGAACAGCACAAACCCCATCTCCTCAGCAGCTGACACAAACCCTTCCATGCTCCAGCTCCCACCTGCCTCTCCAAACAGGGAGGAGCTGCTGGCAGGGGTGGAGAGAGCCCTGAGGCTCCAGCTGCAGCAAGTTCATGTGCCCACTGCTTTTGAGCTGCTGTCCTGGGCAGCAGATCTGGGTCCCCCCGGCAGCAGAGCCAGCACAGGGTCACCCTGAGGAACGTTTCAAACACACAAAGGAGTCAAGCCTCAGGGGATGGAAACCTGCCCAGCTCCAGTGGCATTAGAAGAGATTTCTCCGGGGTTTTTTTTAAGTCTGTCTCAAAGGTTTTTCTGCTGAACACAGAGCCTTTCCCACTTTCCCTGCACCAGGGAGAGGGGATGACTCACCTGCTCCCTGCATGAAGTGCTTATCAGAGGAGTTGCTGTGCCTGTGGATGGTCTGGATTAGTGTGGGGAGTCCCCCCTGCCTTTCCCCAGGCTGGATAAATGCCTAGCAAGAAAAGGGATCTTTGCAGGGAATTTATTAGGCAGCCTGAGCAGCACTCCAGAAGCTGCATGTTGCCTTTGAAGCCCTAAAATAAAATCTATTGACAGAGAGCTCTACCTGCGGGAGAGGACAAAGGTGCTCAAACACAGGTTTCTTTCATGGATAAGCTCTAAGCCAAAGCTCTCTCCATTTAACAGGGGAAAGAGTACAATGAGTGTGACTCATGGCAGAGCTGTGTGGGTGATGTGCTGCCCACAGGCAGGATGCTCAGCTGATGAGGCCATTCCAACCATTAGACCCCATCCAAAGGTGTCATGCTGCTCTTAAATGTTGCAGAACCAAGGTGCCCAGGTGGGTTTTTGCCCTCAGAATGCCGATGACGATTCTTAATCCCCCTTTTCTATCACTGCTTACATTCACAAGCACTGCCCAGTGACAAAAAATGTTCAGGTTTTCAAGTACCGTCAAATTGGATTTTCCAGTTTGTAGGAGAGGAAAAGTAAAGGTCACAGTGATCATTACAGCTGTCTTCTTATTCAAAGCAGAGCACTTTAGAGAAGAGTTTGGCCTCACTTCTAATCAGCATTCAGTACTGGAGAGCTTGGGGCTCTTCTGGTCTGGGCAAAGGGCCAGAGAGTGACACTGAACAGAAAAAGTAAGCAAAGTCTACTTTAACATCACTGAGCAAACCAGGTGAAATACAAAGAAAATAAGTCCATTAAAGCACAAAGCCCTAATTCAGTTTCCTGAATTTCAGTTTCTTTCCCCGTAACAAGATTAGGAGTTACAGTAAAACAGGCAAGACACTGATCTTGAGTTCGGTGTTTGAGGAGGATAAAAATGGTGCCTTGAAGAAAACGTTGCCAGCATGCAGCAGAACTCAAAGGATCAGAACAGAGCCGTGGGTCACGGAAGGAATCAGAGCAGAAGTCCAAGAATTTGCCACAGCCGTGTTTTGGACTGCTCTGAAAGATTACCTGCTCCCAAATTCATCCTCTCTGAGAGCTGGCTGCTGATCCCTTCTCAATTCCCAGGCACACTGCACCCTCCAGTCTCCATCCAGCTTTTTCCAGCCGAATCTCCTCCAGCTCTTCCCTTCCAAGCCCATGTTAAAGTCTTTTAAGGGATCCCAAGCATTATCCAGTTGAACACAAAGGAAGAAAGCTGACCATGTCTCTCCTCCCTCCCTGGCCATCCCTCCCAGCCACTCTGCCAACTTCCAGCACATCCTGACCATATATTTAGTCTGCAGTAATTTGCTTTGCATTGTCTTGTGCGGGCTCCAAGAGCAGGAATTACATATCCAGTGAGGCATCCAGCACTCTGGGAAACCCTGGAGTTCTGGAGACTCAACTCTTCATGCTGCTGCCAGAGGTTGAGAGACCTCGTGGTCCAGAGCACCACAGGGACTCAGGGGAGCTGAATGGCAGCTCAGGGAGACAGTCCCCAATCCCTGTCTGTGTGTGCTGGCAGAGTGTGTGGCGTAGGGTGAGAATTGCCATTAGAGTGATTCAGGGAATGGATCAGTGCTGTGGACACTGGGTGAGGGTCCTTGGCAGTCCTGCCTGCCAGGGCACAGTCATGGGCTCTTCATGGCAGAGAGGCTGAGGCACAGGAGCCACCACAGCATCCTTAGAATGGCAAAGAAACTCCAAGTGGCAAAACCCCCCCCATTTCCACCTCAGGCTCCTTCACTTTGTTCATGAGGAAAGATTGGGTAGGGGAACTTGGTTGGATAGAAAACACTTGGAGGCCAATGGCTGTTCTTCTCCTGAGGAACCCAAAGCTTGTCATTTGTCTGCCTTTAAAGGAGACAAAGCTCATCTGTGACTGAACATCTGGGCCAAGCAGTGTCACTTGTCTAAGCCTGGAGCTAAACCTGTCAGACCAAAGCAGATCAAGAGCCTTGAGGAAGCACCTCAGTGGCCCAGAAGAGCACAAAGCTGCACTGAGGCTCCAGACCAGCCCAGGGAGATGGGAGAGGCTGGCACACCAGGGTGGAGCAGCAGTGATGGCACTCACCTCCTGGGCACCCCCTGCAGCAGGTCAGATTTAACCAACAGCTCCAGAGCTGAGCAGAAGTCACTTCCTAAAACATGGTGGTTCAGGGGCTGTCTAGACTGGCCCGTGTCCTCATTCCAGGCTGGAGGCACAAACAGGGTGGAAGTGAGAAGCAGAGCCATCACTGCCCCCAGCCCCCAAGATTTACACCCCTGAGGCAGCACCCTGCAGGTGAGCCCGGCTTGGACAGAGCAAGATGTGATGTGCAGGAGCACATCTCATCCTGGAGAGAGCTCCTCCTCTCAACACTGCACACAGTCAGGAATCCTAATCCCTGCCTGGGGCAGAAACAGCTCCTTTTGCTCTGTTTTCATCAACCACTTAATGGTGGCACCATCACCACCAGGACTCCAGGCCTTTGTGCCCCACAGGGGGAAGATGAGCTGGAGGAATTTTTGGAACCCACCACAGACACGGCACCTGCTTGGATCCCTGAAAACACCTCGGCCAAGGGGCCTTCCTGAGGGTGTTGGTGAGTTGGGAAGTGCTGTGACAATTGCTGGTGGTCAGATGAAATGGGTTCCCTGTCGTTGTCAGGGCAGACACAACACATAGAGTGACTCAATAGAATCTCTTCAGAAGGCTCTTTATTATGGCAGCACGCTGTCTTTTATACAGTTTTTACAAACCTCGAGGGCAAATTCTAATTGGTTAACAGCTTTCTTGTTAATTATTCTATTGGTTAGTGAAAGGTATTTTAATCTATTCTCGGATTGTTTGCATGTTTCCTTTACCAATTCTCATGGGAGACATCCCTTGTTATTACAGGTACACTTATTTTTCACCCTCAGAATAGACTGTTGTGTTAAAGGAACCCCTCATCCTCGAAATATGGGAATTTACAGATTGCTTGTTAGCTGCACTTAGAAAGAAATGACAGGCTAGCTCTTAATTTCATAGAGCAGGCCTGATTTTATGAGGCCTTTCTTTTCTAATTCTTTTACCAATGTCACAGCATTGCCCACCCAGCTCCAGCCCCCGGCCGTGATGCTGAGCAGGAGCGAGGATAACCTTGCCATGGAAGGGGAAACTAAACACGGTCATTTTCCCTCTAGAGCACCTTCCCCTGCGAGCCTCTTCCCTCTCCAACACACAGAAATTCCTGAGGAAATGTCACCCTCTTGTGTCCGAAGTGAAGCGAGCAAGAAATGCTCCAAAAGTGGAAAATAAAGGCACCCAGCTCACCAGAGCTGGATGGAGACCTGAGGATGCAGTGTGCCTGGGAATTGAGAAGGGATCAGCAGCCAGCTCTCAGAGAGGATGAATTTGGGAGCAGGCAATCTTTCAGAGCAGCCCAGGACACGGCTGTGGCAAATTCTTGGACTTCTGCTCTGATTCCTTCCGTGACCCACAGCTCTGTTCTGATCCTTTGAGTTCTGCCTTTCTGCCTTTGAGTTCTGTCACCTCGGTGGCCCTCGGGGTGACAATTCTCGAGTTTAGGGAGGTGGTCTCCAGGCTGAGGGCGGGGATGGGGGAGCTGCCCTCCAGAGCTCCTGCAGAGAGGGCTGTGCTCTGCTCTTGCTGTTCAAATGCCACCGTCAAGGGTCTCACCCCCACTTCACTCAGCATTCTACAAGCTGTGAGAGGTGTGAAAAGCACAGATTCCACGCACGCACAAGGCAAATGAGGTGGATGCTGAATAACCTGGCAGGCTGGCTTAGCTCTGAGAGACCTTCATGGCTCTCCTGGCATCGGCCTGCCCAGCTGGAATCACGGATCGGGGAGGGATCAGTGCAGAGCTGTTCAATATTCATAAATATTTGTTGCTGTTGTAATATTCAGAGCCAGTGCTCTGCTGCAAACGGTTAAACTTTTACCAAAATCTTGCTGTGTCACTCACCTGGGACATTCCTGGGCTTTAAGAACTTGAGGCACCCTGTGCTCCCAGGGCTGTGGGATGGGATGGGAGCTGAGAAAGGGGGATTTGCCAAGGTGCAGCTAAACTGGGCTTTCACTTTTAACTGGGATGGTAATCTGCCACTCAGATCCCACTCTGGACACCAGCTGTCACTACCAACCACAATTTCGGGTTCTTTCTCATGCTTGCTTCATCCTTGGAAAAAAGGAAAAAAAAAAAAAATTAAATAAATTTAAAAAAATCTGCAAGCGTGACTTGAGTGAGGCAAACCTGTTTTCCAGAGTGGAAGCTTTTTCTGTTCTTTCCTTTCTCCTGAGCAGGCCCAGGGCAGTTTCTGCTGGGCTTTGCAGAGGTGGCATCTCTCCAGCAACAACTGGACACATCTGGCTGGTCCCTCAGTAACCCTGGCACTGCTCATCCTGTCTCATCACTTCTACACACAGGTTTGATTTTGGGGGGCTAAACTTTGTTTGGGTCTTTGGAGGTTTTTTTGGTGGGTTTTTTGGATGGGTGGGGAGGTGTTTTGCTGTCTTTTTTTGTTGTTGTTGTTACTGGCTTTTTTTGTTTGTTTGGGGGGGTTAAATTTATTTTTTGGGTTTGGGGGATTTTTGGTTTTGGGGTATTTTTTAATGGGTTTGTTTGTTTTGTGGATTTTTGTTTGTTTTGTGAGGGTTGTTTGCTTTGATTTGGTTTTTTGTTTTGTTTTGATTTGGCTTTTTGTGGGTTTTTGTTTATTTGTTTTGGGGGGCTTTTTTGTTTTGATTTATTTTTTGGAGTTTTTTGCTTTGCTGGGTTTTTTTGGGGGGTTGTTTTTACCTTTTTTGTGAGGTTTTTGGTTTGGGATTTTTTTTTTTGCTTTTGTCCATGGCCATTTTAGCATCTCTCTCACAGCACTAATTATGACAGCAGCCCTTCACAGAGGGTTACCATATCTCCCAAAGGTTTTGGTTACCTCATTTGGTTTGATCTGCTCACTTGCAGCCAGGGTAAAAATATTTCCCACTCGCTCACTCCAGGGTGCACAAGGTGCCATCTCCCATTTCACTCCCCCTGCATATTTCTATCCATCTCCTACATCCTCTGGAAAAGCCACAAGCACACAAGCAATTTAGATTGGGGGCAGGGTGGGGAAATAAGTGATAAACAGCAATAAAATAGCCAACTGCAGACATGAGATCCACAATGTGTTTGTCATTTAGATTTAATCAAAATGTTAATAGGCATTCAATGTTATTTGAGAATTTCAGATGTATTTAATACCAGAGGATTTGCATATCTACCACTGAGTTTTTAATCCTTGATAAATGTGTAGAATAATCAATTATTCAATGAACATACAAGAGCTGGCTGATTAAATCTCAATTATAAAGGCAAGTCTTACCCACTCTATTTATTATGACTGTTCTCTCAGCATTGCCTAATTAAGCCATATTTGATTATGGGGTGAAAAACATTTATTGCAGATATTGTGGCTCTGTAATTGATGCATATCTGTGGCCTGGCTGTTAAGCCCTAATAAATACGTTTTAAACAGCTAATTATTTAATTAACAACACTCTTCCAAGCTCAGTGTAAACCATTCTGCAGCCCTGCCATGAAAGCCCTGACAGGAACAAAAGCTCTGGAAGCTGCTGGAAGGTTTTCACCCCTCTCTCCACGTGCCAGCCTTGCTGGGATGCTCCCAGCTCTGCCTCCAGTGCTTTGAAAAGAAACTCCACACCAGTCCAAACTGGTCTCTGCAGCAAGGACGTTGACAGCTGAACTGGTTTTTATCTGTCACAGCCCAGGGAGAGGAACAGGCACAGCAGCAGGGGATGCTTTTGTTTGTAGGGCACGTCCAGCCCCTTTTATTTATCACTTTTCTCCTTTAATCTTATGCTGCCAACGTCCTGCTCCTCCAGCAGGTTTTGGAAGCAGCTTCACAGGTTCCCTCCCACCTTGAGGACAGCTGAAGGTCAGCAAGGTGGAAGTACAGTTCCATGATATGACATGCTCAGCCACATCTTCTGAACTTTATTTTCTTGCCCATTTCTTGAAAGGCTGACAGGACCTTCCAAGTCATTTCCAGTCACTGCCAGGCCCAAGAGGCAGCTCTGTGCTGGTCCCCACTTTAATTAACTCCAATTAGCAAGAGAGGCAAAAGCACAAGAGCTTTGTAACTCCCCCATGGCAGGAGCCCCTCCTGCAGGAGATTTTGGGCATCACCAGGTGCCTACAGTTTAGTTCCAGCTCCCAGTTCAGCAGCTGGAGATGTTCAAAGAAGAGGAGCACCACAGTGTGCCCACAATTTATTTATTTTCCCTCAGCTGTGAGAATTTAAATCCTCTTCCTTGCTGAGACTCCAGGAAATCTACCACAGAAAGAGAGAAAAAAAAAAAAAAAAAAAAAAAAAAAAAAAAAAAAAAAAAAAAAAAAAAAAAAAAAAAAAAAAAAAAAAAAAAAAGAAANGAAAGGAAAGGAAAGGAAAGGAAAGGAAAGGAAAGGAAAGGAAAGGAAAGGAAAGGAAAGGAAAGGAAAGGAAAGGAAAGGAAAGGAAAGGAAAGGAAAGGAAAGGAAAGGAAAGGAAAGGAAAGGAAAGGAAAGGAAAGGAAAGGAAAGGAAAGGGTCTGTGTGAACTCTTCCTAGATAAACACACACATCCACAGCACCAGCTCCCAAATATACACATCAGGTGGGCTGGAAGGGGATTTAATGGCACTGCTGAAGCTCAGCAGCTCTGTGACTCTGGTGCTTTTCTGCAGGCTTTGAAGATGTGCAGTTTATGCCACCAAGCCACTGTCTTTTCCTGTGATTTAAAGTGAGCATTGCTCTAAGTTTTAATTTTCTTCAGATCAAATCATTCAGCCTGCTCTAACTACAGAGCATTAAAAGCACTTGCCCAGCTCATATTTTGTTCAATGTGTTTGCTAATCTAAAGCAAGGCTTGCTAATGCAAACCTGGTGGGATGTAATTGCAGCAGACACCAACACAAGTAGAAGAAATTAGAAGGATTTCTGCTAAGAACTACAGAAACAACCCCAAAGCTCCTCAGAGAGCAAAGCAAGCCTGCTGCCTTTCCCAGGCAGGATTCCCGCTAGCAAGGGATCTAGCAAAATACCATAATTGAATTATCCATCTGTTTATTATCAGAGAATTATCTGCTTTAGGCTTTTCTTCCCCTAGAAGCCAGAAATGGTGAAAATTAACCAACAAAAAAAATCTGAAAAGCTGAATGTAGAGCACCATGGGATCAGAGGAAGTTTAATTGCATTTGGTCCTTAGGAAACAAACACTGGCAACCCCCAAATCAGACAGTGTTACCCACAGTCACTGTCCCAGCCACTCTGGTGCCTCTTGGTCTCCTTTGGGCCACCAAGGGAGCACAAGAGGACTCGACAGTCTGAGTTCCTTGAACACAGGGATGCTGTGACTTCAAGTCAAACATCCTGGTTTATCTGTTAGAGAGGGATCCTCTTCAGGAGTCCTGCATGCTCCTTTATAAGGTAATTATAAGTAAATTATACTTATAAATTATAAAGTAATTACAGTTTGAATGTAATTTTGACCCCCAAGCCATTTTTAATCCCACAGAATGTTAAGTACCAGCTTCCATCTGACAGCCACTGGCATTCCCTTTTCCTCCAGTTATAATGAACTCAAAGTGACAACGCTGCTCTTCTCTCTCCTCAACCAGCCAGGCTGGTAAACTGAACCCAGAAGTTCCACCCACAGCAGCCCGAGTATAATCATCTTCTCAAGAAATATGGAACCATCTGTAATGTACCTCTAACCCAGATTTGATGGCAGCAAAGAGCACAGTGGCCTTGCAGAGGATGGCAAACACCCACAGTCTCTTTGAGCAGCCAGCCAGGGGCTTCAAAGTCTCTGAAGAACCAGGCAAATGTAACAAATCAAACCAGAATTGTGTGTGTGTAAAAGCCACTGCTGGATATTGACAGTTTAAAACTCAGTCCAAATCAGCTCAATAATTTTTTTTTTCAGTGAAAAAAAGAAATTCAGAAACAATTTCAGAAAGAATCTCTCAAAAGAGAATACTCCCCTATTTTCCTCTTGGAGGAGTGTGTGGAAGCTATTTCCCACTGAGGCTAAATGTAGACTCTTTGGGGTAAGGCATATATTGAATAGAAATACAGCTACCTGCATCCTCTGCCCAGAGCTGCAGGGATTCCTCTGGAGTGGGATCATCTGTTTGCAGCTCTGAGCTGCTTTTTCCTGGGAGGAAGAGTCAAAGCTGAGGATCCATCATTAGGACTTATCTTCAAAAGAATTTTAATGAAGCAGAAATCCTAAATGTAGAAAATTAAAGAGCCTCCTGTTTTATCCCTGGTATCTAAATCCTGTAGGCAACATGAAAGTCGCTGAAATGTTTCTAAGCCTGAATAAAAACGTACAGATGAGAATCTTCCTCTGATGAATATTTGATAGCAATAGGCTCAGCATGGAATGTGGAGAGCACCTTCACTCCCACACACATCTGTGTGTACATGCAGAAAGCTCTAGAGGCTGAGACACTACTCAAGAGACTAAAATCAAGAGTTGGTTTGTTTTTTTTTTTGCCATGCAAAAGCACAACCATCAGCTTCTGTGTTCCTTTGCCAGCCAGGGAGCACAAGCTGCTCCTCACTGTGAGGTCCCTCAGTCCCTCCCTTCACCCTGTTCCCCATTCAAGCCCCTCCATACGATGCATTTCCCAGTTCTATCACAAGAAAACATCGTTCCTAAAGCATTTCATTGACATCCAGGACATCTCCCCCACAACTCTTTAGTGTGGCTGTGTCAGCTCCACACCAGATTTTCTGCCAATCCCAGTACAACACAAAAGGAACAACACTCACACGCTGAGATGTCCAAGGCAAAAAAGGGGCAGTTTATTTACAGACCTCGACACTTATAGAATTCCAACAGTGACCATGGATTGGAGGATGGAAATTGTCCTCTCCAGCCACACTGGGCAACCCAACAGTCCATCAATTCTCTCCTCCTGCAGAAAGGAATGCAAAACAATCATTATTTACATGAAAAGCACGCTTTTGAGATGAGAAACTCCATCTCAAAAAGTAAAACATCAGACGACTGAAAGAACTTTAAAAAAACTTTAGAAGAACAGGGCAACAGCTGCCAGCCCCTCTCCTCGGGCAGCAGCTCCTCAAGGTCCCTGCCCTGGGCCAAGCCCCAGTGCTGAGATCAGCCAAGGAAAGGGAGCAGTTTTGTTTTCCTGGTTCTCCCAGGAATTCTCCAAGGGAATTAAACTCGAGCACAGACTGTGAATGATGCCACCAGCAGGAGGCTTCAGGGACAGAGCAGGCAGACGCTTCACTCCTGGGATGGGCTGGACCCAGACACGGGGAATGCTTTTGTGTGCTGGAGTTGTGCAAGTCCTTTCTCGACCTTGCCGGCCCTAGTCCATGACTCTGCTTTAGCATCCTTCCTGGTGCCTCTTTGCACGCTTTAGGAACAGTGTCTGTCTCCATTCTCCTAAAATGTCTTATTTTTAACAATCCAGGGAGCTCCCTCCCTCATTAATGGGCATGCACAGAGGTGTGGCAAGTGGTGTCTAACCTAAGCATAGGAACAGACATTGACAAAAGCTTTTACACTATTACACCCTTAAGCACTGCTATGTGATCACATGTTTTCCTGTTAAGCACTGATGCCAACTCCTGCTGCAGTATTCACCATTAAAATTCTTTTAAATGTGTTTTCACTGATGTAAAAAAAAAAAAATAAAAATGTTTGAGGCCACAGAGTATTAAGTATGGATTTCCTTCTTGTAGACTGGTATTTCCTTTTTTTTTTTTAGCTGAAAAGAGTGTCAGAGTCACAACCCTTCCCCTCCTTTTCCCTCAATCAGCCAGGCTGTTTGACACAGCTAAAAGCAAATTTAACCATAATCTGATGTAGTAAATTGAAGCACCTCACACTTGTATATGTGGTTTTTGAAGACACATCCTGTTTTGATGCAAAGGAAACAAAAAGACACAGAAGCAGAAAGGAGGAGCCCAAAAATAAAAACGCAGCTTCCAGTTCTTACGAACTAAATTTACTCCTGAGGAAAGACGCTGCCAGCACAAATATTAAGGAGAACTTCACCACAACGAGTTGAGTTTTTGAGGCATTGCACGTGCCTGCCTTTTTATTTAAAGTCTTTCGAGGTGGATGAAAAGGCCACAGTTGTCCTGGGGGCTTGGTTCAGGCCCCTGTTAGACAAAGGGCAGCCACGGAGACAAATGCTGCCTGGGGGAGGATGTACAGCTGCCAGCTGATGTACAAGGTGCAGCTAAACCACAGCAGAGCTGCAGGAGGTTGTGACATCCCCTCCTTCACTTGAGAGCACCTTCAGAGTGAGCACAACGCCAGCTCGGGGCTGCTGGGCCTGCTGGGGACACTGGGAACATCCAGCACCTTCTTCCCCAAACTGCAGCTCCCTCAAGAGCAGGGAAACACCTGCACTCCCTGCCTTTTGCAGGCAGCCCGAGGATGCAGCTGGGAGCATCTCCCACTCTCTCCAGGATGTCTGACAATTACAATTCACTCCACTGAGTGACAGAGGGGCCACAGGCAGCTGTGGCACAGAGCAGTGTGGCAGTGACAGTGAGGGAGCTGAGGGGCCACAGGCAGCTGTAATATCTTAAGATTTTAGCCTTTACATTTTTCAGATCCTGTACTGTTTGGTGCATAACTCTGAACTCCATATGAAGTGTTGACTGACTGTCTTCACATTTTGGTGAGACAAAGCAATCCTTCCAGGCTTTTACTCTTTTAACTTTATCTGGCCTCTGTTTCTAGGTAAGCACAAAAAAGGCATCAGTAACACAGAGCATACTGTGACAGTGTGACAGTGACAGTGACAGTGACAGTGACAGTGACAGTGACAGTGACAGTGAGGGAGCTGAGGGGCCACAGGCAGCTGTAATATCTTAAGATTTTAGCCTTTACATTTTTTCAGATCCTGTACTGTTTGGTGCATAACTCTGAACTCCATATGAAGTGTTGGCTGACTGTCTTCACATTTTGGTGAGACAAAGCAATCCTTCCAGGCTTTTACTCTTTTAACTTTATCTGGCCTCTGTTTCTAGGTAAGCACAAAAAAGGCATCAGTAACACAGAGCATACTGTGACAGTGTGACAGTGACAGTGACAGTGACAGTGACAGTGACAGTGACAGTGACAGTGAGGGAGCTGAGGGGCCACAGGCAGCTGTAATATCTTAAGATTTTAGCCTTTACATTTTTTCAGATCCTGTACTGTTTGGTGCATAACTCTGAACTCCATATGAAGTGTTGGCTGACTGTCTTCACATTTTGGTCAGACCAAGCAATCCTTCCAGGCCTGAGGGCCAAGGGCACCCTCTGCCTCAGGCCCTGAAAAGTATAACCAAAAGTGGAACGGAGCAGGGAGCAAACTGGGGAAATGTGACTTCATTACCTGAAGTTGTAATTGGGGAAATCACCCCTGATATGTAAATGGACCAAACTTACATCTGTCTGAAAAACTCGTGAGCATTGTCCACATTCAGTGTAGGCCCTTGGGGAGGCTCCGTCTGCCCTCCGTGTACCAGAAGGCCCTGCATTAAACAGATCTGCTTTTATCCTTTTAACTGGGTCTGGCCTCTGTCTCTAGGCAAGCCTGAAAAAGGCATCAGTAACACAGTGTGACAGTGACAGTGACAGCAAAGGAACTGAGGGCCTACACGCAGCTGTAGCACAGAGCATGGTGTGACAGTGACACTGATAGTGACAGTGATATTGAGGGAGCCCAGAGGACACAGCTGTAGCACAGAGCATGGTGTGACAGTGACACTGATAGTGACAGTGATATTGAGGGAGCCCAGAGGACACAGCTGTAGCACAGAGCATGGTGTGACAGTGACACTGATAGTGACAGTGACATTGAGGGAGCCCAGAGGACACAGCTGTAGCACAGAGCACAGTGTGGCAGTGACAGTGACAGTGACAGTGACAGTGA
>VWYO01001518.1:4811-22588 GCA_013400275.1 Rhadina sibilatrix
ACCTTTGCCAAATCTGTATCCTGTTGTACTGCAGGATCATCTTCTCTCCCATCATCTCCATCAGGGGAACAGGAAGCCTTAATTTATAAGAGGAACCACCAAGCCCCCAGCTGTACAGTATCAGACAGGCACTGACTCACTTCAGCAAATTCTGCTGCAAAGGCACAGTAGGAGAGGCCACCATCACACTCCCAAAGGCTGTAAACAGTGTCAGGGAAGAGGGACCACCACCCTTCAAGCAGAAGAAAGCCACAGGAGAGGGCTCCAGGGGAGTATAATGGCTTTTCTCTCTCAGAAGACGCTGCAGCTTTTTGAGCAAGAGCACATGCACACACAGCCCAGGCAAATTTCAGGCAGCGCCTGCTACTGCCAAACACTGCTCACACACATGGTCAGCCACCCACTTGGACAGGCTCAAGAGCCAGCCCTTGGCAGGAGCTCATTGCCCACTCATGGTCAGACACACACACTCCCCTACTGCAGAGGGACCCAGAGCAGAGTGTGTGCTGGAATGCGTGTTTGAGCAGCACCCAAATGCCCAACAGTTTCAGCTGCCTTTCTCATACCACACAAAACCACAGTGGTCTTTCACATCCCCCCTCCTCCCCCCCAGTCACACTGCAGCAGTCTGTGGCAGCATCTGAAGATGCCCTGGAGTCTCTCTGGGAGTCCAGACACAACGCAGCTCCTCAGAATCTGGAAATACGAGTGCAGCTGCCATCAGGACTGGCCCACCCCGGGTACTCCCCTCAGGGTAACCGGGAGGGATGGCACTGTCAGACCAGAGGCAGAGAAGGTCTGAGACCAGAGTGCATTTCAGAGTGCGCCCAGAGGTGGCACCTGAGTTAACAGGGAACTACTGCTGGTAGCACAGCCCCCTAACAGAGCGTTTTTAAATGCCTACAGAGGCACATACTGAAAATAAGGAATAACCACACAAATTATATGCTGTAGCAATTGTAATCCCTTTTTCAGAATTTAATACCAAAGCAGAAAAATGTTTAATTTCTTCAGATAGGCTAAATTGTTAAATAACCTTTTATCTCTTTGTAGCCTGATTTTTTTGGTTTGGGGTTTGATTGAAGAAGAACATCACTAAGTTTATGGCATAATTCCAACAACTCTGGACATTTTCCAAAGTAAATGTTGTAGTCCTACTGGATGTCTGTCCTGCTGTTAATGCCTGAGCTGACCTGACATCAGATTTCCCCGAGGGCTCAAAGCCTCCAGTACAATTCCCATTTCCCAGCTCATGGGTAAGTACCAATCAGACAAGCGGAGGTCAACCAAGTACTTGAATTGCAAAGGCTTTAACACAGGACTGTGTTAGAGAGAATCCACGATCTCCAGCCACTTGTACTGAAGGACAGATCAACAACTAAATCTCTAAGTATATGTTGGACTGCCTGCAGCACACTGAAGCACTTAAAAATGCCACCAAAAAGATCAACCAACACTACTGGGTAAACATTTTGTAAAAGATTTATTTAAGTATCATTTATCACAAAGAGGAAAATACATAGAAGACTAGAAGCATGCAACCATCTTCCATATTTCTATTTATTTTTCTTCCATTCCCAGCTTGTTTTAATAGAACTCCTGTGCCACCCTCACTTGTTCCTCAAAAATACTGTTTCAAGACATAGGATAACCAAAAAAAAAAACAAACCACACAATAAAAGGTAAGATAACATATGAGAAAAGTGCAAAGTAAAAAAGTCACATATATACCACATTCAAACCCTTCCCCTTCCAAAAAATGGATAAAGGCAAACTGTCATTTTGCTGCACGATCAGATTGTCTTTATGATCTACTTTACAAAAAATTAATATAAATTAGGGGCATAATCCTGCAGACACTTATAATCACAGCTAACTTCAATCAGAGTGGCTCAGTTGGTATTATTAAAAGCCACAAGTTAGTCACATGCATAAGTTCTTGCAGGTGTAAGGCCCTAAGGCAATAAAATGTTTAAGAGCATTAGGGAGAACAAAAAGCAAATGAAATCACTCTCAGATGTGTTTTGCTTTAGTAAGTTTATATCAAACATATTTTAAACAGAACAGTTTGCTCCTAAAGCCCTGAATATTTCTATTACTTAAGCAGTTTTGAAAGATTAAAAGACAAAACCCCCAGGAAGCTGGTACAGATGTTAACGAACATAAAAATTGCTTCAGGCAGGTATGTAGGGAGGTGGAGGTTCCTTCTCAGGCATCTTCACTGCCATTTCATAGGTTGGCAGAACATACTAAGGAGAAGACATTTTGAAGTGATTAATGCAAAAGACTTCAAATAAATAAAGAACAAAAGCACACATGCCCCATCAGCAACTTAATCCTCTGTTGCAGGCAAAGTTATTTTAAGAATCTATTGCTGTTCCTAGTAAGCAAATGAGAAAGTGACAGGAGCAGTTTACTGCTCTGCTGAGTCTAGCTCTGGGTCATTCATTCCACATCCCACTAAAACCTGACTTTGCAAAGTAGCAAGAAAGGTTTGGACTGCTGCAATCAAAGCTTCTTTCTACCACAAAAAAAAAAACAACCCACATTCAGAAGACCTCTCTCCAAAGACCCTCCTTTTAGGCACTGTCAGAATTTAGCTAAGAAATACCACAAAATTAGCTGCTTCAATTTTTTTATCTTTCCAGTCTTTCTTTAGAGAGCTGGACAAGGTTTGGAAACATACATGGATGTGGTGATTTTCTACTTCAAAACTAATGATATTGCTTCCTTTTATCTCAAAAAGAGGTTTTACCTGTGGAGGAGTTTCAAAAGCAGGGTACACAGCAATCTCTGTCATACTGTTGGTGTTGCTGATGTATTTATAGCAGTTCCATACACAGTTAATTAGATATGCCTGAAAGAAGAGAGATTGCTCTTTTTAAACACCTCATAAGCATTGGTTGATTCAGAAATTAGATGTTGGATTACATTCCTACAATAAAAAGGAGCATAAATCAACTTAGGCAATACATATCTGAGGAATGGTTGCTATTTTGCAGACCTGGCCACACACCTGTGTTGCTGTCCCCATTTAGCTTTACTGTCACAGTGACTCAGAGAGGATGCACCACACAGGTTTTAGCAAAAGAATTCACAGATCTGATCTCTCTGTCTGCCTCAGTAGTGCTAAACAAATTAATCCCCAACTGGCTTATGCCTCTGTGGATCTCAGTCCAAACCTGCCAGGAGGAGGAGGAGAGGGCAACAGTGCAATCCCACTCATCCCCCAGTTAGCACTATTTCTCCAGCTAAGTGCCAGTGTGATGGAGAGGGCTCAAACACACAGCTGAGGCAGCAGGGAGAGCAATGAACCTTGAACTCTGAGTCAACACTGACTGCTGCAGAAAGAAACACTAGCATGATATGAGGAGGATTAGGGTTTTTTTATTATTTATTTATGTAACATTAACCTCTTCAAATCTCTCACGGGCAGGTTAGCACTGTTGTAACAAAAGGAACCAAATTTCCCAATCAGATACACAAGTGTTATCTACTGTATTAGACTTCCACTCCCCCCAGTTAAACATTCCTCTTGGAAAAAGTACAGAAAATCATTAAAATTATTTTTCATAATTTCATTTTTTCTTAAATGCAACCTGAATGCAATAAAGGAATAGTATCATCAATATTAATTCATTTCTGTAATATGCTTTGTCTACACAAGAGTTTTTATAATTTAAATGAATGCCTCATTATTTAGATCTCCAGAAAGAAAGTAACTGGTAATATCACCCCTCAGTAGGGAGGAAGATGCAGGTCTAGAATGAACTTATTCATTTCCTCATTCCATCATCTTTCTTCCAAAACTTGCATAATAGTTTCTTAGGCCCAGTAAAAGATTTTAAACATTTTGTTTAGAAGCTTGTATGCATTAATTAAATCAATATTATTTCACTACAAGCTTAATAACAAACACTAGAATTATCTTCACATAGACGAAAGGTCTTTTTGCTTTTCTCCTTCATACTCAGGAAGGGCAGAGCTGCATAAGCCCACCCCACTGCACATGCACAAGTTAGCTGAAGAACACCAGTACACAACATACTAGACTTAGGTCATACTGGAACTGAACATCCTAACAACTGTGCTCAAAGAAGTTCTCACTTTTGCATTAAGGCAGCAGCTGGGTTCTGAATTCAACATTGAGAATTAACTCAGATTGACAACACCTTAACAGTTATTAACTCTTACAACAAACAAATGATTAGGTTTTAACTTACCTTTAAAATGATAAATAAAACGAAGAACACCAGAACAATAAACAAGAGACAGCTGGAGTCCAAAGAAAGGAGATCATCTTTGTAAGGGAAATTCGGCTAATAAAAAAAAAAAAAACGGGAAGGGAGAGAAAGGGAAGAGAAGAGTGAACACTGCAATATCAAATATGATAGGAAAACATCCAAACTTCACAACAAATGAAACAAACCTTTGTGTAAACTACTCCCCTGAAACAAAAAGTTCCATTTCTAATGAGTTTCCTCTTTATCCTCCCACAAAGCACAGTATTTATTTTGCCTCTGTCCCACAAAAACAGATCACTACAGTACAGTCTGTGTCCCTAGTCATTTCATCAATCTCATGCCAACACAGATTCTTCTTCACAGCTGCAGGACAGTATTGTACTTATGGTCCTCTAAAACTCATTAATGACTTACTGTTAATTATATCCTGTCAGTCCAACCTATAACACACAGGTATGCAGCATAAGAAGTCACCTACAAAGATGGAGGAGCCAGAACAGAGCTTCTGCAAGCTCTTTTTTTCCTTCCCCAATCACAGTAACAAAGCCTCTCTCAAACACCAATCTAACATTTTATCTGTTTTAAAAAAGGACTTGTTTTTAAACATCTACTCGAACAGATCAAAACACCAGTCAGCCAGAGCTTGTGGTCCCTGCTGACAGTACATTCTATGCATTGACTCTTCTTGAAGTTAAAACACAGGCAGTGTTAGTGAAAACTCCACTGCAGTTTCCTTAGAAAGTGTTGTTGCAACTTGAGACACAGAATGTAAAAAGGAAAGCTTGGAAACTCAGATTCCATATGTAATGCTGTAGGAATCCTTCCCTACACTTCTCTTCCCCTTCCCTACCAAATAACGGTCAATACTTTTCTAATCTGCAGTAGCAAAATTGCCACTGAGCTCCATTGTTTAAAGGGTTACAAACACATTTCTAAGTCCAGTCGTAGTCAATACAGTTTAAACCAGTAGTTCCCCATCACAATTCTTTCCTGGCTTTCCTTTTAGGGAGCAATGACACCATTACCTCTTTCACCTCTGATAAGCTACCATTCCCACCCATAACCACCTTTGGCTGCTGAGGGCTGAATTCCTTTTTTTTATGCACAGGAAGGGAAGTGTAGCTCAGTCACTGATCCAATTAAAACAAACTTTAATATCAAATGTAAAATACCAACTTGAGCTGACTACTTACCAACTGACCCAAATAATCCTTGATTCTGGGCAAGTAGGTTAGAGAGCTGATGGCAACCAAACAACTGAGCACAAAGTCAAAGAGTTGGTAACAGAAAAATGGGATCAGCCAGCCTACACGATGCTAAGAAGAAACAGAAAAAATAAGCAGTCTGTAAATTATTTAGTTAAAAAAATCAAGTAGCAACTTTAAAACCACAGATCTTAAATATACTTACAGCAATGGCACCATACACCATCATTGCACTGATTGTGAACATGAGGAGGGAGATAGCAAACAAAACACAGGCATTTTCTGCATTAAAAGAAAAACAGTAAGAATCAGTAATTTCCTGGAGTTGTCACACTACAGCTGACAGATACCCAAGCTTTGTCCATTACTATGATCTGTTCTCAACTGACTCATCTGTGCCAACAACCAGCAGCAGAATAGAGTAGTTCAGATCCTTCCTAACAAAAAAGATCTGGTTCAAGAAAGTCTACAACTACTTGGAAAAATCCCTCTGCCTTAATCAAAAGCCTGACTAAAGCCCAGGAACACCAATTAGAAGCTTGACATAGTTTGACAGTAATGCACCATAATGATGCTGATTTGGAGTATGTGTCAGTGCTGAAAGTATGTGAGTGATTAACTTTACAACTGGACAGAATCTTAAGTGAAGCTAACACAGTATCAACCTTTACACTTGAAAATGGTTTGGTTATGTAATTTGGTCACTGGCAGCGGGAGCAGCACTGCTCCTTCAGTAACACTAAGGAGAACAGGAAATCACTGAGTGGAAGGTATCCCACTATTTACAAGAAAAAGCAGTTGAACAGAAACCAATTTGTAGCAAAATCCGGGACACTCATAGAAGCTGCATGATAAAGATTCTCCTTGTGCATCACAGTTACTGCTGACAGAAGCATAGCTGCTTTCCATGAGTTAGATTATACTTGTTCCTTTTTAAACACAAAGAAAGCAGCTTAAGAGTCTATAGATGTGGCAGATTAATGTTTTTTAGCAATATTGAAGCCAAAATTTTGTGGTTCCCTTGCTTAAAAAAGAGTTTGTCTGAGAACGCTTTCTACTCTGCAATTAATTTGAAAAGACACACTCTGGAAGCACTTACATATCCAATTCAGTGCAAGGTAATAATATCTACATACGTAGATAGCATCAAGAAAGAGGCCCCCCCATGTCTGAAATGCACTGTGTTGATCAGACCTAAGTCTCAGCAATCACCAGTAGGTGTGGTTGTCTTCCGAGGAGTTATCACTCACAATATCCAGAAGTGCAGTAATACCTGTAACATTCTTTCACACACACAAAACCCCCAAAGTTAAAAGCATGTGACAGATTTTACACTAAAAAGTGAAGAAAGATCCTTCGGCTTCAGAAGAATCTTTCACTCGTATAAGGTACCAAGTACACCAACAGCCTTTACAGCTCATATGACATTTTACTTAAATATCTTAGCCTCATGAAGAATTTGGTCCTTGCTCCCACTCTTATTTCATTAGTTGTAAATGTGAGTTACAGTCACAGGTCAGAACTGACAGGTCATGAAAAATTAATCCAAAATGCTCAAACCCCAGTTTTGTACTGTACTATTTAACTTTGCTGAATTTGACCCTCCCTAAATTTTCATGTAATACAACAGACTAAGGTAGATTAGAAGTGTCACACTACACACATTTCTGCACATTGACAACCAAGAGAAGCAAGCATAGGTACAAGTTTACAGATACAACAGTTAAAAAGCTTGACACCAATTACAATTGTATATATCATACACTCAGAGTGAAAAAGTGGGCTTAATTCTGCTCATGGTGCTTTCTCTTTCATTTATTTTGCAGGTCAAACTTGGAGAAACACTTTGGTTTCACTCTTCAAGTATTTGGCATCCCAATTCTTCCACTTTTCTTCAAAAGATATCATGGTTTTCTTCTTAGTAAATTCATGCACAGGAGATCTAAGGTATTTCCCGATCTATGATGACCAAAAATTCTGAAGAAAAGTCTTTAAACTTGTTTTCTGCTGCTTGTTTTACTGAGACAGCAAAGAGAGTTAATGTTTATGGAGAAAGTAAATCAGAGATGTCCCACACACACTTCAATACTTGAAGCATCAGAAGGTCAAGAAATCACTTAAGATGCTTGGGCATAAAATAAAGTTAAAATAATAGTCCATTAAGTTTTCTTTTTATTCTTGTAGAAGAATTCAATCCCAGAATAATTGAAGAGAAATTCAGAAAACAAGCTAACCGTATTTATTAAAAGGTGTATGCATTACATTATGTATTACAACGTAGTGTAAGACAAATCCATGGTACTGCATATTTTATACTCCAAGCAGCCAGCAGAGTTCTAGACCTACCAGCCATTCTCTCGGTAGAATAGTAATTTCCAATGACTTCATACTGGATATCAACAGTTGGCACCATATTTGGATGAGTCACTTGTACTGTCAACAAGATGCCCATCAGCAAGTTCACCACCTGAGAGAGATCACAGTTACCTCAAGGTTAATTACATTGCAACAGCTAAGATCTTTTTAATGACCACTAATAATCCTTTATTTCAGTTAAAAATAAACTCTTCCCTTTGCCTGTATGAGGAAGAAAAAAAAAAGCCCAACTTACAGTTAAATTTCAAGCTGATTTAGTTAAATCACTACTAAAACAACCCAAAGAGCGTGGAGCACTTGCTAGCTTCAATGAATCACAACTAAATAACTTTGCAAATTGAGGGGATGGTAAGGTTCCTAGGGATTCAAATAACATAACTAAATGGATGCTGCTTGATGAATGTATAGATTTGTGAACTGGAAAACTGGAAACACTTAAAAAAGGTCAGGAAGGTAAATGTACAGAATGAGGAATATTTGGAAAGAATTTCTGCTTTCCACAACAAATTGAGTTAATTTAACACACAAATAAATTACTGGGTTTCTGCCTTGTTTCAGCTTTAATAAGCTAGAGAGAACATCTCCCTCTGCTTCCCAGATCACTTATTAAAACCACACCAGTCCTTATCAGAAACGTCTGCATAACCAGGAATAAGTTAAGAAGTTTCACACAAAGATCAAGTCCCAAAATGTGCATGCATTCAGCACGGGCTGTGTGCTCACCAGTCCTCCTCCCTCACACTGCCACTTAAGACTCCTTCTGTTGCCCCATTTTGGTACACACCAGAAATGTCTTCAGTAAGAGCTCAAGGAATCAAAAGTAGCTTAAGCCTCTGTAAAATTGCCTCGACAGCATTTATAGCATATTCAAGGTTTACAGGGACATAGTTTCTGTTACTAATATCTGGAGACACATGCCAAAGCTTGCGTAACACAAAAAAACCCCATGATGGTATTTCTGAGCTGCAGACATTTTCCAATCAGTATTCAGCAGTGTCACTACCACCAGCAGGATCCCTTCCAATTAGCCTCAAAAGAAAAAAAAAAAAAAAGTTTGCAGTTTCTAACAACTTAATATTTGCCAGGTATTTCTTCTTCTACTGGCATGGTTCCAGGAGTCAATGATGGTGGCAAGTCTATGTACAATTACTGAAGATTTCAGTAAGGAAAAAAACAATTTTGAACCTTTTAAAAAATTTGAGACTCACAGTTCCTATAACTTTTTTCTCCTCACTGTTTTTTTTTCTTTTTTTTTCCCCCCCAGGGTTTAGAGATACATGTTGATAAACTTGCTTGCACTTTCTGCTAAAAATAAGCCTTTAGTAGAATCCAAGTTGGTCATTTGGTAGAAATGCAATCAATGTTATCACGTATTACACAAACTTACTAGAATTTCCAGCCATTTCAAGGCACTTGTATTTTTATAAGGCATTTTATGCCTTGGAATATAAAAACTTAGTAAGCAAAACAGCTGGCAGGCAGTGAAGAACTCTGTTTAATCACCACTATCTTTAGCCTCAAAATGCATTTATTTTCACTCTCATATGACACTTCTTAAAGCCCAAACTGTCAAGTTGCTCACATGCCTCTTGTCTTTAAATCTTATTTTGCTTTGCCATAGGTCATACAGAGAACTCTTTCATTTCCCACCTGGTTCATGCTTCTGTACTCTGGCCTTCTGCTCTCAATGCATTTTCAACCCTTCTATTTCCTCCTCTCCGTGAGTGAACGGGGGATATTGGAAAATACCTTTCTGCACTGTACTTGTTTCAAAAAGCCCATGTCAAGGTTCAAGTCTCTGGCAGTTAAAACACTGATCTCTACTTTATAAAGCACAAAAGTACATGTTCAATTACATCTAAATAATTTATTTAAACTCATATACAGTCATAAGTTTGACTGCCATGACAGGCATCTCAGGATAAAGAGCAAGCAGCACCTGAATTACTACAGAAGTACTGAAGAACTTGAATACCTCAGAATTTTGAGATTGTAATTCCCCATCTGTGATTTTTTTTTAAATTTTCATCCTATCTGCGGTCCTAATTCAGCATACCAAAGTCCTTAATAATTTCACTAGCTACTGAGTGCAGTTCCAAGTATTAAAGGTTTATTTTCTCAACCTGAAATAGTGTGCAAGTAAAACAAAAAAGGTCCTTCAAAATCCAATCTATGAGACCCAATAAAAATAGTAATGAACCAAAACAAGCCTAAACAAAAACAAACAACAAATCCAAACCTCTGCCAATTAACACCTCAGGGCTTCCAGCACTCCATTACTGCTGTTTACAAATCCATCACAACACTCAGCAATTCATCACATCTAACATGGATTTCAATTATGATCTACAGAGCCAGAGCTTCTATTTTAACTACTTCCATTCTTCCCCAAAAGCTTGATAACAGCAAGACCACAAGGCTTGTTTCAAAATAAGTGTAACAGGCAGAAAGGATACAGTTTGGACCACAGAATATCATTAGAGCTTTTATGTTTATACTCCCTGCAAATCAAATGTATGTTCACAAATGTCTACATAAAGGAATCAGAAAAAAAAGGTAACTCATGTATGACTCAGTGTAACACGAAAATTAAACCCATCACCATCTCCCCCTCAAAAAAAAAAAAACAAAAACAAAAAAAACCCAAACAAACAAACGCAAAAAAACCCCCCAAACTTGACAAGTCAGCACTCAGTGAATACTGCAGCACCCTGAAGTAACATCTCAGAAATCTCAGCAGCTTCATTCTGGTCTTTTTTGCTAGGAAATCAAAAATAGTAACAAAAAATGTGCAAAATGCATGTTCAAGTTCTTATTCAAAAAATAAATCCACTAAGATGAAAATAACCTTAATTTACTTTTGTAGTAATTTAAGGAGTATATTTCATATTTTCATATCTGGGATAGCCAAGTTTAACAGTTTGGTGTAGCTTGTATCAAAATTCAAATAGCTGAAATTTCAAATTCTCAAGTATAAAGTCAGCATTTATTACACAGTGGTAACAGAAATATTAGCTCTCCATATGATTAGTACTCAAAGACTGTGGAACTATTAACAAGCATTAGCTTTTTAATTAGTGAGTTTTATCTCCACAGTGTACACTTTATGCCTCATCATGTAAGTGTTTCATCTCTCTGGAGGCCTGAACATGAAGCCTAGTTTTCCCCCAAGCACTCTGAGTGACTTGGGCAAAACCACGAATTCCTACTTATATTTTGCTTATATCCTTTTATGAGGGGAAAGAGGGAAATTGCCCTGCACTACCATACTCATTTCCCTTTCACTTTTCCAGTATTTTTTCCCTAGTCATATTCCCAAAGGGAAAAAACCAAACAAACAAACAAACAAACAAAATTCAAACACACAGCCCACAAAAATAAAAAAAGCCCAAACCACAAAACAAGATGGAGATTCTGATTTCATCTGGTTTATTAATATATTGAAATAATAAAAACTGAAGAACAGTAATTTAAAATAGGGTACTTTGGAGCCTCCAGCACTACCAGTATTAGACTGAGACCAGTTATATTGGCTCATTTCTGTCAATCTGGTTCAGTGAACAAACAATTCCAGCCTTCTCCCTCAGCTCCTGCTAACCAGCAGCAATTTCATCACTGACTCCAGCCCCGAAGTTTGCTGCCAGAACGCACCAGCCCCTCCCTCCACAACAATGCTATTGGCTTTTTTAGGCTGTTTACTGAACTCTGATCCCATTTTTGCCAGTGCAGTGTTCGTGCTTCCGGTGTCTGGAAAGCGCAGTGCCCAATATGAAAGTTTACAGGAAGAAACAAACTTCAAAGCAACACGGTCGCAATTATGGAGAGAGGAACAGGAGGTTTCTTTTTCCTTCCTACACAGAACAGCAGTGGGTGTTGCAGAGCTAACAAAGCTTTATCAGTCCTGGAACTCAAGTACAATTCTGCCAGAAATGTTCTTGTCTTTTGGTAAATACACTTTTATTTCTTGATCACAAACAGCAGCAGCACACGGACAGAACTGCTTGAGACACGCTCTGTTCACACAGCATCAGGAGCAGACATTTTAGAAGGTTGTCCTCGTTCTCTCTGGACTTGCAGAAGCACGCAGCAAGGACAGTGATAAATAAAACTGTTCTAGTGAGGAGCAAAGTTAATTACATGCATGATTTAAGAGTATACAAATAAGCAAGGAATAGAAAAATGCCCAAAGAAATGGTTACATAATAAGAACACATGCATTAAGTAGACAGAAGTCTTATCTTACTAAAACATCTGGAATAGATTGCTGTGAGACTCCATTTTAAGTCTGATAGCAAATTCTTTCAGGACTGCACTGCACACAGTTTATATAGTAAATAGGAAGATTTTCAGTAACATAAAACTATTCTTGAATTAAACATTCTCCCCTTCCAAAAAAACTACATCCTTCAAAAAAAAACCCAAAACCAAAACACAAACAAAAACCCCCACCAAACCCACAAACCAAAAAACAGCACCCTACACAGAAAGTTATTACTATTTGTCCCACCGTAACTTAAAAGCAGAGATTATTTGATTTAGAAATACTTCTCATAAGAACCTGAAAGACTAGGTTAGAGCTATACTTAAATGGTGCATTAATTAACAGGTTTAAAAAAACCTGACGTATTCTGGACCATTTTTTTAAAGTTTGGCAGCGCAAAATTAAATTTAATTTTCACTGTTCAAACTGTATTTTACCTTCAAAGAAGTATAATTTATAATTGAATTCTGATTTAAAGCACTAGGCAGGACCACCTAATGCTTAATGTTATAACCGTTTTTCAGCTCAAACAGCCAACTCTTTGGTGGCCAACTGTTGCCACCCTTTTCCAGGTGACCGCTGAGAACCGGATAAAAATATTCAGCGCACGGTTTAACAAAGTATTATGTTCGATATACAGGGAGTTTTTAAATAAAAACCCGCACCTCTGAAGCACTTTGCAGGCTCCCTGCTACCTTGAACTCAGCTCTACTTTTCCCCCTAGCAGACCGAGTGGCTGCGGTTACACGAGATCAAAGCCGCACTCCGCCCCTGGAGCCGCAGCCTCACGGGTGCCCGGCGCAGCTTCCACCGTCCCCAGCACCCATTTAGAAAAGAAGAAAGAGGTGCCGCATCCAGGCAACAAGAGAAAACATAAGCACAGCAGCAGAGGTAGAAACGGGAAGTGCTACCAGGTCTGCGGCCACGGAAACATCTCCCTGTCCCCCGCCCCCAGCAAGTTCCTGGGTTTACAGACGCTCCCGCGAACAGGCATCGCAGTGCGGAAGGCAACGAGGTGTTTCTGTTCTGTAACAAGGATTACTGTCCCCCTTATAGTAACGATTTGTGCTTTTTCTTGAGGGACTAGAAGCATCGTCTTGAACTCCATCCATCAGCACAGGGTGGTTTGCGAGTTTCCAAAAGAAGTTTGATTCTCAATACTACAATGGACCTTTTCCATAGAAATGAACTAATAACAACTTAATCAGCACCAAGACTTTTGTCCAATTTATTTTAGAAAAAGTGATACCTTTTCCCTAAAGTTGTTACATTTCCAACTCCCTACCCTGCCTTTTCTTCAGGTTCTCTCTCTCCAGCAACTTTGTTTGCTTGTATGTTTTTTTGCCAACTGAGGGACCAAGATGAATAAAAAATAAGGATCTCCACAGACTTGTTGAAAATAAAACCATGAACTCTCCAAAATCAAATCCCCATGCCTCTAAAGTCAATTTCTGTGCATGGCTGTTTCATATCAGCACAAAAATTCAGCATTCCTTGTTTCTTACAGTCTGGAGAAAGGCAAAGGAGAACACAGCTTTTGATTACAACTTCCGGAGAACAGAAAAGTTATGGTACAACTTTTGTAAACTGTCCTCTCATTTTTACTGCCCACGAGGGTAAGGGGAAGAAAAAATGAGGAAATTATTTCAATAAAGGGGAGCTCAGGCCCCCTTTAAGGCGACCAAGGGAAGTTACGGCTCCAGGCCTTTCACTTGCTGGTACTGTTTTCACATTTCTATTTCACCCTAGTTCAGAACTTTCTAATATTTCATCTTCACTACCACAGCTCTTTCTCGGAGAGAAAGCACTCACCAGTCACAAAAATGGAGTTGTTTTGGGAACCAATTTTTTTTTTTTTGGCTCTGCTCTTCAATCACCGTGTCGAGAACAGAGTATGGAATAACCAGGAACTTCCCTTGCAACAAAACTCTTGCTCATTCTGGAGACACTCATCTTCCTCTCAGAGGTTACACATCACTCATGGGCACCTCATCTTATTCCTGTTACATACCCCAAGGTCCAGTCTCCCTCAGCTCTCCTCCCTTACCGAGGACATTGTATTGAAGCCTTAATCCCCTCAAACCAAAAAAGAGAAAAGTAACACAGCCTCTCTGAGACGCAGATTAAAACGCTCTGAACTTTCTCTTCGCTTTCTTTTTCCAACCACAACAAGGGAGGCTACGGAGGGACAGCAGGGCTTGGTTAGCCCGAAGGAGACCCCGGGAAAGAAGACGGACCCGAGCCCCGCTGGGTGACCCTAGGAAATCCCCTCGTGCAGCTTCCCTGGACCGCCTCAGGACAGGGAACAACGACCCGAGCGAGGGGCGCGGGACCCCGCGGCCCCTCAGGACAGGGAACAACCATCGCCCCAGCGAGGGGAGCGGGACCCCGCGGCCCCTCGGAGCGGCCGCGCGGGCACTGCTCCCCCGCCCCACCGAACACCCCGCGCACGCGCACCGAGCACGGCCCCCACCGCCTCCCCTTCAGCCGCTAGCTGCCCCCGCCTCTCACCATGTACCAGGTGCCCAGGATGATGGTGCCGGTGCGCACATGGCAACAGCCGCAGCAGCGGGTACTGTAGAGGCGATCACGACCCCGCTTAAACGTCATGGCGGCAACGCGCACCTCCAGCCACCAGACCCACCACCCGCCCTCTCCAGGCGATTCCCGACACCGAGGGCCGTAAAACCCCCGGCGCGGGCGTCACCGCCGCACTGACCAATCAACCGCCAGGAGGGTGTCGCGGGGCGGGCCTATGTTGCCGCGGTGACGAGTGATTGACAGCACAGCAGACCAATAACAACAGCCCTGGGACTGACGCCCCCGCGTTCACCTGCGGCGGCGGGGGCTGCACCTGGGGTGGGGGCGGTGCCCTTTCCGCCATGTTGGGCTTTGCCCGTCTCTGTTGCCGTCCCTCAGGCGGTCTGGCGGGGAAAGGCGCTGACCTGCTCGCCTGGGGCACGGGGAGTAGCTCCCCGGACGTTTGAAGAGCCGGAACTTGGCAGCTGGCGAGGCAGCGAAAGCCTATGGGGACAACTGCGTCGTCTAGAGACGTTCCCCTGTACTTAGTGCGGGTGAGGGGCGGCTCGAGTTCTGCGGCCAGTTCTGAGCCCCTCAGTTCAGGAGGGACATGGAAGTTCTCGAGGATGTTCAGGGAAGGGCAGCAGAGCTGGTGAAGCGTCTGGAGCAGAAGTCTGATGAAGAGCGGCTGAGGGTGTTTTGCCTGGAAAAAAGAAAGCTCAGAGAGAACTTTATCGCTCTCTACAACTCCCTGAAAGGAGGCTGTAGCCAGGTGGGGATCGGCCTCTTCTCTCAGCTGGTAACATCTTGAGAGGACATGGCCTCAAGTTGCGTCAGGGAGGTTTAGTCTGGTCGTCAGGAGGAATTTCTTCATTGAAAGGGTGATTAGACATTGGAACAGAAGTCACTATCCCTGAAGGTGTTAAAAGAAAGACTGGACGTAGCACTTACTGTCATAGTCTGGTTAACATCGTGTTAGGTCATGCTGGATTCGATGATCTCACAGGTCTTTTCCAACCTAATTGACTTTGTGATTATGGACAGCCCTTAATTTCAAAATAGTAGTGAGTAAGTAACGTCTTCTGACGTCCTGATTCCATCTGGGGCAGTGTTAATTTTTGCAGGTGCTAGGAGGGACCATGGCTCAGACATGGAGGTTATTCTATCCCACCTCACATTGCTAGGAGCACAGAGAAAAGGGGTTTCTTCCCGTGCAGAAAAGGTGGAGGAGGGAGCCGACTAGTATTGTGTATTGGGAGCTGGGGCTGGTTTCTTATCTCATTAATGCTTCCAGTATATTGTTGTGCCTCCAATTCTTAACTCCATCCTAATGTAGGAGGAAAGATGAGGAGAAGTGGAAGTGAGAGAGAGCAGTCTGTGATTTCAGAAAGTCTCAGTGGGGGTCCTGAACTGGGGAGTACCGTTCCTAAACCAGGACACCTGGGCAGAGCCTGGAGAAGTCTGCTTTGAGGTACTGCCAACGTCCCCCCGCTGAAATTCACCCAGTGCTGCAGAAGGTTTAGTTCACGTGAACTGTTTTGCTGTTCTTTTGTGTTAATTCCTTGGATTAAAGAATGATACTAAGATTGTGTTACACACTAAGAGGATATGCCATTAGAAAGAAAACAGGAGGTGAAATTTAGTCCGCAGAAGTGCTTTACTTTGTTGGTGACTCCAAGCCCTGCTCAAGCCCCTGTTGGCGAGTGGGTAATGGAAATGCTTCTTTAGTTGCACCGAAACCTATGGGTGCTGCACTTTTTACTATGTTAGTTAGAAATAACATTCTAATTAGAATTAGAAATAATAATGTGTAAATCCAAGTGCTGTCTTCATTTGTGTCTGAGAAGTTTCACCACCACTTAGACACACAGTCTCCTGTTGCCACATGGAGCAGGACGTGTAAACGTCCCCTGACCCAATGGTTTCTGGAGACCTGGGCTGTTGATGCAGAAATGCACACAGTTTATTGTAACTGTACTTGCAGCTGCAGGTATTTCCTTCTTGGCAGTGCACAATCTGAGACACAGAGCCATAAATATTTGCTGTGCAGATATACACCAAGATGTGTGTCAGTATTAATATTGAGTTTTTGCACTTTGAACAATGAGAAAGTAACAAGGGTGACAGTGCTTGTCTTTTTGATACATTCCAGCTTATACAATTAACACATTTTATTGTTTTAGCTGCTTAGTCTGTTTTTAATATGAGCTGTTGCTGAGTTGTTTGAAATTATTTACTTAAGGGCTTTAAAAGTGACCTTTTTATTTTAAATCCCCAGAGTTCCATGGTTAGTGGTTTTTTTTCCTTAGGGCATATTTCATTTTTGAATAAACATGTTGTAAGTGCTGCTAAGATGGCTGTAATGATCCTATTATAAACTTTTGTTTGTTTCTTTAGTACTCCTAATGTTCTCAGCCCTGTGCACAGATGCCGAATTATCAACACTCTGATTTAATGTAGCAAAAAGGGTCTGATTGTAATCAATATACATGTGTCCACGTAACAAAAAACTCAAAAACCAACCAACCACAAACAAACAAACAAACAAACAAAAAACCCAAACAGAAAAAAGAATGTGCATTTTGTTGTAATCAGTAATTTAAAAATCGTTTTTCTCACAGATGGCACTTTGGGAAGCGGAAGCCAACTATTCCTGCTTCATGCATGCCTGAATTGATTACATTGTTCTGCAGAGCTGAGAGATTCTCCTTCCTATTGGTCTGTCCCTGTGTGAAACAGGAACTCACAGGATTAGAATGAGTCAGAAATGAAAGCAGGAGCCCCTTCCTCAAAGTTTGGACATCCACTTGGAAACCTCTAGATCTCACTCCCGGTTCAAATGATTTGTAAGGGCAAGGGTTCCAACTAAGATCTTGCAGTTGAACACTTTCCCTTCGTTAAGATCAAGCTCTCATCAGGCTCAGATTTTCAGGGCTATTTTCATGAGATGAAATAAATCTTAATTAAGTGTTCATATCTTTGTCAGACAGACTCAGAACAAAAATTGATCCGACTTCCTTGAGCTTCACTGCTCGTTATACTCTGCAAACAACAAAGATACTGGGAAGAATAATGTGAAACAAAGAAGCTTTCAACAGCCAGGATAGGCTGATGTGGAACTATTGAATTTGCATAAAAAAAAACCCTCTCCACTTTCTCCTCCCTTAAAAA
>VWYO01001518.1:22618-58055 GCA_013400275.1 Rhadina sibilatrix
AAAAAAAAAAAAAAAAGGAAAAGAAGGATTTAAAGAGTATTTTGAGAATGATTGCATTGTTTCTTGTACTTAGGGGAAGAGGTAATAGGTTAATGATTTTAGTTCTACCCTCTGTGAAAGATTCCAGTTCTTCCATGCCACAAGCAGCCTAGATGACCTCAGGCAAGACACTTCCTTCTTGCTGAGCCTTAATTCTCTTCTTTTTGCTAGTTCAGAGGATTTGTGAGGCTAAATATATTAAAAACTCAGCTTAGTCATGACAGGCCAAGCAAAATCTCACCCAGCATTTGCTAGTGATAAAACTTCCTCACAAATACCAGAAAGACTGTGGCATGCAAGACCCAAAGCATCCACAACACTAAGAGCAGGAAGCCTACACAGATCTGCAAGTCAGAAGCAGCTGCAAAAGAATGATTGGGATTCCTTTACCAGCATGACATTTTAACTCTTTCACTCTCAGCAGGTGGAGAGGGTTTGATATCGAGGTGTTCCTCATTAGCCAGACTAGTCAGGGCTTTCAAAACCTATGTCTAGACAGGAGATTTGCACTTCTGTCTTGAGAGAGCCTGGCAGTGTTTTACCAAACACAAAATAGTTTTGTATAATCATATTTTAAAGAGGTAACAGCAAAACAGCCAGGATCAGGTAAATGAGAGACCAAGCTTCAACTTCTACAAAAAATTAAAGTCCTACACTTGCAAGATGTCAAAACAATGCAGCACTAAAACTGTTTTCTGCTAATTTTTGTAATACCATAGTTTTTCCCTTTTGTGCTGTTCTTCAGTCTATCCTTGGCTGGAAGATGGTAGTTTAATGCTGTAACCACACACTGAACTGTTGCCAGGATGGCAATACTTTGATGAAGTTCTTCTTTCATGCTGTTCTGCATTTGCTGTGTTGTGTGAAGGCAAACCTACATACTCTGAACTGATAACCATATGTAACATTGGGCAGAGTTCATATCACTTTGTAGTAAAAATATTTTCCTGATGGGATTTGAGAAACGAAGGCATGGTGAGATTAACTGATCTGACCAACACTACTGCAGGTCAGTCAAAGCTCTAGGAACATCTTATCCGTTGGCTTCTTTGCCAGGAAATAAAAGGTAAAGTGCTGGACATGTTGGAGCTCCTCCATCCCAAATGGAAGGCACTTGAGTATGAGGGCAGGAACAAGCTACTGCTATTTTTTAAATTTTTTTCCTATAACTTTGTGCATGTGCCTGCTACTCTGCATTCTAAAACTAAAAAAAGAAAAAAAAAAAAAAAAGAAAAGGTTAGTTAGCTTCTCAGACTTGGTTCTTTTCCATACATAACAAACATTTTTAGATTAAAAAAACCCAAAGTTTTTCAACATCGCAGAGAAAGTAATATCTTTACATAGAAACTGCAATATATAACACTGTATGATGCCCTTAACAGAATTTAGAAAAATCCATAGAACTGGTGCAGAAGGTGTGAAAAATACCCAGGCTGAAAGCATGGATTGGCTTTTTGCTTCCTTAAAAAAGATAAGAATATACTACAGTAAAAGCAAGGCATTAACATATCAATGAGGGGAAAAAAACCCTCATATGAATTAGTCAGGGGGAAACTTTCCTGTTGGTGACTCATACAGCAAAATCATCGATATCCTGAAGTCAGCATTGACAAATTTTACCATCCTTTTTCTCCAAGATGAATTGTGTAGGAAAACAATCTAATTTGGATGATCAGTGGTTTCTTGTAAAAAGGATTAGAAAGTAATAAGAATGTAGCACAATGAGTTTTGTGATTATTGAATTTTACTCTTGTTTACTGAATTAATCAACTTCATTTTGGGATTCCTAATGTAATGTTCCAAGCTTCTGTACTATTTGTTCTAGTTGGTTGCTGTTAACAATATGAATTATCTTTTACCAGTATGAGTCAGTTTAATTCAGTTCCAAAACTTTTAAACTCATAACAAATGGGTCACAAAGTCAGGGTTAGAAAATAAGCTAAAATACGACAGCATGATATAAAATTTTTCTAAGCCTTGGACCTTTTCTGGGTTATTCACTGCATGTTCAGACTTTCTAAATCTCAAACACTGAATAAAATTTCATTTAAGAGAATCAAAGTCTGCTAAATTAAAAAAGCTGTGGTTCATATACAGCAGCCTCCACACAGCTGAGAAGCTATGAAAATATCTAAAAATAACATGATCTAAAATGGTACTTGCGATTTCAGATATGTCAGTGCTTTCACATGAACAACAGTGAGCACTGGAAATGGAAAATCTCCTGTACTCACTGGCAGGCCCCTCCTTCCAGCCCTCAGCATGGACTTGCCCCTCCATGAATCTTGGCAGGGTGAACAGGAGGAGCCTGAGGACCTGAACACTGCCTTCTCAGGGAAGTAGGCAGCCACCTTCTAGTGGTTATTTCTTTATGCATTGGCTCCTTGACTGAGTTTGCAGTTCGGGACACCAGCAGGTTTCCAGGAGGAACACTGTGGCAGGCAGCTGCTGCTGCCAGAAGAGCTTGATAAAGCCATTTGTCATGAATCCCTGTAATGTGCACTGCACAGAACCACCGCCCGTGGAAAATCGTGCATCCAAAGTGAAATCAAAGTTTAATGGAAAATAGCGTTTACCAATTTGTTGATATTCTCTTGGTGGGATGACATAGGGGTCAGTTACTCTTAGAGTGGCCTTCTCCCCAGAAGACACAGGAAGTTGGTGTCTGAGATCAATGCATTAGTGTCTGTTCAGTCAGTATGGCAGGACCTTTCCTTTGCAGGAACACCTGCAGGGCTGAATGTCAGGGATGGCACATACTGGAAAGTTCATTTGACCTCAAAAAGACCCGAGTTTGGTTCAGTACAATCAAAGCAGGACAAGGTTTCCTATCTGATTTTTGTGATCCATGACATGAAAACTGTCTCTCACAACATCCACCTGCCCTTAGAAAATACTCAGCATTACAGAGTAGGCCCGTGTTGTAAGCATAGTAAAGAAATTATTTCCTGTCAGGCAATTAGCATGTCTACCTGCTAGTCAGCTTGTGGCTGTGCCACCGATCTGCACATTGGGTGGGACCTTGAAAGTCACAGACAATTACAGTGATCAGTTATGGATAATTATGGAACAGCAGGCCAAATTCCTCTCTAGGGCTGCCTGTCTTTACCCTGGTGGTGTTACATCATGGTTTAAATGTGAAGCAAAGCTTCAGCCTCTGCATCTGCATCCTGCTGTCTGCCTGCAAATAAACACAACAACTAGGTCAGGAGTTTGTCAGTTACATAATCAGCCACATCTTAATGCCTGTGATACTATGGATTCATCACATATAGATATGGCTTTTTTTTATTATCTTCCACCCTCAAGAGGCTGCCCACAAGAAGGAGCATCATTACAAAAGCAGAGCAGACTGAGTTTAAGAGAAAGTAGGAACTTAAAAACCGTGTACTTCATCATTTACAGCTGCGGCTGTAAGAATTAATTGCTTGTCCCTAACCAGATCATAGATGTTTGCCAGCCACATTTCATCCCACCTCCCACACTGTGGCTGCACCAGAGGCTTGATTTCCAGCCGCTGAGCCATTTGCAGGCTTTTGGCTGTTCCTAAGGCAAGTGCCTCTCAAGCTGCTAATAAATTGCTTACAGAAAAGGCAGGGGGTGCCAGCTGGACCTGGCCCACAAACTGGCAATTAGACTACACTGGGTTATTGAATGACCAGAGAGAACTACTCTCAATTGACTCTTCTAAGGGATAACATTCAGTTATAGCTCAAGCAATGCCTTAGCATGTTGGGGGGATGTTGAATCTTCTGCCTGAGGATTCATAGTCTCCAGAGACAACAGTCTCCAGCGTGATGGCTTTTCGGACTGGGAAAATGCACACATCCAGCACACCCATTTAATCCCCCAGAGCCAGGAGCAGCAGAGCCGGCTGATGATCTGCACAGCCTTCAGTCTTAAAAGCACAGAAACCAGGGAATAACCTGAATGTGGTGATGAAGGGGACTTTCTTAAGGAACTCAAAAGTCTGATATTCAAAGCATCTCCAGGGACTGTTTATTAAGCTGCGTGATGGCTTTTCAGCCTGACAATTGGGAAGTGGAAGAATGGAAGTTGGCGGAATTGCTTAGAGCTTTGTGTTCTGGTTTGGTTGTTTTTTGTAAATTCAGTTTTCTCACTGAAGAACACTTCTGCATCCCTGGGAGCCTGTGCAGCAGCACTGCTGGGGGATGTGGTACAGGAAGGCTCCAGGCACTGCCACAGCCATATCAAAGAAGCAACAACCAACATACCCTTTCCTAACTGCTGACAAAACAGATGAATCACACAAGCATGCTGTACATTGCCACCCCATTTACCTTGAAAGGTGCTTTTCAATTATTTAGGAAAGCCTATGATCAAGAATATTTAGTTGTAGGAGTATATTTTTTTTTGCCTACATTAGAGTGTGCTATTAAATAATATGCTGCTGTAAACTGTTGAGCCCATCTGTATTACTGTGATGACTTCCCAGAGGTGCAACAGTGAAGCCAGAAGGAAAATGCAGGCCACAGCCACCACTGAAGTCAGGAAGAGGGGTACTGAAGAATTTGACAGAAAAATAGTAATAAAATTTGCTGCTGCTTGTCATCAGCACCTCAGTCAGTTTGTCAGTGTTGTAAGTCTGGATTGTTCTTTCATCCCAACAACAAAAGAACGTCATGAGGATTTCCTAAATATAGAAGAGTTCAGATGAAGGGAAACTCCTAAAAAATTTGTAGTACCTTAAAAAAGCTTGAAAATGGAGTGGTTCTAGCAAAAAACACATGCTCTTACTCACACACATACAAATTAAATAAAACAGCTCATGAGTGTTGGACTTTGGACAAAAGTTTTAATTTTTAATTATAAAAACAGTGACATTTGAAATCCTGAAAAATGTTGAAATAAAGCATAATTACAAAGACACCAAAAATTTTACAAGCAGATATAGAGAAAAAAAGCAGAAGAAATCTGTAGTCCACCAATCTTGTGAGCTTCTCTTTATCTCTTTTTTTTCTTTCTTTCTTTTTTGGATGACAGAGGTTATCTTCAATGCTAAGCAAAGGCCATGGGCAGCATCCTGGCCCCAATGAGGTCAGTCAATGTTTTCTACTGGCTTCAGAGATAGCAGAACTTTGTTCATTACCCACATACTCATTAGCACGTCTTCTAAATCCTTGAACTTGCTGTACCTGTTCCTCCAGTGAGGCCATGTATTTTCTTGTTATGCATCTATTCCAAACCAGTTACTTTCCCAATAAAAGCTCTTTGGTCTGTTCAGTCCATTCACAAACTGCCAATATTTCGCCTACGCTGAGACACAAACACCAAGATGTGCAGATCCTAGACAGTGGGCTGCTAAGTGGCGTCAGTTAAGATTACCCCTCCCCTGCCTGTCTGAAACAAGCCTACTGTGCTAAATATCAGGGCACACAGTACAGCTAACCACCCCAAAAATCACAGCACAAGAGAACTGCCCTTCAACATATAGTAGCTAAACTCTAAATACAAACACATTGCTGCAGTTAATTGCTTCTCTGAAGGGTACAGCCAATTTGACAGCTATGCAACAGATGAAGGCCATCAGGGAAAAGTGTTGAGCTGCAGGTAAAGCTTAGACAAGCTGGGATCAGGGATGCCGTGGCAGAAGCACAGAGCTCTCTGGCTCCATGATGCAAACAGGAGTACAGCTGTGGCAATGTAAAGCCACAGACATCCCTGGTTATTCACTGTCCTAGTGAAAAGAGTTTCACAGCATCAGCCCAAAGCCTACAAATGTGCACACATTTAACATGCATTAGAAACCATCCTTCCACCATCTCCAAAGGCACAGAGTCAAATGCAGATGGAGATTTGAGAAACACTATCTCATGCTTCGAGGCAGCACTTCTGAGATTGCTCAGGCACAGTCTCAGGACTGTCTGAAGACCCCTCCAGCTACCACCAAAGCTGCAGCTCCTCTGGGGATAAAGGGCTTCTGCTTTTAGTGGTGTCAGTTCAGCATTGTTTATAAACCACAGTATTCTATCGTAACACATTCTCTCCTCCATACTGAGCCCTCTGACAAGGAGAATACACCCTTCATTAAATACTAATCAGACTTAAAAACTTTATTCACAAATTTAGTTCATATTAGAATATTCAACTGACAAAATGATAAAAAACTTCCAAACATCAGATTAAGAAAATTATTTTTAAAAGTTACCTCAGTCTACTATAAGTACAAATGCAACATGCTTTGGACATACAGACTTTAAACTTTAGCCCACCATGAAACCCAGGGAGAAAAATGCGTTTAGACCATCTTTCCAAACAAGTTAAAAACCTCCTTTAGAAATATTCCTTGAGGAGCAAACTAGTCTGATGCAGGGCAAAAAGTATAAATATGACAAGGTAAGAGTCAAAAATCTGACAATAGCAGCCACCAAGGATTTAAAGAGTTAGGAGGTTGGAGAATGATCCATGTTATTCTCCCTTTGTTTCTGAACAGTGCTTCCTTCTGTACATTACTAGCCTGTCAGTGAGCACCTCTGCAGAAATGCCAGAGGAGACCAGACTAGCTGGTGGATCCTCCATGGGACCAAAGCACAATCACAGTCAGGTACAGCCCGACTATTTCTACAATGGCATAGAACACTACAAGTTGACAAACAACATGACAGCAAAAAAAACTGAAAGGACTTAATGCAACCAGTCAAACCCCATTCAACAGCTTTTGATCTAGGGCAGCAGCTTGCAATGAACAGCCACTCTGTTTCAAAACCACCTTCTGTGCACAGCCTGCTCCCTCTCTCTGCTCTCTCACACACTCACGCTCTCTGGCTCACTGCTCCTCTTCTCTTCCTCTCGCTGGGAGGTCTCCTGGAGCCTCTCTTTGCCTGGGGCTCAGCGGCATCGCAGAAAGCAGAATCCTTGCAGCTCATTGGCATGTCTGCCCCATCGGGTTGGCACTCTGGCAGCTACACAGCTCCCTCAAGTCTCTTTCTTCATTTTCTTCCTCTTTCTCCTCTCCTTTTTTCCAGGTACACCTGCCATACAAACAACAGGGACAGTGCACAAATCTTCCACATCTAATTGCATCCCTGAGAACTGTTGGTTTTTTGCCTGATGAAGAAGATTTAAGGGTTCTTAGATGTGTTTTACAAGGCCACCTATTTTCAAGGGTAATTCAATGTCGTGGGGGGACTCAATGGTTTTAGTGGGCTCTGGCTTACTTATATTTGCTTCTGTTTCATGTTGAAAAGAGCTGTGCAAAAATTACTGTCACTAAATGCAATAGTAGCTTGATTTTTTTTTTTTTTGCTCAGTAGCCCTGAAAAGAACAGGAACAGGCATTTGTCACAGAAAAGCCTCTGAGTAATACAGAGCCTCTCAAAGAATTAAAATATGCAGCTGAAGAAGAAGCATTTCACATATTCACTTAAAAATGCATTTGTGAATACTTACTAGATTACACATTATTCTGAAAATTCATTAGATGTGCAAAAACAATCACTTACCGTTATTGGGTGAATTATTAACAACGTCCAAGGATCTTTCGAAGGAAGCACCGACTGCATCACTGCTATGTTTTGCAGATATCAAGTCCCTAGGGCCTTCTTCCATTCTTGTTTGCAAACCTTGCTGGGGCTTAATTGAAACAATATGCTTCACTAAGCATATGAGTTAAACGAAGCATATGCAAGTACAAAATATGAGAGAAAATGTCATTATTGTGGGGCATTTAAAGAAACTGCAGGACAAATTAATTTTTACATGACTAGAATATTTTGCCATGTTATCTACCTACCTCTTATTTATTTGTTTTAGAGGGGATGAAAGTGTTGAAATTGTCTTTCAGTGTTATTTTTCCCCTTGCTTCCCCCAGTTAACAGAAGAGCAGCAAGAAATACTGAGATGAGAGTACTGGCATTGTGTAGTGACACTGAAGAGTAAGATGTGCCCTGTGACTGCTAAATGGCTTGAGTCCACAGAAACACTGGAGATAGCAGAAGGAGTGTCATGAGCAACTTTGTGGATCTGGCTTCTTAAGAAATTTCATTTTTTATGTCCATCTGAAGGCTGAGCTTGCACAGCAGCATTTGGGGCACCAGACACTAGCATTTGGGGCTGACATGCAACATGAGCTTCTTCTGGCCCATCGTAACCACGTCAGAAGAAGCAATGCTGTCCTGAGGAGTCTGAACAGCACTGTTAAAATTATTCATGAAGGTACACACAAAGCTAAACCAACTGACTGGATGTGCAAGAGAGAGAATGGTATGGCAGCACTCTGGGAACTGATAGGATAGCCTAATCATTATGTGGATTGTGGTCAGTGAGGTAGTTAAAACCTTTCCCCTAAAATGGAAGCATCAGGAGATCTGGGAGCAAAATTGCTGCAAGGATCATGAGAGACCACAGTGGGTATGAGGGGAAGACAAATGATTTAAAAAAAAAAATCAGCTGTACATGTCCAGAAAAACATATTCTGTGAAATACAATTTGGACATTTTGGGCATTCCCCTCCACAATTTCTCATTTCACTGAGCACCAATCACAGGCAAGGACTGATCCAAAAGCCAGTCAACATTCTGTTCCTTTCCGCTTCCCATTTCAAATGAACTGAGATTCTCCACAGCCTTTCTCTGTTGCACTCTGAGACATTTTTCTCTCAATAAGCTTTTTAGTGGTATAACAGTGGCCTTGTTTTATCTTCGCTGACTTTTGGGAACCACCTTTTCATTACTGTTGATATCTCTGGGTGACCTACAGCTACAGCTACAGATGAAAGTGTGGCCAATTGTACACTAAATTTGGAGCGCATCTGGTTTTAATTATGGATGAAAAAATGTTTAGGCAGATGCATTCCAAGTTTAGTGCATAACATTCTGTACTGCAAAATCAAAGTGCTTTGAAAATAGTTAGGGAATACTATGTTGCAAAACTCCACTGTGCTCATAACTTCTTTTTATAGGGAGACAGAGAGAAGAGAAAGCCAGAAGACAGAGAGGAAGAAAAGTCTCCCTTAGGTCATCCTAACAGAGAAGAATCCCCCTCTGCTCATAGAAAACAGAATGCTACTCTTGGAATACAAAATACTCACATGCCTCGGTCCAGCTCCACCCCGTGCTTCCTTCACTTCCATTTTCTTCTTCTTCCGTTGTGTTTTGCTCTCAGGTCCAGAAAGGCAGAAACGAATGCCTGCTTTGCCTTTTGGCAAATCCTGAAAGCATCAGAGATTTTGTAAGAGGAGTCCTGGGACAGCTAATTTTGGGGCTTTTTTCAGGAAAACTGATTACCTCCAGGAGTGTGTGCTGACAGTGTACAAGCAGGGCTGTCTCTCTGAATGGTGGGCACACCTCAGCTTAACACATCTCTTTGCAAAAAGCTCAGCATGCTCTTCCCACTGCTGCCCAAAGGGAACATTTCCCTGGGCATCTAGAAATCATTTAAACAGCAAGACTTCTGCTTCTGCATCTCCACCCAAGATACCACTGTATCACTGTCACCAAACCCTGATATCAGCAAACTTAAATAAATATGTCCTGGGTGCCCAAGATGCTGTGAAGGCCGTGTCAGCTCTGGACTCCACACCTCTTTTAAGGCCTGGGTATTTGAGAAGGTCAGCAGCAGTAGGGTGCAAACAGCCAGGGTTTGCTGCTTAGGACAGCAAGACCAGGGGGATGATGAACTCCCAGAACCAGCCAACTGCCCCCAGCCCATTTCATGCCCCCTGCAAGTGTGTTCCCCAGCTCCAGCTATCTCAGACATATCAGGCATGCCAAGCACTTCCTCCCAGCATGAGAAAGCCCCCATAACCAAAGGAGCCTGGTTTCAGGGATGGAGTAGAGACCCCAGTGTGGATGAGATTGACCCCAGAGGACCAGGTCTCCCTTGGCCACCAACAGCCCTGCCTCACCTTCTCATCCCTTGTCTGGTGCTCCTCATCTCCAGTCCAGTTTCCCCACTCCTCCGTGGGAGCCTTCCAGTCAGAGTCCAGGTCAATCACTGAAGGGTCACCTATTAGGGCAAGCATACTAATGAGTTATGTTCAAATCCATACTACTTCCCAGCCTCACATGAGTAGCACAAATGCTGCAAAAATACCTGACGCCTTCTTGTTTGCCCATGTAGTATTTGGATGTGCATGTATGCATGTCTTAAATGTGTTAAAACATTTACAAAATTATTTTTAAAATGTATTAAGACATGTACATTGACTGCCAATTCACATTTCAAGAGTGACAGCACTCTTCAGGACAGGAGAAAAATGAAAGAAGGGTAGAAAAGCACATACAAAAACAAAAGCCCTTCCAGCCTGCACTTCAAGAAAACAATCTTTACAAAACTAATAGTGTGGCTTGTCAAATATTTCTTTTTAATTTTATGAAGAAGGATTGAAGCATATCCAGAAACACTGGCAGACACAACAGGCTCTTCCATTCACTGCCACACACCATGCTCTGGGCAATTACTCATATGGAAGAGTAATATTAACAAAGGATTTGTGCATTCATTATTGCTCCCATTGGTGTTTTCTTTCTTTCAAAAAATAGAACCAAGTACATTCTCAACTTCATCTTCCTTTTCTATTTTCTTTTTTTGAATGTAAACCAGAAAAGCACCATCCTGATTTCCAAACCTCCTTAAGATACAACTCTAAATAGGCATGAAATAGGTAACACCTACCCTGCATCAATTCTGATAATTTCATGGGAACTGGGCAAAAAACTTTTCAAAATCTCTTATGTTTCTCTATCTTTCAGCATCTGAACCTTTGAAAATCTGGCTGCAACTCTCAACTGCCTCTCCACAAAGCACTGGCAAACTATCCTCAGTCAAGAAGGCAACAGAGACCAGTTTAATTCCTTCACCCAAACTGAATGAGCTGCAAAAAAAGCAGATAAATCAGCATAAGATGTTGAAAGAACTACTTGATTATTTTTTAACAATTTGAATGTAACAATCTTAAGTCTTATCCTAACAGGAAGAACAACTTAAAAACATGACATACAATGATAACTCTTAGCTGATTACTTCTCTTTAAAAAAAAAATCCCAAGCTGGATGGAAAAACTTCTACTTGAAGCAAGGCCAAAACCAAAAGCATGCTGGGAATGATAAAAGAAAACCGTTTCCAAAATGTTGCTCTGACCAGTTTGCTGCCAAATGTTATAAACATGATTATGAACATTGTTCAAGTTTCTCAGTTTAAAATCCATGCCTTCTATATAGACAATATGTCTTTCCTTCTTCAAAAACAAAAGGAACAGCTAATTTTGAATGCACTCCCCAATAAAATTCCAATCCAAAGTAGAATTCAGTCTCCTGAGCTGCAAGGCAGCAGCTCTGCTGATGGATGCTCTCGTGGGTGTGCAAGCAAAACATAAGACAAGGAAAGCCACAACTGTTGTTTTCACCTTTTTTACGCTATATCAAAAAGTGCATTTATGTATATACTTCGAAACATTAAAATAGTTTTGATGGCAAACTGCCTGCAATGGGTTTACTTAATGCTTCACCCTTGTCACATATGGGCATGAAACTTGGCCAGACAGCAGTAACTGCCTCACCTCAGAATTACTCTTCCCAAAGTATTGTGTCCCGGGGGTGTTTAAAATCAACTCAGACTAAAATTAAGGGCAATATAAGATTCTTTACAATTTGCTGGATTTGATGGGGAAATCGGATTAAATGTACTTATCCCAAAGCTCTGATTAAATGTACTTATCCTAAAGCTCTGACTTAAAATCTCTTCTGTTGTGTAGCATACTTCCCTTCTACAGTGGCATCTCCCACAGTGTCTTTAAACTTTGAATACTCTCTAGTATTTTTAAATCTGATTCTCCTTGGGTCATAATTCTCTCACAGGCTAAAACTGATTGGTAATTCCTGGGAACACAAACACTAAAAGGGATGTGCCGTGCAGCAGGATGTCCTCCTGCTCCCCATGTGGATTTAGCCCTGACAGAGGTGGTAACTCTCTCAGCACAACACTGACCAACGTCTTGGTAATTCCTGCTGTTTATTTTTACAAAAGCAATGCTGTTAAATCTCATGTTCCAACTATGTTCTTGCTTGTAACCCACCCCAGTCCTCCAGCAAACTCCACCAAGACAAAACTGTACTTTTCTGTTGGCAGCAAAGAGTGCATTTCAAGGCCAAGGTGGTTTCCATAATTACACTTTGCACCAAACAGTTTTAGATCCTGAAAGGGACAACACCAAAGGTGTCTTCAGAAATCAGGGAGGCTGCAGCCTCTCTGCAGGCAGAAAGTGCATCCCAGCAGCAACCACCCGAACACCCTTGGTCTCCAGTCTCTCTCCTGTGTAACGAGGAGCAGACAGGGAGCAGATGGCAGTGCCCTGGGGGGTGTTGGGGAGCAGGCAAACAGCAGCAGGATCTGGTCAAAGGAGACAGTCAGCAGGTTCTCTGTGCCTGCTGATAGATAGGGTGGAGTACAGTACTGTACAGGCTGAACCTAATTATCTGGCCTAGAAAATGAAACTGGAAAGTGCTGCAACAAAACTCAAGTCTGTGTCACCAAGAAGAGGATTAAAAATTTTCTGATCTGGAGTTGTACATTTGGATTCTAATCTACCAGCATCTCTCTTGGCATGCTGTCCCAAAATATGGGCAGCAGAAACTTGAGGGAGGCTCACCTGGCAGGGCAAACCTCTCAGTAGGCTGCATATTGTCCATGGCACTGAGCTTTACTGTGGCTTGTGTAGAAAACCCACCCCTTTGCAAAGGGCAGTTTATTGTGCTACAAACACAGTCCTAACCCAAATCCTTGCCAAGACATCACTTGTAGACATCATTTGTGGACTAAGTGTAATACATTCAGTTGAAATGCGTAGATAATTTCCAGCCTAAAGCTGGAATTTCTGTGTTACAGGTCAATAGCCGGGTGGAGGAATCCCTTATTTGGCACCTTCCTTCAGCATAATTCAGCAGAGGCAAAATATCAAATAAACCCCAGACTGAAGACTTCTTTTAGTGGAATAAAGCTACTGACTCCCATAAAACAAAGGAATTACAGTTGATTTTAACTCTGGAACAGAAGGGAGGTTGGAAGTCAGGAGACATAGGATCAGGAGATGCGGAAGTTTTCTTAAGGTTATGGGGAAAATTTGCTTTGGCAATCAAGAAGGATTCATTGGGAGGGTGCCAATACACAGATAAAAAGTGACTCTCGTGGTCATGAGATGCTGCATTTGCAAAGCAGAATGTGGATTTTCTGAGATTGCACTGCACTGTTGCCAAAGCACAGGTCCACTGCACTTGGAAGCAGATGCATGGGATAAAATCAGTATTTCTTTGCCTTGGAACCAGACACAAGTGCTCTAAAACAGCCCAGCAGGCCATACTATGTGGGTTACTTGTTTTATAACAGCAAAACCAGCCACAGCTTGTGATGCATTCTGTGAGACAGCAAAGCTGAAGTACATAAATGTCACCAAAGAGGCAGTGGCAGATGTGTGGCATAGGTACACAAAGGGAGTATTAGGAAACACATCCAAGTAAAGCTTCCAAGGCAGAGGCAGGAGGATCAAGAACAACCCTGCAGAAGATGCAAGAAAGGCACCTGGCTGAAGCAGAGCACTTCCTGGGCTCAAAAATAAAGTGAATTATGTCAGGACCTGAAGTGGTTCAGCCCCCTTCCTTTCTCTTTTTGACAGGAATGAAAACTATGCAAACACTAATAATGAGTAGGGAAAGATGATGAACAAAGCTTCCCGCTTTGGGTCCCCTTCCCTCATGGCAGAGTCGTGGCCACCTCAGCCTGCTGGTGGAACTGCTGGGACTGCAGCCACCAGTGCTGACCATGTCACTTCAACTGCAAGACACTGAATGCCCCCAGCTAACAAAAGCTTAGATTGCTGAGGATTAATTATTTGAATATGCAGAGACAATGACTGATGATAGAATGAGAATTTCAGAATCAATGAGGTTGGAAGTGGCCTCTGGAGATTATCTAGTCCCCCCTCATGGCTCACAGAGGGCTCAGCTACAGCAGGTTTCTCAGGAGAGTTTTAAATATTTTGAAGGGTCTGCAACCTCTCTGGGCAAACTGTTCTGTTGCCTGACCACTCTTACCATAAAAAAAAGCTTTCACTTATGAATAAGAGGAAACTCACTTCTTAGCCATTTGCCTGTTCCCTACTCTCCAGGCTGACCATAGGTAATGACCCCATCAAGTGCTCATACACAGGCATGGCTGGACCTTCTCCAGTATGTCCCTGACTGTCTTGTACTGGGGAGCCCAGAAATGGACACAGGACTCCAGATATGACAATAATTAAGAATTAACCACTAGCTATGACAATAATGAAGAACTAACCAGCAGCAGTGTGTATCATTAATGAATGTCAACACAGGAGTGTGTGGTTTGGAAACCAGCCTGAGTGAGAGTCTTAAATATTCCAAAAGTGACTGCCCTTTACTAGTTCCCTTTACCACTAACTCCCTCTCTCGCTCTATGCACGTATCCTTTCAGTTGTGCCAACACTTAAACCTCAAGCCTTTTGTAAGTGAGGGTGTTATTATTGCTGGTACTTCACAAAAAGATAAGCCGATGTGGAGCAGGGAGCAGGCCAAGGCAGCTCCACCAGCCAGGCCAGAGGCAGGAGTCCAGCATCCAGCTCCTTTGGCTGTACCAGTCCAGCACAGAACAAAGAGACTCATTACATGTACTGCTCTGGACTTGATAAAATAACCCCAGCTCATATTTCGGCTACGAATGGCATTTTTTTTTAGTTCCCAAGCCTGCAAGAGCTAACAGGCCACATTTAACTGTCTAAGAGCTCATTTTGCCTGCAGCGCCGACCCTAATGCCAACCATTACCTCATCTAAAGTCAGGGAATACATGTTCCTGATGCACCCCTCCCCTGCATCAATATCAAGGCTGATGATTCAAAGGAAAAAAAAAATACCATGGCAAAAAAGCAAGCTGTAAGACAGACAGAAACCTCTAAACACTTCTGCTCTGATGTTTGCAGAAGCAAGCTGCTGAATTTGTTCCTATCGTTCTACTCTCAGACAGATATGGAACTCCAAAAGCAGAGATCTGCTTGGCTTTGCAAGTGCAGATCAAGCCCAGAGTGTGCCAAGCCTGACATGTGCTAAATGTGGTGCAAGGGAATGGTGCTGAAGAGCTGCCCACACTGCCTCCCTCCATCCCGCGTGGGCGTGACGGGCTCCAAAGTTGGAAAGGGCCAGGCACCCATTGCAGCAACGCAGGGGTAAAGAAACACAGCAACAAGGGAAGGGAAGGCTCATGGCTGGGGATTTTGTTTTTATTCTTTTTAAAGCAAACTGTGCTATTTATAAAATCACAGCCAAAATGATGCATCTGCCGCAGAGCTTCAGTTACCGCTGGGCAGAGAAGCAAGACAACCACAGTCTTTTTCTCCTTAATGCATTCCACCCCTCTGGGTTCTCCTGCAGTTAAGCAATCAGAGCAGCTTGAGCACAAAGAGGTTTGCTCAGCTCATCAGCCATCAATCCTGCAAGAGCAGAGAAAGGCCTCCCAACAACAGGAGTATATATAAATACTTCCTTGATCCTGACCAAAAGGTCAAGAGAAAAGGCCATCAAATACCCACACTGTTCATGCCAAATTATTCCAACCACTCAGGACCCATGCTTGTCTTTCTTTTAAAACTAAAAAAACACCCATTACCAGACATAAAAAGACTGAAATCCTGATTGCCACAGTGCACTGTGGAGTTGTATTCTGCATCTGGGTTCAGGGCATTTCCAAGCAAATTTAAAATTTTGGCAAAGGTACATGGACGTTGAAAAGCACCCTGTCCTCCCACTGCTCCCCCTCAGCCACCCCACTGAGCCCGGGCTGCAGCTGCCTGGAAAAGGCTCACTCAGCTCCACCTTCCCACACAACGATGGGAGGAGGGAAACACAATGCTTCAGTTATGAGAACCAAACACAGCTTTGAACTCGTTTCACAATTTCACTAATCTGAGTTGACTGGTAACACGTGGGGCTTTTTGAAACACAGAGCCCATCCTGCTGCCTCTGGCTCAGGAAGTCCCTGACCCGCTCTCCGCAGGGTGTGGGGAGGGATCACCCTGTGCTTGCCCTGTTCCTGTGCTTATCTGCCCGCAGCTGATAGCAGTGCAAGTGCTGGAGAGAGGACTGGGGAGCCTGCAGACAGCAGACTACTGGTGCTGCTGCTCAGGAGCTCTAATTACACTTTGCACCAGTATGTACGCACCGAAACAGACTGTACCTACTGCATTATTTGTTTTTCTTCTGAGGGAAAACAAATAAAATGCACTTTCTTGCCCTTCTCAAGGGTTCCACATGGACAACTGCTGCCCTGACGCAGCTCACAGCAGCTCTGGGTACCTCCTCAAAACCAGACCCACGTGGGATTTCTCCAGCAAATGAGCCACATGGAAAGTGGACCCTGATGTCTGAGGCTTAGGGAATGGACTGAGGAGAGTTCCTGCATTGGTGCACTTGTTTGTCTACAGAAAAAGGGCAAAGAGACATACCCTGCCCCTGCCACGCATCATCTGCTGAGAGGAAAGTCGAGCTGCCATGCCAACAGCATCTGGAAGGACTGTCCTCAGATGGTTTACTCTTCACGTTATCTGCACAATGGGAAAGCATCTTCATTAAAAAATTAAGCCAAAAACCCCCAAATCTCAAGCCTAAAAGATAATCACATAGGTATATTCACATTATTAAAACCAATTAATCATGTCTGCTTGCTATGTCACGATGCCTGGACGTTATGTAATTTAAGCCACATGTTAATCTATGCTTCTCATCATAATGGATTTATTAACAAAGGCTGGACGAGGACACTACATGCATAAGTTATTAAAAACAACTCACTCAGGAGTGGCTACACTAACAACGTTCAGCAATGTAAACTTCTGGCACATCTCTGTTAGGGACCTAAGGAGGGTGCAGAACAAAAGCTGCATCCAGAGTATCCAGCTCCAACTCCCACCACCTTCAGTGAGAAGGCTTCTGCTCAAGCTAACAGAAATCCATAATTACCAAATTGCTCCATAAAAGAGCACAGGTGAGAGAGCTGCTGGAGGAAAAAGAAAAAGTTGTTTTGATGATTACTTTCAGCAATTAAAGCAACCAGTAGGATTCACATGCCTCCCTGAATGACCCTCCTTAGCCCCTTTCTAAGGCCTGTACGTAACAGACTAGGGTATTCTTCACATCTTTCATAAATGGGGGAGGAGGGGTGGTTCACATCTCTGACTTTTCCTTTCTTCCTTTCACTTAATGAACTCTGAGGTTTATGCAGTTGTGTATGTTTGATTTTTTGCTGCATAAATGCAGATGTTAAAAAATATTTCTCCTAGTTGAGTACTTATACATTAGGAACTGTTGAATCTACTGACAAAGTGTTGGAAAAGAGATGGTTAAATATGGCATCTGATAAATGAATTGCCTTATCTGGCTTTAGAAGCTGATTTCAGCATTCTGGCTAACATCACACACCCTGTTTTGTGCACAGATATGTTTCTATGCTAGTCTTGAGCATCTCTAACAGATTCAGGACGAGACTTTGCATTCATCATCCAGCTAAACTTTCAGTCAAATGTGAATTTCTGGTAGGCAGGGAATGTATGAACCAGGGGTGCTTGCAATCAATCAGTGAAGGCTGAGAGTGGCAAAGATGCAAAGTGAAAGCCAGAAACAAAGCTTAACTCAATACAGAATGAGATGCTCCATCCTTCTCAAGGCCACGGCATGGAGAGGCTCAAGCAGAAAACCCCTCAGTGTGCTGGATGAGAAGTTGCTGGCTAGGCAGCCTCTACCACAGCTTTTCCAAGCTGCACACTCACTCCCTCCCTCAGTCTGAAATTCTCGGAATTTGTTGGTTATCAGAGCACAGCAGAAACCTTCTGTGTGAGTCAACTTAACAGAAAGAATCTGTAGGGGAGGCAATTTTTTTTTTTATTTATTCCAAGATAAGTACACGAGTTTGGAAAGCACTCAATAAAAGGTTCTGATGCCGCTCCCTAAAACACTGTGTGCTGGATTGCAGATGCAAGCAAGCTCTGCAAGGGAGAGTGACTAATGAGCTGTGGCTCCAGGGGAGGAGACACATGTGTGATCAATGAGAGCCCTTAGCCAAAGCAGCTAAGAAAGTGATAGAAGAAGTCAGGTAAAAGTACAATGAGAGGCCACTCACCTAAATCCCTGGAGAGGTCTGACAGTGTCCCAAAGGTCACAGGACAGGATTTTACATCTGCAATATCCCAAGTTCCTGCATTTAAAATGCAAACAAACAGTAACTCAAAATCTGATGTCACGTTCAGTTTCTACCACATGCTCCCAAGCTCATTATAGCCCTTCCATGTTCTCTTCATTCCAAGCCTGCATCCACTGCTGTTGCTGGACAAGAACCAAGCAAGGAGAAATCATCTTTATGGACAGAGAGTCCAGCCCCGTCACCTTCTCAGACTTTCAACGTGCATGTCACACCAACATGGCACTTCTCTGGACCTGAATTCCTCACTCATCTGAACAGATGCTCCCTTTATACACTGCTGGCAGAAGTTGTCATGTATTGGAATTTGTCACGTATTGGAATTTGGCCTTTTGAAAGCATTAGAGTAAAAACGGTAGTAATGTCCTCTCCCATCAACTCTGCACCTTTCTCTAGCAGAGAAGGCAACTCATATGAGGGCAACCTAAAAGCATTTTCTGAATCATCAGAGTACTGGATTACTGCTGCTGAAGGTGAGTCATCATGTGGCCTTATATACCATTCAATTCAGCCACCGTGCTCAATTAATTTGAGAATGAAGTCAAAATCAAATGCTTTTGATTTAGGAATACCCTGCCTTTTCCTGTTTTGAAATACATGGATATAACCTGCAGCCTAACTCTGACCACGTGTGAGCATCCTCAGAAGGCAAGGCTTTGGTTGTGAAGGACACAAATAATACCTGTGATAGAAAACAATTTGTACTCAGCAGGTACTCTACAACACAAGAAATTTCTGCTATAAGGACCCCTTTTTGCACATGACTGGGAAATAAATGGAGTGGGTCCAAGGGGGGTGGACATCACTGTGTGTGCAGGATGAATGTCAGTGAGGCTACACTCTGATGAGGACACAGCAATTTGTGAAACTTCCTCTTGGCAATATTTGAATGTCAACACTCACCTACATTGGAGAAAACATCATCTTCTGACCTGGAGAGTGCTGATTCTTCCCGTAGGGCTCCTGAGCCCTTCAGCAAGGTCCCACACTCTGCCTTGGCAAAGAAAGCACCTTTTCCACCACCACCAGTGTCCTCTGTGAGTGGCCACACCGCTCTCTTCTCATCCCAGTCAAAGGCTGGCTCAACCGCCGAGCTACCCAGGGATGCTTTGCTGGGGTCTTCTCGGGAATAAACATTACCACAGGATCATCAGTGTTTTTAATTACAAGGAAGAGTTTATACAGGAGAGATAACAGAACAAAGCATGATCTAAACCCATCAGACTATTTCCAAATGAAATTATTTACAGATATAATGACAGCGAAGCAGAGCTCCTGGGATGGGATACTGAAGTGGAAAACAGGAAAGTCAATGTGAGAAGGACGGCGCCACATGGGCTTTGGGCATCCCTCCCTGGAGGGGAGGCTCAAGGCCTCTAGAGTCCTGCTGGGGGCTCAGGGCAGTGAAGGGAGAGAAAGAGAACAGCTGAGCCTCCAAGAAAAAAGAAAGCAAACCTCTTGGATGTTGGTTAGTTCAAGGCTGCTAGAGAAATCAGTGCAGGCATACGAATATTTTTTTGAAAAAGAGTGTTTTATGACTCCAGCCTTCAGAATAACAAAGCATTTTCTGGAGCTCTGGTGAGGAGGAGACCACAGCCAACATCAATTCCACCTTCACATACCTTAATGGTGCTGCTGCTGTTTCTCCCCTGCCAGGGAACAGCAGCCAGCACTCGTCAGGGTTAGGGCTCCTTCCTTAGAAGATCAGATCTCACTACTCTGTAAATGCCCATGCTAACATGATCACAGGCACAGCCCAGGCTGCAGGACTGCACCAAACACTTCTGGTGCTTCAAGTGAGACTTGGTGAACTGAGCTCCCTGTCCTGAGTCAGCAAAGCCCTTAAGACCTGGATGACCTTAGGGTCAAACCCTGTGGGGTTCTGCATGTAGAGCTGGCACCACTGATGACAAGAGGTCAACTTATACGAGGAAAGAAATGTGGACCCATTCACTTTGCTGGAAAGAAAATGGAGACCTCAGCACCTCTAGCCTTTAAAAACCCTTGATAAATCAAGAGTTAAAAACCTAAACTCTTGATATTTAACCCTATATAATCCAAATAATAGATAAAGTGTTCCCAAGGTGTCTGTATATTTTTCTATTGCAATTTCCTGTTCCCTTACCCTTCAATTTTAACAGAGCATATCTGAGAGCACTGTAAGAACCTTATTGCAGATAGTGCACTAACTCACACATATATCCAGTTACGTCTCTACAATATCCAGACTCCTATCTTAACTTCTAAGTTACTCTAATATTATAAACCTAAAGGTTATTTCGATCATTTTATCACAGATAATGAAAATACTTCCAAATGTCTTAATTCCATGACCTGCTTTCATATAGTGGGTATTACATATAACATGATTAGCAGACATGTATATAGGCATAAGTGCACAGCAGACACCTTAAAATCCCCAGAGGAATAATGTGGAGTGAGCACAAAACGTTGCTTCATTTTATCTCGTTAGGATAAGAGTATATTCCTGTTACAGTTCTTTAGTCTGGACAAACCTGGACTAAAGAACCTGTCTGGAACTGAGCAAATTATGTGTGGTTTTTATACGTCCATTATCAGAAAACTTCTGTCAAGCAAAAGGAACAAGCCCACGTGACACCAAGCCTTCAGCAAATCTACAATCTAACAGACATCTGCTTTCAAAGTCCTGTGGGTAATGCTGTGTGCTCTGCTGTGTGTTTTATTGAGAGCATGGAGTAAAAGGCAAGCTACCAAGTAACAGCTCCCAAAGCTGTTTTTTCTTAAGTAAATAGCCTCAGTTAAGTGCATGGATTTTGCTGCCAAATGATAAACAGAACAAACAGAAAGATGCCGGGTTGTGGGGAGTGGTAACAAACCCAAGCCAGATCAGGTGTGTGAATTGAGCCTGTACATTTACCTTTTTGTTTCAGCCTTTCCTTCCTTAAGTGTCTCTTTTCACGGCTGCTGATCTTGGTCTGCCAAACTCCTACAACACAGAGCAAAGTTCATTTTTAAGCTATCAAAGAACTTTCTTCATTGCCCTTACTGCTTAGCACCAAGGCAAACAGCCATCTGAAAGTTTCTGATGCTGGCTGTAAAAGAGGCATCAGATCTCGTGCAGCATGTCCCCTGTGTGCAGCCTTTGCTTCCTCTGCAGAGACGAGTTACATAAGAAATCCTCATCACAGACCTGTCTGTTGTGTCCTGACTCACATAACTACACATATTCTTCTGTCCTGTGTGTCAGCCTGATGTGACACCCATTCCCTTGGGGGAGATGTCACAGCAGAGCATCAAGCACCATATATGTCTGACAGTGGGGAAAAGTTAATGAAAATCTTAACCATTAAATAAGGCTTCAGCTTACTGTGTTCCCCTGGTCCTGGACATACTCTAAGACTTGTTCTGTCATGTGGACACCCTCTCCCACTCAGCTGGTTTACACACACATTCATTCACACCCATGGGGCCACATCCTGTCTCCATCCATGCTCTCCATGACCCAAGAAGTCAGAGGAGGTGCTGGCAAAAACAGTCAATGAAGTAAAAAACACAGTCCCTCCAGCTGACCAAGACACTTCCTTTCTCTGAAGCATTCCTGAAGAGCACATGAAGCATCCCCAAAAAACCACATAAAACATTCCAGCTGGCTTATCCATTCAAAAAAATATTACAGATCCATTTGAAGAAAGCCTCTGCTGTGTTCTCTTCTCCCCCAGCAGCCCCACGGGCCCCAGGAAGGACTCTGGTCCAACAGCAGGGAGGGCTTCTCTTGCTCTCACCACCACACTAATCACATTGTAATCTTTTAAGCCCAGAAAAGCTTAGAATTTGTTGTTTTCAATGTAACCCTTGGTGGGGGGAGGCAGAGAGGTGCTCATGGGATGCAATGTTTTTTCCAGTGAAATTCTAGCTGCCTGAGATTTCTCTGCCAGATTTCTCTGCAGATCTGCTTGCAAACAAAGGCCTTGGCTCTGCTCACAGGCATGCTACAAGCTGGCTGTGAATTGCCCCAGCACCTTTACCAGCCTCAGTCACGGGCACAATAATGATGTGCTGCCCTATCTGTGTATCAGCATGGCAGAGGCAGGATTAGGGGAAGAGCATGAAGAAGGACCCCACTGACCACTGGGCCTCTGACCACTTCAGAGATCCTTCCTCACCTGCAGATTTGCCCTCCCTGCGTACACAGTCAGGACCTGGGGAGTGTGGCAGGACAGAACACGGCCCCTGTCAGAGACTGAAATGTTATAGTTTATGGCTTAAACATCGCTGTGAAGGACTTTTCCCATTATAGAAAAAGTCATAATGAAGCTGCACCACTGAAGCCCACCCTGGCTGGGCCTCCTGACTGAAACCCTGAACTGTGAGTTAAACTGCCTAAGGCAACTTGAGATAAGGGAAGTGACACTATTGTTCAAAGCATCTGGAAGAGCACCCACAGCCCAGCCCAGCACCTCCTTCGAGGTGGAGGCCACAGCCCCAGGTTTATCTGCTGCCAAGCTGGCACAGGCCCTGCACCAAAGGGGGGAGGAGGAAAGGTCCTGGGTGCGTGGCACAGCCACGGCAGTGAGCACCCATCCTCTGCTGTGCAGACCCACTCAGCTCTGGGGCCCCTTCACCCCAGGAAAGCCACATCTAAGGGACATCCTTGTGAGGGACAGCAGAGGGGGTGTGATGGCCCATCAAAAGCCCCTCCTAAAGGAGTCCCCAGACCCTGCACCAGAGCACTGCATGTGATGCAAGAGATCCACAAGGATCAGCAAGGGACGGTGTCAAACCTGTCCCCCTCAGGGGAGGTACATGGGCATTCCCACCTGCCCAAATGTATACTAATCTGTGGGATTCTATATTTTTAGGCAAGGGATCCTCACCACAAAGAAGACCAGACTGAGGGAAGCAACGAGGCATCATTGGAACCCATGGAGGGGTGATACATTTCTAATCTTTGTCACTCTCCCTGTCGCCCCCCACGCCTCTTTTTCTATTTTTTCTTTCTTTCTCATTGCCTCTTTTACTATTAAATAAAATATATTGATTTTTTTGATATCGCTTTAAGCTCGTTTGGTTTGAATGGCTTTTTGGGTATATTCAAATCTTTCAGAATTCAATCCATTTTATTCACAGACAGTTCTTGTTACTCCTCTGTAATTAAACTGGATCACAGCAGCACCTGTCCACGTAGTTACACTTAGGAAGGAGCAGGTGATAGAAATAACTCTCAAACTGTCAGCTTTCCCAGACAGAACTCTAGAACAGAACACAGAACTCTAGAATAGTAGAGAAGGCCTCCCTTTTGATATATTTCATCCCATGTTATTATTTGGTAATATGCATCTGATAACAGAGGAATCAGATCTTTTGTTACCTTCTTCCTCTTGCAGTTTGTCTTTTTCCACAGAAAGCAGATCTTTTGGCACTTCCCTGTCTGAGCACTGGGTTTTCCTCTTCTTTTTAGGCTGTGGTATAGAGGAGATAGAGAGCAGAAAGATAAAACAAATATTTGTTATGTTTCATCCTGAAGAAAAAAAGAGTCAGGGCAGTAGTTGTGAAATGGAGACAACCCATGATAGTCAGAGAGAGTAGGGGGCTGCTGGAGTCTTTTAAGTGTGTGCAAGTCTTCCTGAGCAGATTTTATTGCAAATTCCAAACCAAGAAACACTATTGCTTTGGACCTACGAATCTTATCTGCTCAGTTAGAAGGTTCACATTTTAATTCAGCTCTATAGTAAGATTTGCATTCATTGTTTCTAAGTTCTAATGTTGTATTGAAGGAGGAAAGTCTGAAGTGTTTACCTCCTTTAAAATCAGGAATGCTATAATCAAGAGTTAGGTCCCTGCCAATGCTTAACAAAAAAACCCAGCCCCTCCCCACCCCCAAACCATGGAACAGCCTATTTTTAATGAAGATATCTGTAATTTACACTAGTCTGAAAGGGCACAGGAACAGCTGAGGCCATTTTCACACAGCTTGATGAAACAGTAGCACTAACCTTAAACCATAAATTTTGAATGTTCTAAATTCAACAGTGGTTTTTTACTTTTCCAAGGTAGGAAAAGTCCTGCCAGAAGTACAGTTCTGTATAGCATAGCCCCCAGGCTCAGGGGCAGTTCCTTACTTAGAATTGCAAAATGGTTTGGAAGGGACCTTAAAGATCATCCAGTTCCAACCTCCCTGCCATGGGCAGGAACACCTTCCACTGGACCAGGCTGCTCAAAGCCCCATCCAGCCTGGCCTAGAACACTTTCAGGGATGGGGCAGACACAGCTTCTCTGGGAAACTTGGAACTTTCTGTAAAGACTTGGAAGCTCTTTAAAACATTAGCCTTTTCCTGCACACCAGTACAAGTGCTCAATACCAAGGTAAAACCCTTAAACAGACCAAAGGAAATGTCCCTGACAGAGCTGGAATGGAAATACAGGAGATTCCAGCACCCACTTCTGGGCTTGGATGATGAGATCGTCCCCCTTGTGGTGGCAGTGACAAACATTAGTGTGGCTGTGCCAGAAAATTATGTGGTCTTATATTCCTGCATCTTCTCTTAAGGGCAGCAAGCCAAGGAAGAACAAACTACCTTAAAAAAAAGGAACATTCTTTAAACAACTGTCTCTTGAAAGATAATATGCAAACTCTAAAACTCTTGCTGGTACCTTGAGAAGCTTTTTCTCTCTGATGTTGACTGATGTGGTAAGATGACCATTCACTGGAACCTAGGAGATGGAGAATAAAAAAATGCATTATAGTACATATACATGCATGTGTGTATGTGTAAATATGTATAAAAATATATTTATTTCAATATCTTCCTATAATAAATAAAATAATCTGAAAGATACAGCTAAGTAACCCCCTGTACAAATCTGGGCTAGAATTTGTGGCCTTGTTCCAACTGGAGTAATTTATTCCAAATTAATTAGTGTATGCTAAGCCTTTACGAATGTAAATCTAGAAACTCTACACAGATTTATTCCAAAGCAGACATATTTGTGGTTTATCATAAGATTTGTCTAGGATCAAAGTTGTTTTTCAGATAGGGTAAGCCTGTCTTAATAAAACAGCATAGACATGAGAAGGCTTATTTTAATTCTTGTTTACCAGTTGGGGTGGACCTTATGTTCCCTCTCAAGTCTATCTGACCAACTAAAAGAATAGATTTTATCCTACCTAGATCCGATAAAGTAAACAATAAATGTTTAAGGACTTTTCAAATTATAGTTTAATGAATGTCTCAGCTGTCTCAAAATTCCCTGGCAATTGCCAGCCACCAACTACAGGGACAGGAGGGTGTAAATCTGCAGCTGAGACCACAAGGGCTGTGCCAGCAAGGGCCACTGCACACTGTGCAGAGCCAGCAGCATCCAAGACAAGCCTGAAGCTCCCTCCACAGGTGCCTCTGTTTCCCCCTGACACACACAGCAGCTCTTTGATGGATGTATGGCACTTCTCTGACTTTTCCAGGTTGCTCTTGTCCAATGCAGCTGCTCCTGAGCACTGTCCAGGCTTCCTTCAGCCCATCAGACCTGTTGGGCTGCCCAGCTGAACCCATATCTCCCAGAAGGGAGCCTGACTCTGGCTGTCACCCTAATCCCTGATCCATCCTATTCCTCCTCTGCCTGGGGCAAGGGGATCCCTGGCAGGTGAAGGCAGCCCTGCTTGGAGCAAAACCCATCTGACCCCTGTTGAATTCAGGTGCCCAGTCCTCTTTCTTAATGGAAGCCAACCTATGTTTCCTCCTGCCTCCTCCCTCTCCCCACTCTCACAGGTCATCTCTGTCCCTGAGAGACTGAGGCAGTGATTAGTTACCAGCAGATAAAATCCTGTGCGTGACTGCCCATGTCTCTCCCCAGCAGATCCAATGGGGCTGCAGTCCTCACTCTTAATGGTCATCTCTTTGATATTTTGGGGACTTTAGGGCTATTTTTCACAAGTCTCAGAAAGGTCTGAAGTGCAGGACAGGCACCTGTATGCTAGCACATGCTTTGTCCTTGGAGGTGTTTGCTTGGAATACCAGACCAATTACAAGCCCAAAGTGGACATGGACCCAGCAGGCTGGTGTTCATTCCAAATTCCACAATTATTAGGAGAGGAAGCCCCAAAATTGTGGACTTTGCACACAGACAATACTGATTCTGGGTCTTCCAGTTAAACACCACAGTAGCAGGACGCTGTTATATCAGTAATTCCACAAGCTTCACATTACAAGCTTAAGCCAAAATCTCCTCCGTCTCCCTTGGCTGTCAAATGCAAACAATATAATTGTTTACAATTATGTCATTCTGAACATTAGTAAAATAATTACTTCTCTGTTAAAACCCAGCAACATTTGTTAGTAGCTAGCAAGGCTGTCTTGTTTTTTCCCATGGGCACTCTCTTCTAAGACTCTCCAGGTTCATTTACTGGAAGCACTCTAATAAATCCCACCACAAAGCAAACCATTTTCCATCTCCTGCTATGCTCAAGGGAAAAATCCCACTCTACCTGCAGCAGGGAGGGAAGCAGCCTCTCACATAAAATGTGGGATATAAAATACAAAGCCAGGGTCATTTTGGTGAAAATTTGAACCACATAGATATGGAAAATTCTGAGCTTATTCTTTCTTTCTCAGCATATGTTTCTGTCCATTTAAATGTGTGAAAATACAGATAGATCTTGTCTCAGTGGACAATAATTCCTATGCAATATAGAATCTTGGGGAGTGACTTTCCATTATATGACAGAGAACTTCGGAAAAACTGAATGCAAGAAGAGATGATTGGAGGAAGCCAAACAACATTAAAGTGGAATATTCCTTCCTGATGTCATCAAACCCTGGTGATTTCCCAGTTTTCATAATGAAATTTTCACTGTTCTCTAAAGGTTTTGCAAATGGACGTCCCAAGTGAAGGCACTTTGAGCAAGACTGCCACCATGGGCACAGAAACAGTAACACCAGCTGAGGAGGCAAAGAGGAGGATGCTTTGTGCGTTCTTTCAGACACACACAGATAGGAGGATAAGAGGCATCCCATCACCTGCTAGCCTCTCTTTATATCAAGATGCTTCTGCAAGCATGAGGGACTACAGGCAGAGACAAGGAAATGTCAGGATTAAGGACATGAAACTGCCTTCCTCCCCCAGGCTGGCGTAAGCCAGCACAGCCTGAGGCTGTACAGAGCCCTCACACAGGCAAGGAGAACTCCAGAAGGAAAATGTTGAGTGCAACAGAGGATTAGTGAAGATGCAAACTTTATTGGCTCTGACAGACTTGTCTCAGCTGGGGCAGGATCACGTTCCTGGACCTTCTGTCTATATAAATGACAGTAAGCAAGGAGCTGGAAAAATTGCAGCACTTTGTTTTAGTGCTTTGCCAACCTGACTGCTGCCTGCTTTTACTAGACAAGCACATTTGCTGCTTAAATGACATTTCACCAGCTAGACAAACATCCCTTTCTCTCTCCCTCATTGACTAGGAGTTTAAATATATACTGTTGACAACCATTTACTATGTCCCAGGGGTTTTCATGATGACTGAGTGGCTATTCAGCCCTAAGTGCCCACCTGGGACTCCTGAACCTAGTTGCATCCTTCCTAATGAGCAGCTGAATGCAAAAAAATACCAAAGCTGACCACTGACTGATGCTCAGCAAACATCTCACCACTGTGGTGATGCTCTTCTTTCAAACCTGAAATATCTCTTGCTTCTCTGCCATCCTTCAGTAATACCAGCAACTGCCTTCCTTTCATCACCAAGAATTTTTACTGAGTTCTACTTCCTTTCAGTGGAAATGTATTATGTTAGCCTGACCTTTCATATTAAATCCTGCCCTTATCCAATCCTTTTTCAGGCAGTAAGCTAGCTGTGTGGCTGAGGAACCCCACCCTACCCTATTCTTCCCTTTTGAAGCCCTTAGGGTAGGGGATTAGTCATGCCTCTTTATCGAGCCATTTGGCCACTATGAAAAGGAAAAAGGAATTTTCATTATTTTATTTTATTTAACCTAATGGAATCATTAAAGAGAAATTAATATTGTCAGTGGGTTTTTTTTTTTCTTAATGAAAAATGTAATTTTGTACAGGGAAGACACATCTCAATCCACCACATGAAATGACTATATTAAGTGCAATTCCAAATACATCAAATATATGCAGAGAAACAGAATCAGGACTTCTAATGGAATCAGACTTAGCATATTAATTTCTACTCACATTCTGTGGAACAATAGAAAGATTATTTTTAGTTCATGGCCATTTGGTTCGTGACCCAGTGGAACAGGATTTCCCCCCCACCCCCTGCCTTTTTTTCCCTTTTTTTATGTAACTTAAGGTTGTATTTCTGATGATTGTTCTGAAACTAGCAATTTCTGACTCTCCTGAGCTAGTGTTTAATTTATTTTATGCTGTTAATGTAGTTCTACATAAAGTGACAAAGGAAGGAGGCAAAGTGATACATCTCCAAGTACTAAAAAATACTGGGCTTGGTATACAAACCTTGTATTCAAAGCCATAAAGCTGTACGCCTGGACACTCACCTTTATGCATTTCAGTAGTTCTGTTAGACTAGTCATTTTTACAAAACCCAACACCTTTGTAAGTGTCTATCAGACCAGGCAGCCTGCTTTCACATCTCAGTGCCACCAGCTGGTTAGAGGAATAATTTAAAATTATGTGAATATCAGCTTTAGCTTCACTAGCTGCCCTTTGTCCTCCTTGGGGAAGGTGCTTAAAATTGCCTTCCTTAGGAAGGCATGGAAAGGTTTGCCTAGTAGAAGGATACTAGGACAAAATAAACTCAGCCTATGAAACCCAAAGGGAGCTATTATATGCTTCACACATTGAAAAACAGGGAATTCATTTAAGAGCATGCATAAAGATTCAGAAAATTGTTCTCAGCTACCACTTTCAGAAAACTCAAGTTTGTTGGACACTGGAAATGAAAGGAAGCAAAACTACCCCATTCTGGCAGGGGGTCTGTGAACACAAAACCATTTCCAGATTTAAGAAATACTTCAATTAAATTGTTTCTTAGTGCTCATTTCCAGTGAAAAAAAAGTGGGGTTTTTTTCACTTTATGTTACAACACAAGAAAAATGTGGTGGATTTAGGTCAAAAGGCAATACTGGTATAACAAAAGTAACACCAACATGCACTAAATTAAAATAATAAGGGAAGGGGTGGGAGAAAAGAACAAAAAGAAAAGGACTGTCTAAGCAGGGCGATAAATAACTTCCTTAAACATGCTCTGTTACAACTGAACAAGGTATGACTGCACTTTCCAGCTTTCTCAGTAGATCTTCAACAAGCCAAAAAGTGAGCAGGAAGTCATCATCCCTCTCAGCACCCTCTGGAAGATCCAGTCCTGCTCCCTACACTCCATGCTCTGAGTCAGATTACTTGCAGCACCACTTGCAGTTCACTGTTGGCTCTCTGCAGGTGGGTTCTTGTCTCCTGTGCACAGGAGCAGGGTCTGAGCCACAGGGTGAGCAAACCCAAGTGCTGCTGCAGCCAGACTCACATTTCTCCATCCACAGACAACCAGCAATCAGAGAGGCAAACGTGTTGGGAGATCGAGCAGTGCTGGGTTTCATTAGTTCTGATCCAGAGTTTCATAAATGGAAGCAGACATCCTGGCCAGTCTGGCTTTGCCACATGGTCTTGTCCTGATGATGGACTTTGCTCTGGGAGACCTATTCCCTAAACCAGTGGGAACCAGGTGAATGGGAAAAGACAAGCCTGCATTTGTCAGAGGAGAAAGGATGGGATTTAGGCAGAGGCCACCAGAGAAACAGGAAAGTACCAGCTTAAAGAAAACTACTCATTCAGTTCTAACAGCTAAAGAAAGGACAACACAATGGCAATTTCTGCTCAGGTGGCAATGGAAAGCCAAAAAAATGTTTAATTTGTTAGCAAAGGAAACTGAGTGGCTCTCCATGCATGGCAGAAGGACATAAAGGGACTTCTTTGGGACATGGCTGCTCACAACACTAAAGAGACATATCTGCAACGGGAAAGGAAAAGAGAGCAGAATCCTGGGTTTTGATCAATACTGTAAGTACTAATAATCTTATTGTTTATAGCTGTTATTGATAAGTGGTAATGCAAAGGTTTCCCTGGCAAAATCACTTCAGAAAATGTGCCCAGTAGGCAAGAAAAGTCTGTTGGAAAGGAAAATTACATGGGAAACACATGCAATGAACAGACAGAATTATATGAAAGCTACACACTAGGAATATGTGAAATCTCCCCTTTCCCTTACGGCACCTTTCCTAGAAAAGAAAGGGGCAGCTCTCCCATCAAACAGATGCTCCAAGAACCTTGTGGAAAAGCATCTGGGCCATCAGCACAGAAAACCCATTTGTCTGCACGTTCCCAGGGATGAAGTGGCCCATAGGGATCGCTTGAGCACAAACACAGGCTGATGACAAGGAGTTGGGAACCAGGACTGCATTTGTAGACGTTCATATCCAAAAGCAACCGCAGGAGAAAATTCAGGGAAACATCCTTAAGATGATGCTGGCTATCATACATGTCCTCCTGCTGGCCAGCCTTCCCTGGACACACGAGAAGCACACAGCAGCCATGAACACAAGGACTGACACGTACCTGCCTCAGTTCAGCCGCTCACCAGGGGAAAAATATCTGGGGAAAGAGTTTCTGCAGTGTGAGTAGATTAAATACTGTTGTGAGGAGGGATGAAGAAATCAGTTTCCTGGGATCTTCTATTCTGATTAATTAGAGCACCATCTCAACAAAGGGGTAAAGGTTCCATTTTAAGGAGTCAATTACCAAACTCCAGCACCTTCTAGGATACTTTAAAAATCAATTCTCATCCAAGATAGCTGTATAAAAATAATTGTGCAACTGTGTTGCATTAGCATGAAAAGTACTGTGTAACCTGAATAGATAAAAGAAAAACTCTATTTGCAAAACTCTGGAGCTGAAGGGATGGATCTGTAATTCTGGTTTTGTTAAGCAATCCTGCAAGAAGCAAAAAGTACCTCTAGTTTATAAAGACACTTCAGAAAAACAGAAAGCCTTCTTTTGGAATGTATCAGATAGCACATATTTTTAGAAGCTGCTTAAGGAAGATGATGTCACTGCATTTGTAAAAAATGCTCTTCTTTACAATTGACCAATTTGCAGAACAGCCAAAAAAACATAAACCCTCAGCTCAACTGCTGTCCCATTCAGATCAGTTGGCTTCCAGTAAGTCTCATTAGCAATTTCCCAAAATTAGGGAAAAGGCAATCCTGAAAAAGACTAAACACTCTCAGCATAATTTCTAGAGGGTTTTGTTGATTTTTTGATTGTTTTGTTGTTGTTGTTGTTGGTGTTTTTGGTTTTTTTGTTTGTTTGGGGTTTTTTTGGGGTTTTTTTTTTTTGTGTGTGTGGCTCAGTGACAACAGCCAGAATGTAACTTGTTTTGTCCTATGCATAATGGTGGGTGAGAGGCTGGACATGACCCAGCCATGTATTCTCACAGCCAAGAAAACCAAACGTGTCCTGGGCTGCATCCAAAGCACCAGGTGGGGGGGATTCTGCCCCTCTGCTCTGCTCTGCTCTGCTCTGCTCTGCCCTGGTGAGACCCCACCTGCAGTGCTGTCTCCAGCCCTGGGGTTCCAGCACAAGAAGGATATGGACCTGCTGGAGCCCAGAAGAAGCCACCAAGTTGATCAGAGGGATGGAGTGCCACTGCAGTGAGGGAAGGCTGAGAGAATTTGGGTTGTTCAGCCTGCAAATGAGAAGACTTCAGGGTGACTGTCCTGGTTCTGGACAGGACAGGGTTAATTTTTTGCAGAAACTGTGAGGGGACAGGCCAGGACCTGGAGTTTACTCTGTCCCACCCTACAGTCATTGCCAGGGGTGCCAGGGGAAAGGACTCTCTTTTGGGGAGAAGAGGTTCCTTCCAGTCTGGTATTGTCTATTCTCAAGGGGGTTTGTGTGAATCATTTATTTTCTTGTACCCTCTGTCATTAGTTTTATTCCTGTTCCTGTTTGTTTTCTTATCTCATTGATGTTTCCAGTAAATTGATCTTATCTCTGTTTGTGATCTTTACCCTTTGTGCCTCCAAGTCTCAACTCCATCCCACTGCAGGTGGGAGGGGGAAAGCTGGGGAGCAGGAGGGAGGAGCATGTGGTTTTGGAGAATCTTGGTGGGTGCACTAAACTGGGGACTACCATTCCTAAACCACGACAGTGATCCAGCTGAGGCCATCCAGTGCCTGAAGGGAACTTCAAGGAAAAACAGGGCAAAACTATTTACAAAAGCATGTGGTAAGAGGGCAAGGGGGAATGAGTTGAAATTGAAAGAGAGGATGTTTAGATTAGATATGAGGATGAAGATCTTCACCATGAGGGTGGTGAGGCACTGGAACAGGGTGCCCAGGGAGGTGGTGGGTGCCCTATGCCTGGAGATATTCAAGGACAAGTTGGATGGAGCTCTGAGCAGCCTGGTCTCATGGAAGGTGTCCCTGCCCACAGTAAGGGAGTTGGAACTGGATGATCTTCAAGGCCCCCTTCCAACTCAAACCATTCTATGATTCTATGAAAGTTTGCTCACCAGACTTATCTCACATGGGCTGCTGAAGCCACTCAGTCTGGGTCTAACAGCTCCTGGACAGTTTCTGGCTGCCTGTTGATACGGGGACTAGGGACACACAAAAGGAAGATCAGTCCTACATCATCCTGCACCCAAGTAAGAGCAGATTTCATGGGAAGGCAACCTGACAGCCCACCCATGGGGCAGCAACTGGGAATCACTGGCAAACATGCATTCCCAAACTGAAAAAATAATTAACCACCTAGGTTCTTTTAATTAAGATCTTGACTTATCCACCACTCCAGGATATGCAGATGTTTGGCTGCTGGGATGTATCAACACACCTGTGCACTGGAGGCAATTTGTGTCTTGTTTTTTTCATACCTCAGCAGGCAACAGAGAGGGGCTCCCATCCTGTAATACCTGCACACCCCATCTTATCACATTGGCCAAGTCTATGAATGGGAGACTGTTATTAAGGACACCTCTGCTGTGCTTTGATGGAGATTTTCTTATGCAAATTTCAGCATGTCAGAGGTGTTTGGCTGTTCTGGCATTTTAGCATCAGCTAAGTGCCAAAGCAGTGCAGCATCTTGCATTTAAGTAAGGAGATAATTTTTTGCCTCAAGGATATGATGCTCCAAAGACAGAGAGAACCTGATGGGAAATGACAAGGAACAGTGGAGAAGGCAGGGTGGGGAAAAGAAAACAAAAGAGACAAATAGAGAAGGGAAAGGTCACGGGACTGTCATGGGAGGACAAGCCTTCGTTTTTCATTTCAGTATGCAAGATGTTTTCTCTGGGTTATCTATCTTTAGGGTATTTAAGTTATTTGTCTTGATCATCCTCTTCTCATCCTCCACCTCCTCAGGACCATGTTTTCCATACTCTGCACAATAATCAGTGGGTCTCATATAGAGGATGATGCTACTGTGTAAATGCAACTGATAGGGCCCAGTCCCTAAAGTGCAGGGAACTGGTCTTTTCCACTCAGCACTGGAAAAGATGGCAGAAACTGCACATGGCTGTAAACAAATTTATCCCTTCAGTTTATCCCTCCTCTTTTTTGGTTTCTGTTACTTAGGCCTGTGACATGCAGCATCTCTGACTAGAAGATATCTATTCAAATCAATGCTTCAGCTTGAACTAATAATCCTGCCACCATCACAGCACCTGGACTGCCTCTGACACATTGCTGTTCATGAGGAACAAAACGACTTCTTTTATAGCACACATTTAAAAAATCCCTGCAAATTCATTTTGTTTGTTTTTCTCAGAAATGAGACCTAGGAGATAATAGCAACAGATTAAACAATAAATTGGGTGTCTCCCCTTTCTGTCCCACACTGCCCTTGGTATTGGTGGCTCTGGAAAATTTTAATTTGTTCTGCAGGCAACTCAAGTTATCTACTATTGATGCTTATAAAGGTATAATAAAATTGTTACTGAAATTCCTCTTCACCCCTTGACACTGGCAGCTCTGTTCAGAGTGCTTTTGGATTTAATTGCTCTTTACTAATTCAGGGGTACTTGTGCTGCCAGGTCAAGATTCTGCTCTGACTGATGAAAGAAGAAATGCCCTAAAATGGAATAGTTTATTAAAAGATAACAATAGTACAACTAAAAGCTAAAGCTTCCATGACAAAACAATAAACCCTTGAAAACTAGTGTTACAAAGGAAAGCCTGACACATTTCTGTTCCTAAGGAACAAAACCACTTATTTTATAGCACACTTGAAAAAAAAAAATTCTACAAATTCATTTTGTTTGTCTTGCTCAGAAATGAGACCCAGGAGACAATAGCAACAGATTAAAATGCTAAAAAAAGCTCGATGTGTTAATTTTAAGTACATACTTATGTTCAGTGAGTTATTCTGAGAGCTTTGCTTTCCATATTGCAGTGCCTCGGTGAAATTGTTTTCTGCAATTTACACTGAGATTTTCTGCTGCAGACAGCTTACAGCATGTCAAAGCAACAGAGTCATGACAATGTCATGCAGAAACTTCAACACTGTGCATCGAATCAAACTCACAGCACATATTCAACAGGGTGGCCATGGTCACCAGCTCACAGCCGCATATTAATGCAATAACAACCGAGCTTTGATTTGGAGTAAATACACATAATTAGCACATTGTGTTGACACCGTAGCATGGATACTATTCTTGTACATTCCTTCTTAATATGATGGACATTAACGGGAGTTTTCTTAATTTGCTGCAAAGAGCATCAATCTCATACGGAGTTACGCTGTCAGACAAAACGGCGGATGAAAGGGCAATGCCAGCAACCCCCAGCCAGGTGCTCGGGCAACCTGCTGCCTTGCACTGTCATCCTGGTGGCACCACGGGGTCCAGCGGGGAGTGCTGAGCCCCCTCACCCCTAAATCACACCGAGAGGTTCGGGACGGCGCGTCTGTGGGCGGGACGGGATGAGATGGGATGAGACAGGGTGAGACGGGATGGCAGCAGCCCGGTGGGGCCGGACGCAGAGGGTGCAGGGCTGTTCTCTGCCCTGAAAAGGTGCCGGGGAGGAAAGAGGGAAGGATGCTCGGAGCGGGCCGGGCGCGACCCCCCCACAACCTTACCTGCGCCGAGCGCCTTTGTTCCTCCGGCTGCCGCGCCGGCAGCGCCCCGGCCGCCCGGCCGCCGGCCCCCGCGGGGCCATCCTCCTCCTCCTCCTCCTC
>VWYO01001518.1:62938-76676 GCA_013400275.1 Rhadina sibilatrix
AAAAAAGCTGAATGTAACATATAACATACTATTATAAATACTTTATACAAGTAATAAAGGTATTTGTTTAGCAGCAAAAGACAGGGCTTTTTTATGTTCTTTCCATGCATATTTATTCTCAGTGCTTTTCAGCCTGTGTCCCACATCCAGCTGTCTGGGAAACCAGCTGGTAATTTGCTGTTTCTTTTGACAAGCACCTCAAGCTCACGCTGTAAAAATTTCCTAGGTCCTTTCATCAGCAACCAGCAGCACGTGTGCAATTTTACAGGATCACGATGTCTACAGTGAAGTCTCCTAAAATTAAGATGTCTGTCCTTGCTTTACTCCAAACTGGCACACGACACAGTGAGCACGGAGTAAATGAGTGATGACACACAGTTTATTGCGATCAAAACCAGCATTCAGAGAGATGCAGCTGACACACTGGAGGGAAGGCATCACTACCCTCAGGGAGGCTTTAGTGTCAAAAATGTCTGAATACACATCCACTGGTAAAAGTGTGGCTACGTGCAGTGTTCAGTCAGTTCCACATTCTCATGCCATCTGGGTATCAAAGGCATGGCTGTCCCTAGATGTGCTCAGATAAGCTTCACATCTGAAGATGATCTTCCACTTTGATCTGGAGATGTGGAGGTCTGAAAAATGTACTATATCCACCACATCCTCCATGGTTTCTTCTCATGTTCATCCTCCTCATGAAAAAAAAAAAAAAAAAAACAACAAAAAAACAAACCTACATCTTGTAACTAATTTGATGTTATCTAGCTCTGGTTTCCCACCACTGATCTCTGTGACTTGCTCTGACAGCGATATCATTCTCATGTCCTCCTCAGAAAGTGCTTCAGTGTCACATGTATGTTACCTCTTAGACTCACTTCTGATAAATAAAAGATTAAAACTCTATTTCTCACCAAAAGACATGTCTTACAGGTCTTGTGCTGGTTTTGGAGTCTCTTATTTTGCACATTCCCTCAGCATCCTTTTTCTGCATTGTCTTATGGAGAGGTAGCATTCAGCCTTTGTAACCGATTAACTTGATCCTAGACACATGGTGTGGGATCATTTTAGCTCTTTTCTTCATCAACATATGAGGGGCACCAGTGGAGCTGGCTAGTCATGTTTTTTTCTGCTTCCTAGCCAGTTTACTATTTTCAGTTAAATAAAATGTTCCCTGCTTCCTTCAAAGGAGGTGTCACAGCAAAGAGTTGTCTCCTCCAAGGCTGGCAGTAGCCTGGGGATTGACTGCACATAGGTTTGCTCTAATAAGGGCTCTGTCCCATGAGCAGCCAGGCCAAAGGACTACAGTAATCACAAAGAAGATTCTGGATCTGGATTTTTTAGCAAAAAACTCTATTAGCAACTAAGTACTAAGGTTTTTCAAACTACCATTTTGTCTGGATCCCAAGACTGTGTCCCTGAGTTGTGCCCCAAGGATCCAGACAGTCAGGATTTGTTGGGGTCATTGCTCTTCTGCTCAACCTATGCAAAAACCCCTCAGCCACTTGGGATAATGCCCACATTTATTGTCTCCTTCTATAACCCAGCGTGCCAAGATTTCACCATGAGGCATGTGACAATGAAATAAATTACACCGATGGTTTCCCATTTTATAATTGCCATGGCAACTATATTGTAACTTAGACTGATAACATTTCATTTCTGGGGCTGTAGCTCTCAAAACATGGCATGATTTATCACTCAGAGCCATCCCACCAGCCTGCCAGCCGCACCACACAGCAACATGTGTTGTTGCAGCAGTGCTACTGGAGACTCCCATGCACAGGGTTACTTGTTCTGCATTTCTTCCCAAATAATGCAGCATTTCAGAAGGGAAGGCCGCATATTTGGTAGCTGTTTTTCAGGAGGGAGTACCTTGCAATTTTCTGAGTGTGTGTAGGAGTGTGCGTTTAAGCCAAGTTCAAGTCCTTTAGTGGTCTCCTACACTTCAGGTTCCTTTCATGTAAAGTTGTTCTAAATTTAGGGTATTGAGCTTAAATTCACTGTATGAGACATCTCCAGAGATGAGATGTGTCTTTTCTCAGCCTGCAAAATCTATGCTGCCTGCAGCTTACCGTGGTGATTAGATACCATGCAACACGTGCCATTCAAACATGCACACCAGGAAAAGAGGATCAGTTTACCTGGCATGGATCAGAGGCAGTCCTATTTTTAAATCTACCTTGGCAATGTGGGAAGCAAAGTGTCTCGGGAGGCAATCCAGGCTGAAAAACGTAGGCAGTCATAGCAAGGCTCAGTTTCTTTATCTGAGTTGTGCTGCTGCTGGGCAGAGTTGTGCTGGCCTTGGGACAGGCAGGAGATGGCAGCTGAGGCAGGAGCAGTGGCTCCATGCCCAGCTCCATCTGCCAGGTCTGTCCAGTGATGCCTGGATCCCAAGGCCTCCCTAGTGGGGATCTCACTTCCCTTCATGTCTTGCTCTCACTGAAGCCCTCTTGGTCAAAAACTCTCAGCTACTTTTGCCTCCTGCTTTCAGCCCTCCTGTTTCATTTGCCATCCTGCTTCTGGCCCAAGGCTTGCTCTGAAACCTCCTTTAGCCTGGAAAACTGGGAAAGGTCTTCAGCATCCTGACCTCTTTACAACTCTCCTCTAATTAGCCTCAGGCTGCAGGCAGTACTGGGGGAAGGCAGCTCCCATTGAAAAAGGGCTTGGTGTGGATGGTATGTCCTGTGGGAAAAACTCAGATCCTGGAAGGAAATGCTGACCATCATTATGTCAAGGGTCTCTGCTGACACTTCATCATGTTTCTATCTGAAATTGAATCATTTGCTGTTATAAACAAATTCTAAGATGATTAAATGAAGCAGAGGAGGAGCACCAATATTAGCCACATTCTCAGCCTGCAAAAGGGATTCTTTTTTTTTTTTTTACTTGTGTTCCTGATACTTTCCATTTTATTTCTCAACTAGAAAATAAACCATGGTTTACATGAACTTTGGGGGCTGTGTTGGCTTCCCAGCTCTTCTGGGTGTCACTGGCCAAGTCATTTCAGCTCAGGAGCTAATGGCTTTGTTTTCACATCCTTTACCTGCTTGCATTCTCAGATCAGCATTCCTCAAACTCCACCAGCCCTTGCTCTCCCTGTGAGTCTCAGTTTTAACCTCAGAATGTCCTGTGCCTGTGAGTAGCACTGGGGCAGGTTTCACAAGCCATGGGTTAGTGTGGCCAGGGGGTGGGCTGGCACCCAGGGGGTGAGGTTTTGGTGCAGGAGCTGTTGATGGTAGGATGGACACCTAAAGCCTTGGTACTTGGAGGAGGAGCACTAGAGCCAGCTGCGAGTATTAATGATGCTTGTTGATCTGGGAGTTCTTCATGCTGTTGAGAAAAAAAGAAGCCTTAAATACTGCCTAAATCCTGACACAGAACAGGGTTTAAGGTGTATGCCTCAGTATTTCTAATGAGCTTGTTTAAACAGCTTATTGTGTGGTGTGCTGGCCATTCTCAGTTTGATCCCTAGACATATACATCCTCCTTGTTAGACAGGTGCCAAAGGTGCCAGGTCCTATAGCTCTCAGTAACAAAATCCTATTAACTAATTCTAGGCACATAATTCTGTGTCTAAAATGTGAGACATTTCCTTTTCTAATGGTGTCAGTAGGTAGGCATATTGGTGATGTGAGGCAGTAAGATGTAGTTATAACAGGAAGCAGGAGTGGGATTAAGAAGTTCCAGGTCAGTTGTGTCTCTCAAAATACGGTGTTGTTCCCTGGGAGAGCTCATCCATACACCAGCTGCCTCATTTTTTGAGCTGCCACAGACAGGCATGGGGCAGAGCATGCCTGTTCTGCAGTGACTGCCAGGAGGATGCTCCATGTCGAAATGTTAAAATTGAAAATACATTGGGGTATATTTCTCTGCCAGTCTTTCCTGGTAGACCTCTGAGCTTAGAAATGCCTCTGCAGAGGATGTGAGTTATCCTTGTGAGGAATCTGAGTACCCAGTGCACAGTCATTTTCAGTTTTCCCAGAGCGGTATTGCTTTCATAGGGGCAGATAAGGGATGCTTGTGGTTAAGAGTGTAATCCAGTTTCAGAAGCAGAATAATCTCTATTGTTCAGTCTAGTTTTTAATAGCTCTGTGATCCCACAAGCATATAAACAATGGGAACTGAAGTGTAAGACTGGAGAGGTGAAATTGCCCATTCCTTGGTTGTTTGTGCACCTTCTCTGTCCATAGAACTGAAAAGCAGAAGGAGGTTCTATTTTCTGCTAAAATTTAATATTGCAGGATATGACTGCAACCCAGGTGTGTCATACCACCTTGGATACTTCTGAGCAGGAGGGAAAAATGGAAGCCCTTACATGTCTGTGCCAAAGCAGAGCCCTTCAAAGCACTGAAATAAATGATCCTGGAAAGGCTGAAGCCTCTGACAGGGATGGCAGTCCCTCAACATGTCCCTCACCTGGGACAAATCACAGTCGTGTGTGGCCAGGCCGTCGGAGCTGACTACTGCAGCCTGTGCAGACCCAGGGAAATCTGCAATTCCAACAGCAGATGGCACAGTCCTAAAACTAAAATCAGTCTGCAAGGGGAAATACTGCCTGGGCTGTGAATCTGAGTGTTCCTTCAAGGGGATCCTGGGGATTTGTCAGCCTAAGCATACTGGTTTTGAAAATAGAGTGTTTTCTCTTTAGAAGAGATAATTATAAAAGAAACTGCATATATGAGACAATCTGATAGCAGTGTAGTTTTGTTCAGGATTCTCAAGTACAGCTGACAGCCTAAGTGTAAGTATAAGCCTTTTGCATCCATCCAAGCCTTTGGATACAAAGAAATTCTATTTACNGCCTGATAAATCACTCTTTTGATCATCCTTGTATGATCTAGAAACCATTTACAGTGGTCATGGATACAAAGAAATTCTATTTACTGGAAAGAAAGTGAAACCCCGGAATGATTTAATTGAACAGTAATGTTTTAAATTTGCTTTTATGTGGACATAATAATTTTGTGTTTCTTAACCATCATCCAGAATCTTACTGAATTAGGCACAAAAATTATCTTCTGTTATGATTGGAATTTCATGAACTAAGTGAGATATGGGTAAATCAACCCCATAGTCCTCCACATATGTGGAGAGCAGTACAGCAGACCTGGCACTTTGGTTCCATCAGCAATTAGCCTTTGGACAGGCAAATACAGTTAGTTTGGCACTTTTTCTACAAACTTACAGAATGAAATATAGAGATGATCCCCCAGTAGGCAATATGGTAAGCCTGGATTTATAATACTGGAAAACTATTTCATGATGTTTAAGGAATTAAGAAACTAATCCATCCTTTTGATGCACTAAGGAATTGCTAGAGGAATTGTCTAGTGGTTAGAGCAGGAAACTGTGAGTCAAGGCATCTGTTCCCCCCTTTGTCAGTGAATCATTTCCTCTTCTTTGGGTCCCACAAAGCACCCAGACAGAATCTGTCCCCGAGTGAAATACAGTCTTTACTAGATCTGGTCCCCACATAGCTCTCAGGCTTGTGGTAGAAGCTTTCACGCTACAATCTGAAAGTTCTGGATGTCAAAATAGAAAGATGTCTTACAGTCCTGTACATGAATTTTCCTTCTGTGGGCTTCACAGAGCCCAGAGCTCTGTTATCAGCTATCCTGTGAGAGCATAAGGAAGCAGCAATCTCAGCATGGTCCTCATTTTAGTAGATATTGAAGCGCAGAAAAAAGGAAATTTCCAGTGGCAAGATTCTGTGTTAGCAGTGTTTATATTAACAATGCTTAAGGAGTGAACTATCCACCACTGTTAAGTATCTCATGACTTTCCTGCAGTTAGAAAGAGAGACTGTTGTATTCAGAGAGATTCAATCCACAAATTTTAAATTTTTTTCCTCGGGATAGGATGAATTATTTTCTGGAGCTGCCTGTGTCCACTGTTCACAGAAGGAAATGTTAAACAATTTTACTCCTAACTTTCTGCCTCAGTTCAGTGCTTAAATGGGCATCAAAAACTCCTGCCATAGGGGTCAGACCACATTAATTAGATATTCTTCCTAATTTGATATTACCAAGAAATTATTTACTGTGGGGGTGGTGAGACAGTGGAACAGGTTGCCCAGAGAAGCTGTGGGTGCTCCATCCTGGAAGTGTTCAAGGCCAGGTTGGTGGAAGGTGGCCCTGATCATGGCAGAGGGCTGGAACTCCAACACAAACCATTCTGTGATTCTGTGATTAAGCACCAAGTCTAACAGTACTGGTCACTCTGTTGTGCTTTCAACAGCTGCAGTTGTTGCTGCTGGTTTTGTATTTGCCACACATTCCCTGCCTCCCACCACTTCACACCAAGCACAGCTGCTGCTCCTCTGCTCAGGGGTGTTTGCCCAGGAACCAGCATCTTCCTCGAGGCAGCCTGAGGCAGCAGCAGAGAAACAGCACCAGGCTTCACTGCCCAACCCACCAATCGCTCATCCTCTCCCACTGCTAATCAAGCAAACAAAAATATGTGCTCTCAGAGATAACAGGGATTAAAGGTTTTGCAGTTATTTCCCAGAGGGATTCCAGGCATTCCCATGTTTTCAGTAATTCCCAGAAGTTTACATCGCAGTTGCTTACGCAGGGAAAGCAGTGATTTCCATTGTTCAGAGAAACATGAGTTCTAAATCAAATAACTTTGCAAAAATAGCTCAAATATTTGAAATTCCTCCTTCAAAAATATGTGTCTGACACAAGAGGAGATTAGCCTCACCTAACTACAGCTTTCTAAAAGTTAGGCAGGCGAGCAGGAACCCCCAGTAACCGATGGAGGCAGGGAAGCAATCTCAGACAATGCAAGTATGAAAGAAATAATGCCTTAAACAAGGGAATAACAATGCTCTATTCTGTTCTTCCTCTATTTGTCTTAAAAACAATTCCAACTGTAACTTTCTCAGGGAGAAAATAATTTTCAGTTTCCGTTCTCTGTTAAAATTCAGTTTGCATTTTCCTGATTTCTCCCTATTGGAATGGTTTTTTCCTACTTGTCTGTCATCAGAGGCTGTTGTGGTTCAGGTGTGTGGATGTAGGTACACAGATTGTATTGTTTACATCTGATTTAGCTATTTTGAGCTCTGATTGCAAATACTTCTATGAGTGCTATTTCTTGTTCTAGGGTAGAGTAGGCCTAATGAACAGCACCCCAGAGATACTTATTTGTCCTCATTCATAGTGGGGAGAGCCTGGGGCCACTTCCTCTGGTGTAGATATCCGCACTGCAAATGTCTAAAATTAGGTGGGATAAATCTCATGCAAGGAGCTTGATACTTTAAGCCCCTGTTCAGCAAAGCACTTACTGACAGCCTAAAATGAAGCCTGAGCTTTAATGTTCTGCTGAGCTGAAGCCTCAATTACTTAAGGAATGAGAAGACAGTTGTGGGGATCATAGCAGTCAGGCTTGTGCAAGGTTTATGTTGGATTTCCACCGAGCAGTCCTACATGCCACTCTGCTCCCCTACAGAAAATACTCTTCTTCCTTCAATTTCCTCCTCCAAACACATTTATTTCCAACCCCTCCCGGGGCTCCCTCTCCCTGGCTGAGTCACCCACACTGTGTAACCCAAAACAGGGGCAGGCGAGCCAGGGGCACCGCAGGCTGCTGAGATCTGCAGCTCTGCGCCACTGCCTCTCACTGCTTCTTGGCCTTTGGGGTTTTTGGCTTCAGTGTTTAGCATCAAATTCTTCACCACCCGCCTGAAAACTTTGCCTGAGAGTGGCAAGGCTAAATAAATATCTGTTGGTGGGCTGTGTGAGCTTCATGTAATTTGGGGCTTGTTTTGTAACTGGCCCGGGTAGGTGGCTGGAGCTGGAAGTCTGACCTTGTCGGGTGTGCTGGCACCAGCAAGCTCCAGGCTTGCAGGGCACAGGTCCAGGCACGGGCACCAGTACCTGTCAGGATGTTGGCCTGGGTCACCAGGCTGTCCTGTGCAGCACTTGAGCACATCCAGCCCCAAAACATCCTCCACGTCCTGCCATCTCCTTCTGGCTACCAGGAAAACCTGGCTGTGGGAATAAACTTTTAAATTATGCTAATTCACAGAATCATAGAATCCTTTTAGGGTGGAAAAGACCCCTAAGATCATAGAGTTCACCCATTAACCAGCACTTCTAAGTCACCCACTAAGCCACGTCCCTGAGCGCCACATCTGCATGTCCCTCTTTTAAATACCTCCAGGAGTAGTGACTCAATTATTTTTATAGCCACCTAGAGCCTTTAGGGCAAAAATCTAATCATTGCTTTTGTGCAGAAATAAGTTACATTCATCTCCTGAGCTTGGCCAGGAATTTTGGGTGCAAAAAATAAATAGTGGCGAAGGTTTATTATTGTTACAGCTTATGCTGTAAAGATGTCAGAGGAGAAGTCAAAATACTCAAATCAAATTGATGTGCTTTGTTTATATGTGCCATCACTCTGCTACATTTATACATATTATATATGTATAAATACATAATTTAATAATTAAATAAGTAATTTAATTTTTTAGCTACATGCTAAAAAATTAAATTACTAAACTGAGATCAGCCACCAGAATGAATTGCTGCGACCCTGAGGATGTGCAGAGCACAGAATAAGTGGAAAGTGATAACTATAAGAATACAGGGACACCAGTGTGATACTTTTCCCCCCCCATTACCACAACTTAGGCTCTGTAGCTCTGGCTGGTTAATAGAATCAATGGAGACTCAATCCAGTATTGAGCAATACCAGTATTGATAATCACAGACACTTGACTTCACACAAGTCGTTAACTACCTAATAAACCAAATAAGTAAATTAAACCCAGCAGTGGCAACAGAAATGTAACTGAGAATTCAGTCAAGTCCAGTGACTGTCACTGCCATGGACATGGGGACTATGCTAAGGGACAAGGGAGACTGAGGTCAGCATTATTTGAAATAATCATATTTTTTCTGGCCTAGCATACATTATGTTTCTTTCCAGAACTCCACAGAACCGATGTCCATTTCCTTGTGTCAAGTGCTTATGCCATGTTTGCAAGTGCAAGTATGAATCATTATCAAATGCATTTTTTGTTTGCTTTTCTTCTGACATTTTCTATAAGAATGGCTGCAGATGTCCATGTAAAAAAATCCAAAGCATTCTGTCTTTCACTCCATCAGCACTCAAAAACTTTGGAAGATAACGAGACATACTTAAGACATTTCTGTTTTCCCTTCCTGATGATACATTTACAATTTTTAAATGAGAAATAAATAGCTTTTTCTTCCAATTAATTGTGTCAAGTTTTCATTATTAGATTTCCATACGTTTAGCAATAAATATTGTATTTTTACCTTTTTTATACCTTTTGTTGGCAAGAAACTATGTCAATCTTCCCAGTAAACTGCAGGCCAGAATATAGATGTGTACGTGTGTGTTATAACTCCCAGAAATGTTTTTTGGTTAAAAAAATTTAAGACTTTTGGAGCCTTTCAAGGTTTGAAAACCTTTCTAGTAGAAGTTTAAATGCTGTTAATGAGAAATGTTTAATCTCTTTGACAAGTTCTCAGGAAGAAATGAGTGAATAAGATTTTTATTAGCTTTCCTTTTTCATTATATCATGTATTAATTAAAATATCTCTGTAAAATAAACTGTGGGTATAGGTTTAACTTTCCATTACTCTAAAAGCAGTATCAAGGACAAATTTGCCTGCAGTTCTTATTTCTAATTGTCAAGTGCTCAAAATGTAATGGGTAATTAAAAGCTACCAGCAGTGCAAAAAATGTACAAATTCAATAATAGTAATTAAACTCCCTCCTTGCATAACTCACAAGGTTTCACAATTCTGCAGCATTTCTCTTTTATATAAGACAACAACTGAGTCAGAATCTTCAACACATTTTTACAAGCTCAGTTGGTGCACGGCCCCTGTTTGCTTCCCGACCATGGTCGTGAGATGATCTACATCCAATTAAGGCTGCAGGTTGGATATTCATTACACAACCCTGATGACTGTGTGCTGCAAAATTGCATAATGTCTTTGTAAATCTTATTTGAATGAATGAGCCATTGAATTAAAAAGTGATGTAAAGCTCAGTCCTGCCCTTTCAGATGTTGTGTTTCACTATGCACTTTCGAGAATTAGCAGGTGGCAAGATGAGGCTTTGCTTTCCCCAGGACTGCCTAGAGGCAATGGCTGGGCACCCAGGGTCACACTCTGACTTGGTGGTTCTTATAAAAGCAAGGTATCCACTGAGGAGTCAGAATTTAGGCAGTTTATATTGCAGCTCTTATTCCCTTGGCATTTACTTTAGTTTAATTATATTACTCAGGGGGGCTCTAAGATTTCTTGCCCACAGAAGGAAACTGCCATAAAATCTAAGGATGTAATGATATGCATGGCAGCATCTTGGTCCTACAAACATAGGGGAAGCCAAAACTTTTAGGTATTAACTTTTGGCACTTTTTTTTTGGCTGGGAAATGTATTAATTAAAATATCTCTGTAAAATAAACTGTGGGTATAGGTTTAACTTTCCATTACTCTAGAGTGCTCTGGAGTTCCCGTGTGCATCCATGCACCATGCTGCCATTGAACACCAGCAAGCCTGAAGCTGAGGTCATGTAAAACATTTTGTTTTGATGATAGCTTAGAGTCAGGAGTGAGCATTTATTGAGGTAACCTTGCCTCTTCATGCTGGTCTAGATCCCAAGGCCCCTAAATTGCCTGCAGAGTGCTGTACCACCCCACTGCGTTACATAAAACTGCATCTCTGGCGTTCTCGGTACATTTCCGAGGGAAGAAAAAGTAATGCTCACTGACCTGCCTTTGGGTGTGAGCTGTGCTGAAAGCACTTACAGCTGTTGACAATGAGCCCTCAAAAACCTGTCCCACTTGAAACCCAGTCCCTAGCCTTTTAACAAGAGCAAACAGGCAGAGCAGATCAGGGCAGCGATTTCAGTTTGCCGTCCTCTGACTCTGCAGGAGTGGCAAAATCACCGTAATCCTGCTGATACTACTCACAGTAGTGTAACTGATATCCAGCTCAAGAAATTAAACATGTTTCTACCTACAGGTAGCTCACTGAAAGTAATGCATTAGTGCTTTGTTCTCTTCCTTGGACAGTAAGAGACTCAAACCTGGAGGACAATTTTTTCTTGCTTCCCTCAGGAATTAGTTGCCAAGAGACTGTGCCACTGCCTGAGATAATTCCTCTGCCACCTCTTTCTCTGTCTGCAGCCTGGTGAGATGCCAGAGGATTGGAAAGTGCATAGGGGTTTCCTGATGTTCTTCCTGTTCAAAACTTCTCCTATGCCTTGGCCAGGCATTAAATGAGAAAGGTTTGCAGTGGAGTTTATCCCCCTGGGAGACAGGTCACAGCCTGGCAAGAAATGGGACTAGAAAACTGATTACTTGTTTAACCACAGGAGGAAATCACTATTTTTAGAGATGAAAAAATAATAGGAGTGAGGGAGAAGCCTCTTACCTACTTCAGCATAACTAAATGGTCACAATCCTTATTCCAGATGTGGTGAGAGGACATGGAAACTTTCTAAATTAAGTTTTACAAACTTGTTTTTTCCTGGAGAAAAACACACACACACACACACAGACACAAAAGAAACAAAACACACACATACACAAAAAAACCACCAACCCCCCCAAAAAAATATCCAAACACCTTCAAAAAGAATAAATTTACTTATAATTCTGAGTTAAGTTTGGCCAAAAAATATTGACCCTCAAAATGGAGGCATATTTTTTGAAAAAATTACTTTGGTATCCCTTCCTGGCTTTTGCTAAACAAAAGCTTTTACTTTTCACTGCAGAAAGCCATCTTGAATTTTAAAATTATCTTAAATTTACCAAAAAAACCTTCAAAGGTTCAAGTTCTATCTCCCACAAGAGACATGTTGGTTTAGATCAAAAATATCTTAGATGCTAACAAAAGTATTTCTCACCTCCAGAAACCCCAAGCTTCTGTTTCTTGGTTCAACCTAAGGCAAAATTTCTCCTCTGTTTATCCAATCTCTGCCTAAACAGGAAATGTTGTTTTCATACTCAGATATAGATTGTAGAGGAAAAGTCGAGTCCCTATTCTCATGTTCAGCTATTTGTAGAGAGAACATTTGAATTCTGGTCTAGGCAAAGGTCTAGGCAAAGACCTCTTAGTAACCTTTTTGCAATAATTTTCTCCTGTGTTAAACAAAAAATCACTCCCCCTTTCCCCCCTCCAAAGTGGATACACATAGTCTAAAAAATAATTTTGGTTCATGTTAACCAAAATTTTCAGATGGAGAAAGTTTCTGTAGGAAACATTTAGCCCTCTCTGTTTGCTGGGGTACTTGTGAGGTGATTTCTTTTCACATTTCAACAATGGAAACAGCTGTTGCAGAGGTGATAAATGAAGAAATTGATCCAAAAAAGCAGCCTTGCTGAGGGATTCAAACCACCTAGACCCCATGGGAAGCGGGCAGAGGGGCAGCCTCAGCCCGGTCTGTCCTCAGCAATGCAATCAGGACTGGCAGGGAGAAGGATTGCTTAAAGCCTCTTTAATTTTTAAAAAGCTTGACTTAATAGGTATTCCTATGGGAGCATAGTCCAGCACGATGTGGGAGTCAATAAGCCCATGAAGCAATAACACATTATATATTTTAAAGCTTTTGAGAAGTAGTGGGAGAAACAGAAGACAATCTGGGTGGAAGCTAAACCACATTTATGGCAAAACACCCTCATTATGAAAAAGAGGAATTAATTGTCTCACAGGCAGAAAGGCTTTCACTTTCTTTTCTCCTATGTAGGTAAGAGAGAAATCAGGAAATGAGAATCTGAGAAAGAAATGGTGAAAATGCTCATTTTATTTCTCTACATCGTTGCTAACTTTAAGCCATGCAGATCCAGCGCAGGTGAGTGAGATCATCACAGCCATTTACAGAAGGGAGAGAGGTGGGATTTATCCAGGGCGGTTCTCCTGGTGATGGAGAAGCAGATTTCAGTAAGATTTATTTCATGAAGACAATGCATTGAAACAGGAGCCCAAAGTGCCAGACTGATATTGCGAGGTCCCCAGATCTCCGCCTGGAGGAGGGATAGATGAACAGAGGCAGGGTGGGGGGGTTGTGGTTTTGTTGTTTGGGATTTTCTAAAACTTTTTCTTCGATGCAATACAAGTGAATACTGGGATGTTTTGCCTTTTCCTGCAAAGTAAGGATGTATAGAGATCGGCTGTATGAGGTACAGAGAGGACAGACGATGGGAAAACAAAGATAAGACATCCTTTCATTTGTACTTAAGCACAAAATGGCTGATGCCTGCCCCAGCCGCGGGGAGGGCTGCTCAAAAATCGCACATAAATTGTAACAGGGCCAAGCTAGGCATGTGGCAGCAGACTGATTTTTTATTTTTTTTCAATATGAATCAGGACTCTTCCACGTGGAAAGTCTCCATTTCATCTCACAACCCTTCATTGTTGGCGGCGAGAAACTTGGCACTGTCGCTCCATCCCGATGCCCGTGGGGCTGGCAGCACGTCCCCGGCGCAAGGATGGCCTCGCCCAGCCGGGGTGCTGAGGGCTGTTTGCTCTTTTCCTCCTCATCCCACACCGTCCTTGGCACGGCTCAGGTATTTCCCTCCTCCGGTGAAACACCACGGGTCGTTTCCGTGCTCCGAGGAACGCGGACATTCGGGAGTGGGGTGCCTGCAGGGCATGAAACCCAGTGCATCTCTTGCTGTGACAGGGAGTGGGGAAAGTCAAATATTTCACATTTCCCTTGATTACGGGTGGTGGTGTTTTCTTTTTTTTTTTTTT
>VWYO01001519.1:2520-20735 GCA_013400275.1 Rhadina sibilatrix
TTTTGTTTTTGTTTTTGTTTTTTGTTTTTTTGTTCATCAGCATTCACCTGAACACTAGAAAATACAGCATCAAGAGCAGGCCTTGCTTCAGTCGTGCCTTGTATCTAAATAAACTGATCAAAGCACTTAATAGGAACTTATTAAGCCAAATGAAGCTCAGCAGAAGTATTAAAATTGTCTTGTCACTGCAGCAAGAAAGGTTAAAGGATTTTTTTTGTGGTCCTGCTGGTCAGTCATAGAAACAAGATGCACAGATCAAAATTATTATGCCGTTCCCTTTCTTTACTGCCTCTATTTCGTTGGGGGTTTGGGTGCTGTAAGAGCTAATGACACAGTGCAATGTTTACTATGATCTCTTAAGGTTTTGTACTTAAATTTCAAGAAGAGCTTTGTAACTTACACAGAAAAAAAAAAAAAAATTAACCAGACCATACTTAGGAAAGAATTATTAGCTAACAGCAATTAACCAAATAGTTGACCAACCAGAAATGCTTTCCTCTTCCAAAGTATGCACATATCAAGAAATAATCGTATAGATGGCTCAAATTACTAGTAGTTGTGGTGAAAACACGGTGTTGACAAAGTCAGCCTGACTGTAGGGCAAGGGCTGAACATTTCTCTAACTTCTCCCTGCACTCCACCTCTATTCCTTTAATTCTGGATTCCTAAAGTTTAGGTCCGGTTCCAAAAACAACCTTCTTTTAAAACACACCCTTCAAAGTAGATTTTAAAGTCTCTCAACCACGGTCTTTTCTTTCAAAATGCCCAGAAAAAAATGGCCCCAAATGACCCTCTAGCTGGGCAATGCAGGCCTTTCATCATTCTTTCCACTTGAACACATCCACTTTCCTCCTTCACACTGCCTCACCCCAAGACACGGTCCTCACTCGGCTTCTTCTTCCACTCCTGCCCAGGAGACATTCTGGGACAGCTTGCTGTTCAGCTGCAGGGCAGTCTGAGCTACACCTTCTGAGCAGAGACAGAGCCTCTGTGTTCAATCTGACAGAATGTGTGTGCGAAATCAGCACAAAATTTTTGCCCGGCGAGCGTTTTCCCTGAAATTGTTTTAAACGTGACCTGCTGAATTGAGAGGATTTGAATGAAAGTGAGAGCCAGCCTTCTCTTTCTTGGTTGTGGTGTGGGAGAAAATCCCTTGTCTCTTCTCATCTATATCTGGACCATCAATTTACATCGTTCCTCTTTTAGTCTGAGTTATTAGAGTGTCCTCTTGGCTGACTGTTATGGAGAAAAGAAGAACATATCTGTCAAGACACACACACTGATGTAGGAAACTCTAAAGCCACACTTTTGAGCGTGGAATTGTGGGTGCTGAAGCTCTTACCCATCACTTGCTGAAGCAATGGCCTCTCCCCCCAGAATTTAAACTAGTGCCTCTTCACATGACAAGCCTTGCTACAAAAGGGGAGCCATGTACTCTGGTATATTATAACATGATGCAGACAAACAAAATGAACAACGTTTCCCAATTCTGAGCCAAACCTCTGCCAAAACCATGCCACCATGCTCAGAATTGTCTTCAATGCACATAATGCATTTATGGAGACAAAATGGAAATGCACTGAAATGTTCAATAAACAAAGCAACAAAAGCTGATAAGATTCTGGAAAAAATCCAGCTGGGAGGATGTCCCCTTTATAATTTCTTTGCATATAAATTTACCAAGTGCCAAACTTAAATTTTTCCCCCAGATTTACAAAGTGGATTCCAATGCCTGAGAAAGGTGCCAGCTTAATATGTGTTGTTGTTAAAGAACATTCATTTGTTCATTTGTAAGAAATGAACTGAGTTTTCCTGTCCTAGATCAGCACTGTGTTACAATTGTGGCCCAGAAGGATCTGTTTAAGAGACAAGTGGCTGAGTTATTTTCAATGCTGTTGTTGCAGAGGCTTTAATTAAGAACTTTAATTAGTCTGTTTTCTCATTGCCTTCTTTGTAGGAAATGCTACTTATTACAGAATTATTGATACCTGGTCATATTTACAATAAAAGAAGGTTAGCAAACCTCTTTCATAAAGATCCAGAGCCCTCACAAGAAAATTAAAAGTGCAGCTTCAAAAGAACTGGGCTGGATGTGAACTTCTGATCTGTATCATAGAATCAGAGAATCATAAGAATCATTTGGGTTGGAAAAGACCTCCAGGATCAGCAAGTTCACCATAAAACCTTGTTCCCAGGTGCCACATCTACACATCTTTTGAACAATTCTAGGTTCCACCACTTCCACTCACTTTGTATCATATTCCCAGTTCCCTCAGCCAACTTTCTGACAGGATTTCTCAGCACTGTGACTGAAGTATTTACTGCTTTGGGATCTCTGTTAGGATAATTCATTATATCAACAACCTACAAACTCTGATTGGTGAGCTCCATTTATCCATCCTTGATAACTACTAAATTTTGCACACCCACTGGAAGAATTGAGTAGCCTTTTGTCCTTAGTTCTGCTTTCCAGCAAACTGACATGTTAGTGCCTTTCTTTCACAGGAAAGAATGACTGCAGTCAGGAATAGGGGAGCTTGAGGCCAGGTTTTTCATTCCTACCACAGGCAGGACTTTGTTCATCAGCCTGAAACCCTCTAATCCAACCCAAGACACTTCAGCATGAGTTTGGCCTCGTGTTTCCCACACCCACCTTGGCCAGAAGTAACTGTGCCTACAGAATGACAGTTCAGGCTTGCCAAGAGCTTTCAATTCTACTAGAACTTTTTTTTTTTTTATTTCCTCCCCTGTTTCATCAGTAATCTGAGAAATGAGGTAAGTCATTCAGGCAGCCTTACAAAGATTGACCAGCACCTTATAGTCTTGGCACCAGGTTTGAGAGAATTTATCTGGGAATGGATAAGTGAAAGGAGCCACAATAAATGTGGCTGGAAGCAGCTTCCTCTACAGACTCCTTTCCCCAGTGTCACAGAAGATGTGCACATTCAGGCTGCCAAACAGAAGTCCAGCTGCAGAGCCTCTTCCCACAGATGTAGGGGGGCCCCAAAAGGTTCCCCATCTAAAGCCCAGAAGTGAGCAGTGTGGAGGAAAACCACAAAAGTAGCAATTCTGTGGCAGATGCTGTTTTTCCTTACACCTCCCAGACTTGGCTTCTTGCTCAGCTGTTGAGCTCCCACTCCTCCACCAGGAGCATTTGACAGCTGAACAGGAGTCCTGTAGCTGATCACTGGCATCCCTCTCATGCCATAGCTCTCTGATTCATTTTGGGTTTGTCCAAGCTCCACTTCAAGTTCTCACACAGTGCTTAACAGATCTATGGCATATATGGCAGCTTTAGGATTGTTTCTAATACCTTTTTCCTGTAGTTTCATCTTTGCTGCTGGCTTCCTGTACTCCTGACAGTTTCAGTGGTTCTTTGCTTCTTAGCACTGGCTCCTGCATAGGATATGTACAGATAATCTACAGAGCTTACTCTGTGATATATCACAAAGTCAAAGCACCTCCTGAAGGGGTCAAAGATGAATTTCTACTTCAGAATTTACTAGAAAGTACTGTTACTGATCTACGCATCTCTTGCTATTTAAGCATTTTAAAAACTTTTTTAAACTTTTTTTTTTAATAAATACTTCAGGAGTCCATTATCAAAAGCAAAGGAGAGAGCACTGTGCTGAGCTCTCCAGACACACAAGGCTCTTGAAGAAGTTGTGCTTCCAGAGAGTGGGCTACTATTTTAAGTGAAATTTGGGGAAAAGTGGGGAAAGGGAAGAAATCTATCTGCATATTGCCTTTGTCTAATCACCTATCAGCAGCCTAGTCAACACAGCAAATACTCAGACATTGCAATTTTTTACTTCTACATTGGGGAAACCAGCTCTTAAAACCTATCAGTGTTTTCCAGCGGAGATGTCAGATTTCTGAAGCACTCCAAAAACTTCCAATGAAAAAACAAAGCACCTTCTAAAGGCCCCAGTGAAGCTTGCAGCCTTCTGCCATCCCCCTAGCAGGGTTATGTCTTTTGTGGTCACAAAGTGACCAAAGCTCATTGCAAGCTTCATTTTCCCAGGAGGCCCAGAGCCAGCTGCCACAGCCCACAGAGTGGTCAAGCTTGGCAGGGGAGAGGCTCTGCTGCAGCACATCTCTTGGACAGCCCCCATCCCTTAGTTCTTCAAGGGATGCCTGGCAGCAGTTCCAAAATACTCCCTTGGTGAAGCCTCGGGGGAAAAAAATACCTACAAAGGTAGTTCTGCTTAGGATTTCCCTGTTAGTGCAACAGGAACTGGTTTGCATCCTTTGTTCAAACCCTTTCTGAACCCAGACTGGTGCAGGTGAAGAAGTTCTCTATTTAACTTTTCACTCCCCTGTCAAATGGCAAAATTAAGTGTTGACCTGCACATCGAACGTTTCTCAGCCAGATCTTCGGGGAGAAAACCTGCTGGTTTTAATACATTTCTGTGCAGTAGGCGATTCTCTTACTTCAGTGAGGATAAAAGATTCAGAACTGCATTTAAGCATCTAAGTGCCTTTCAAGGGCCCCTGGAACATTACCATGTGAGAGGATCAGGGTACTAGGCAAGGATTCCCTTCTGCCACAGTCACTCCTGTTCTGCATCTCTGCTTTTCTCAGGCCCTAAGTTGCTATTTGATGTGCACCAGGCCTGTAGCTCATGTACAATCACAGTAAGTGTCTTGGGTTATGGAACCAAAGATGTCTATTCTATTTCATTTGCTGAAAGCAGTTGGGAGATGGTTTTTTTCTTTGTCTCTTGTAACCTTCTGGGGAGGGCGGGTGCCTTCTGATAAGGGGCCAGCTGTTCAAACCAGATGGGGCAGGGTTTCTTATCTCTTTCACCACCCATCCTCCCTCCAGGGGGATATTTTCTGCTAATGGGCCATTGAGGCTCACCAAGGACAGGACACATTCCATCATCCCAGTGGGAGATGCTCCACCCAGTGGGGGGAGCCAACCATTCCTACCTGGGTAAAAACTGAGATGTAGGAACACCAGGGATCTGGTTCCACTGGATTCTCGGAGGAAGACTGGACCCTTCTCACCATCACTGGACCCTTTTCTCTCAGGATCATCTCTGCTCCAACAGAACCACATCTGCCACTCCAGGAGGACTCACTTTTGGACTGTTTCCAACACCCTGACCAACAGTGTGTTAGGTTGTATTATTCCATTTATTTTATTTTACCTTCTTTTCCTCTCTTCTCCTATTAAATTGTATCTCTGACTGGGAGTCTCACTGGTTTTGCTTTCAAACCAGCACAGTCAGTTACATGGGCTGGATTTATTGGCATGTATCTCTACAGATCCAACTAACCAGTGATGCAAACAATCAAAAGAGTGCAACTGAAGGGTTGGGGTCCACAAAAGTTATCAACCATGCAACGTTTGGTAGTGACAGTGATTGCTAACACAGTCTTTCCTCTACAATCTGAAAATGATTGTAGTGTCTCCACAGATATTGCACTTCCAGAAGTAATCATTTTATGGGAGCTCTTAGTTATTTTTACCTGGTCTTTCTGCATAAAAATCATTAGAAGCTGTCCTCTTCTCTTGAAAGTGTTTTCTCTTGCCGACAAAAATAATGTAAAATATAATAAAAATATATCAAGAACACATCAATACAACACCCTGGGACTGTGTAAACCATACTTCTTTTGAAAGTGTGACTAAAGCATAGAAAAATAAAGATCATGATTGAGCTTGGCATATAAGGAGTATAGGTTTATAACTTTGAAAACAGTTGCATAAGTTAAGTGAGACTCAAGATAAAAACACAGTAAAAATGCATTAAAAATAGCCACTACTCCATCATTTAAAACATGCATTTAAGTAGCCAAGGTAGATAATGTGATACTTCTTATTGAAACAAAAATATTTTGTAAAGTTCAAGCTAAAAGGCCCAGAAGTTCTGCTTCTGGATGTATTTCTATATAAAGATTAGATTAATATTCTTGTTTCAATAAAAGATATCATGTAATCTGTACTGTCTTAGATTGAAATTTCTTGTTCTTGGACCAATAAGGATACATATGTTCAATTTTTCCATTGCTTTGACTAAACCTCAGAGTATTTAAAACACAACTTTAAAAAAAAAAAGTGGTGAATTATGCCAGGAAGGCAATTTTATACAGAGACTCATGGCTGTTTCTGTGTCAGTGTGTTCACTAGAAAAGTCCCCTACTAAAATCCAAGAGAAATTAAGGTCTGATTTTTCTTTGTCAGAACTGTAGAGTAGAACTCAACCTATTTTCCAAAACTTTAACCCTCTGTTTGCATTTAGAATTACACTCCACCTTCTAATAAATCTATCAAAAGGCAGGATAGCTGCATGGAGGGCGTGCAAAAAAAAATTTGGCTTGTTACGATCAGGTCTTTTGCCAAACTGTGATTTTTGGGTTTGATACACAAAGCTGTGGAATTTGTGGGCTGCTGAGCTACTAATTAAACTACCTGGTAGATTACTATCTCCTGCTACTGCTTTCTCAATGAGCAGATCAGGCCTGAGAACACAGGAGCTTTGATACTCCTTGGAAACCTGACTGTGGATTTCACTTTCCTTCCCAGGCACAGGAGTTCGGGCTCAAAGATGGATTTGAAATCCCATGCACACCCAGGACTTAGCTGTCTGACTTCATAGCTCACAAGTTTTATTCCACAGGACAGAAAACGCCCTTAAAAGTTCAGCCCAGCTAATTAAAAATCTCCCAATGTTACCTGTGGATGAAGTAGGCCATAGGAACTTGGTAAACACATTGAATTCAGTAATTATCAGGCTGGAAAAATCCATGAGCTATATAATCAGTAAAAATTATAGAATTGAACTTTATGGCTTTTTGCTTGAAGATAGCCTTGAGACAAGAAGCTTTAGAGCTGCAAGTTATGGACATATTTTGGCTCAGCTTTGCACATTTTGACTTAAAGTACATAGTTCTATCTTCTTGTATAAACAACTAACAGCTGTATAGGGTTACATTCAATATTAGATAAAACTATACTTTGAAGCTGAAATCCGTTCTTCAAAAAGACAAAAAAGTTCAGCTCCTGCTCTCTTAAGGTGCCTGCTCTTGGAAAAAAACTTGCCTAAAACCTATCCACGTGGCAAAAAGGGATTTTTCTTTCCAAGTGTGCTCTTAGGAGAAATGCAGAGGATGGTGTTGAAAAGCTGGACGGCACAAACACACCAGGACTCTTTCCTCACCACTCAAACCACAGAGCAATTGAGCTAAGTAAAAAGGCCAGGCACATTATGATAATGGAGACCTAAAATGAACGTGGCCAAACCACACTTGATTTTGATTCAGTTGAGCCAATCAAGAACTTTCTCGGGATCCTTTATGCTGTGGTATAACAGACAGCAAACCCAAATAGATGAGCAAGAAAGAAAAGCTCTTACATAAGGATCTAGTCCAGAGGTGCTCAGAAAAACATTGTGGTGACGTGAGAAGAAAGCAATTTCTTCTGTAATTTCTCTCAATTGACCTCATAAATCTGGTTTTGAGTCCAAGTAACAGACATAGGGAAGCCAAGGGGAACATCTGTGCATGCACAAATTCATGCAGTGTTTGCCCTTTGTTGGTAGTCGAGGCAATTTTAGCATCCTGGATGGATCTTGATGAAGGATTGACAGTGAGTTCAAGTTCAGTAATTGCTATAACTGTGCCAAAGAGGAGGAGGATGATGGTGTTTCCCCAAGTTGTGAACAGTAGTGTTATGACAAATAAGATGATTTTACAGAACCTTTGCCATCTCAAAATCAGAGCAAGGCCAGCAACCAAGCCAATAGGGCAGATGTGTGAATGGAAGCTTTTATCTGTAACCTTTATTCATTTCCAAATATCCTGACAACAATTGTGTTCTGTAAGGAGTGGGAAAAGGTTTAGCACCACCTTGCTTTTAGCTCCAGGGGATGGATTAGAGCCTTAACCTTTGGGCTGGGAAAACATCAAGCCTCCTTCCTGGAGCTGGGAGTCCAGCCCTTGGCAAAGTCAACTCAAATTCTCATTCTTAAAGAGGAAATGGGAGAGGTAAAGTGCCCCCAGACACATGCAAACCAGCTAACATTAGTGCACAAGGACCACTGCACCTGTGTCTAAAGAGGGTTGGGAATTAAGTCTATTTGGTTTTCCTCTGCTTTATTTCCTTTTTTTACGTCCTTTTGACACGTGACATTGTGGGGTAAAAAAGAACAAATTCCACCCTGGGCCATTTGACTCCTAAATCAATGGGGCTCTGCTGCTATGTGCCCCAACCCTGGCTAGCTCTGTCACTCTCTTTTTCCTTAGCTGTAATTTCTTCAGCTATCTGTACAGTCACTGCTGATCAAGTTTTCCATTTTTGGCAGACAGTGGGAAAACAGCAAGCATCCAGGAGCTAGAGGAACAGCAGCAGTGCCAGTGCCTCTCATTCAGATAACTGAGAGCATTAATCAGTTTTAGGTTGTCCACTGAGGCATGATAAGGCCACCATCTTTTGTAGATGGGAGAACAAACAGACTCAACATTTTTGCTCCCTCTTGGAGTCTAACGAAATGATCAAATATGATTAGTCACTCAGGAAGAATTCATACTGAAGCTCTTTTAACTTCAGTGAAGTTTCCACTAATGTGGAAAAGTCTTCAGTCCTTTGGACCATTGTTTTACTGGAGTTAAAAGCATTTAAAAGTGGCTATAAGAACACACAAAATTTGTAGACAGGATGTAACCCTTGGCTTGCTTTTATGTTCTTTTTCCAATTTTAAGTGTCCACTGTCCTGCTTTTATCATCCTGCAGCTTCACCAAAAAGATTTAAAAAAAAAAAAAAAGATATTTTTTAACTTACATCTACTCCATTCTCTGCTTCCAGCAGTTTCACTGAAAGTACATTCATGGGTTTAATGTCCTTATGGGAAGTAGTTTTTTCTCTCAAATCCCAGCTTTTTATCTTCTCAGTCTTTATTGCTTTCACATTCACCACTTGTATTGAAAAAAGACACCAACGCACACACACACAAAAGAAAAGGGAATTGCCTCTCCATCCTCTTCATTGATCTTTTGGGCTTCAGCTGGACTCCCTTCCTCAGCTGTGACTGTTCCTGAGGTAAAGTGCACAATTAAAAAAGGCACAGGAATGAGAATCACAGAACACTAAGAAAATATATTAACAAAAAAAAAAAAAAATCACTTTTCAACTTCCTTCATATTTTATGACCCTTTCCTAGGAGTTAATTTCAAAGACAGTGTTGGTTTTATTGCACAGCTCTGTGCTTCCCTATAATGATCAAGCTGTACTGAGTCAAGGCTTTTACTGCCAAGAGCATATTTGCAATCCAATATTTCGGTGGTTTGCACTGACCTTGCACGTCACCATCAGCAGGGACCCGAGTTCATTTCACTTTTGCATATAGCTCAAGTCACACACTCTTATCAGGTCTATAATCCTCACTGACACACAGCCTTTTATTGCCAGCTGTCCGAGTGAACCAGCTTTCAAAGGTTGCTTTGCTGCTCCTCGAAGTCCCTGGGTCACAGGAAAGCAGAGTAATGCAAATTAGAGCTCTGAAGTGCCCTGCCATTTAAATATAAACCTCTGCAAACTTCATGAAATGCAGATCTACTCATTCCAAGCCACAGCTTCTTTGAGAAGATGAATAATCAGGGAATATGTGACGCCTACTATTATTGCATTATGTAGCTGAAATCTAATAAATAAGTTAATTGCATCTCTGATATTACAGAGTTAATACTCTTCAACAAAGCAATGCCATGAAATGGGACATTGGATGCTCAGTGATGCTAAAATGTAAATTAGTGGACTGAAGTCAAAGGAAATCATGGGAAAAGAGTGTACAGTTTGCATAGCAAATTTGGGTACAAACACAAGATGTCCCACCTGCCCTCTCCAGCCTGGAGGACAAGAAATATCTCAATAAAACTTCATGTTGCTGTGGTCCCACTCACTGCAGAGAGTCCACTGAATTAAGGGATTTATGATAACCGTAGATCCAGTGCCTGAAATTTCCCCTCAGGGTTTCCACATGCCATCATCTGAGAATGCCCAAGACGCTGACCCATCATCCTTCATCCAGCCTCGTGACTCCCGTCTCCTTTGTTTGCATTTCTGATGATAACATCAGTCTTTAGGTGGACTTCGACCTTTTGACTTCTCTTGAGCAAGAGTACAGGAGCCAATTCTCCCACTAGCTACATCCAAACAATCCCTTTGATATCAGAAAGGCTTACCCTAGAGTTTATGGAAAGAGAATGCCAAACTCGACCTTTAATCTAACCCGGCATTGTAGAATAGTTCAAACAAACAAAACAAAAAAAAAATAGAAAGCACGACACAATTCGATAGCAAGTTGCTAACAATTACCAGCAGGGCAGGAAAAGATGGCTTTATCTCAAAAGGCAAATGGAACCACCTGACATCAGACAAAGAGCAGTTCCCAAGTCCTCATCACCATGACACTGAACAGCCTATCAGGGCACTCAGCTGGCATCGCCTTCAGGCAGAGCTGGCAGTGGTAGCAGATCTACACCACAATCAATAGCTGGGGCTGGCAGGATCACCTTTTGCTAAGTGTGTTTGCCAAGTGCCGTGGAAGTTAATATTCAGTGAAAGTTCAATAGCCACCATTGATTCAGCAGATTAGCCCAGAGCAGGAGGCTTCCCTGTTGTTTTGCAAACATGGGCCCTGACCAAACGCCAGACAGCCAATGCCACCCCTGAGCCCCTGCACGTCCTAACCTGGGCTGTCACTGCCCAGCACTGCCGTGGAGAGTGAACCTGAGCTTCTCCCATCATGTAGCTCACCACCAACCACAGCTGTGCACCCCATGAAAGCCTTACAGTGAGAGGAGCAAAGCCTCTGTGCACAGGCTGGTGCCTGAGCTGGTTTGCAGCATGGCACTGTGATCCCACCAGTGCAGATGCACAGGGGGGTGGAGGAGCAGCACACAAGCTGACACGGTGCAACCAACACTCCAAGCAAGTGCCATTCCAAGAGGCATCGTCTGGTTTTGACCACAAACAGAATTCTGTTTGAATTTCTGGAAACATCGAGAGCTGCAGGTTGTGCTCCTTCAGCTGAACGAGGTCAACTCCAGCCAGAATTACAAACACGTTCATTCATTCTCTGTGAGCTTATGAGAACATTAAAAAGCTACCAAAAAAAAAAAAAAAATAAATAAGATGTGTTGATTGGTGTTTTAATGGCATGTCAGATGTGCAAATAGCTGTCTTCAGCAGGCAAAAGGTTAAAAGGCTAGTGCAGCTCCTCTCGACTCAGCTAGAGGGAGGCTCCTTCCTGGATATGAACCATCAGGAGTCTTCCCTGCAGCTCCATAAAGGAAGCAAAGGTATTAATCTAGGGAATACTTCCTCTCCTCGCTACAATAAAATATACTCTGTTCTCCACCCTGGAAAATAATTTGGCCAGACTTGGGAAAAAGCGAGGATTCCTGGCCTTTCCAACTGAACTGAAATTGTCAGATCACCTCCACAGAGCTTCCCTCAACCAACAAAAGAACACAGCCAAGGTGCAGTGCCAGGATCTCCTTCTGTTAACACAAAAGAGTCACAGTGGGATCTGTCAAAAGTTACAGGTGAGTCACAGGTTTAGTCTTTGGTTATAGATTTAAGCAAACCTGTAAGGTAGGACGTAGATTTGAAATTTGGCCAGGGCTCTAGTTCAACTGAAAGGGCACCAGGTTGTTCAAAAGGATTAAATCTAAATGGCACAAGGCACCAGAGGTTAGAATTTTCATAATCTTTTTGCTGTTTCTCAACAGATCCAGTTTGTGGCTGGCTGTATATTTTTTTTTTCTCTCCTTAAAGACTCAGCAGGGCTAGAGTCCTTCACCTGTGCCTTTGCTTATCCAAATTCCCAGAAGTCCTGCCTTTCAGACTCTGACACTTGCCCTCTGTGCAGAAATTGATTGAATTATAGGAAAAATATCAAGGGTCTTAGAAGATTACTAAAAAACCCCAAAACCTTAAAAATGCTCTGTCATCAAATAACTTATGACACTTTCATGTAGAACCTTTCCTCCAGCTGTTATTTGAAAGGATAATCGTATTTCCCTTAACAGAATTGATTTTTCATTATTTTAACTAAACTCTCAAACGACACATGCAAGAGAGATCATTTCTGTGTACAAACTGAAAAATATTTTACTTTCTAACGTGGATAGTAAACGTTGAATTATCACATGCATCAGTATGTGTTACAAAGAAATACACAGTGATGAGTTCAGTTGACTCTCCTAGTGGTTTTAGAAAACTCCCACAGCAGTAATGTATACAGAGACTGTGCCTGAGCAATGAAAACTAAATCTGTGCAGAACCTGATTGATTTTTATCTGCTTCTAAAAACTTCCCCAAACTTAGAGCAGATTTAAACAAAGTAAAATGGGTATGCATAAGACACGTGGAACCCAGGTCTGCTATATTCTAACTGAAAGTTCAACTCCAAAGTTAAAAACTTTGCAATTCAGACACCATTTCTGGAAAGGATAAAGTCAAGCCTTTGGAAGTGAAATTGTAGTCACTCTTGGTAACCCAAAGTGTCTTGCATGACAATAGGTTGCTATCCATTACTATAAAATCTCATTTTTGTCAGTAAATTGCAGGCAAATCTCACAATAACACACAGGGGGTGCAACTTAAGGAAAGAACAGAAGAAATTTGCTCTCTTCTACAAAGATTCACCCAGAAGAACAACAAATAAGAAAAGACTCAATAGTGGCCTTCCAGTACCTGAAAGGAGCCTGCAAGAAAGACAGAGAGGGAATTTTTACAAGGGCCTGGAGCGACAGGACAAGGGGAGATGGCTCCAAACTGACAGAGGGCAGGTTTAGATTGGATATGAGGAAGAAGTTCTTTACTGTGAGGGTGATGAGGCACAGGAAGGGGTTGTCCAGAGAAGCTGTGGATGCCCCATCCCTGGTGTTCAAGGCCAGGCTGGATGGGGCTCTGAGCAGCCTGGGACAGTGGAAGGTGTCAGTGCCCGTGGCAGGGATTGGAACTGGATCATCTTTAGGGTCCCTTCCAACCCAGGCTGTTCTATGATTGTGAATTCAAGCCTAAGGCTATAGGGTGCCTCTGCTTATGTCAATTCTGAGAACAGAAACAGAATAAAATATAGTAATTGTTATTCTCCCAAATCATACAGACAGTGATAGGTGGTTCAGCTACTCAACAGAGAAGTCTGCATTAAATAATAAGTCATAAAAATTTGTTATCCTAAGTTATCTTAATTTGGAATGAAGCAAAATGCATAGACCAACTCATCATACTTGCTGTTGTAATTTTTAGTTAATGCACAATTACCTCACAAAGCTTGGTGCTCCAGACAAATCTGATTTCCTTGGAAGCAGTGGATATTCAGCACCACTCAGAAATAGGCCAAGAAGCTTAAAACTGAAAGAATAATCAGTTTATTTTTATTATTATAGGAGGAATTGCAAGACTGGAAATGGAATAATACACCTTGGATTAACTTTTAATCCCTGAAACCTGTCATCACCTAGAGGGAAGTGATTTACAAGATGTCACTGTATTTTGGTTGAGAATGTCATCAACCTCTGATATAAATGCTGGGGCTTTGTGACAGTAGCTTCATTTCTTTATTTTGATTCATGAACAGGCTGTGACTATAAAAAGAGAGACATGCCCCAACTCTCTTGCAACAGATGGGAGATGTCAGCAAAACTCAGAGCAAAATATGGTTTAGAAAAAACAAAAAACAAAACAAAACAAAACAAAAAAAACCACCAAAAAAAACCCCATACCCCAGAGTAAGTATGTAGTAAAAACATATTCCCAGTACTACAAACATTTCCTTTCAGACATTTCAGAATTGTTTATAAAACACTGCAACACGTTCTTCTTTGCTATGCCACATTTTATCCTGGCTATGATACTTCTCATTTCCAGGATTGGAAATTTCCAGGTACTTGAGGCATAGCTGTTATCCACGTTTTTTTACAAGTGAGAGAGCTGTGACAGCAGACACCTGCCTCAGTGCCTCACAGCAGAGCAGCAGCAGAACCTGAAAATTATTTAAGATCTCCTGATATTCAAAGATGCCTCACTGAATTTGATGCTTTGCGTCAAAAAAAAAAGATTCTTGAAAATTAATTTAGAAATCTTAGCATGTTAACGTTAGTTATTTCTTGAAAAATGCCCATGTCAAAGTTTCTTGAAGTTTGCCTTGAGCACTGTTCTTACTTGAGCAGGTAAGTCCAAGAAAAGACCCAGAATATCCCTACTAAACAGAAGATGGAAGGAAAAAAGAAAAACTGTGATAGCCCATGGGAATAGTAGAAAACAAGAAAGCAAAGTACAGCAGCCGAGCACACAGTGTTCAGGGCTAAAAACATGTTTTTCTGACAGCTTCAGAGTAGCCTCTGAGTCATGGCTACTTCACCAATTCTCCAAAAGAAGATGACTTCCCAAGACTTCAGTCATCCTGAAGCACAGGGAAGTGCTTCACACCTGTCTTTGCTGAAGGAACACCTTTCTTTGGGGGTGCTTAGCCTGGGTTGGTCACCTCAATTTACAGCAGTGAAATCTGTCTTTCAAACTGAGCTCTCCGTGGAATTCCAGGCCTGTGGGACAATCTGAGCTTGAATTCATCTGCTTAAATAGCTAAAAAAGTCCAAAAAGCTTCTTTCACTGCTCTTTCAATCCAGGTTAACTATAATGAATTTAGCTGTAGGACAAACACACTACCAATATAAAGAACAGTAAGCAGCCATTTGGTACCTCAGTATAAGCCCATGAGACCAACTCAGGACCATTCTGAGTTCCATGCAAGAGCACCAAGCTCAAACCAGGCCCTGTTACAGCTGGAGCAGCCAGTATTTCAGTTTTCCAGTTGTCTGTTCCAGGCATGTCTGTGCCTGAGGCTTGTTTTGCCTCATTCAGGGGTTTGTTTCAGAGGAGAAACTTCATGTCACTGGCTGATTTATTGGGGAATTCAATCTGCATCCTCACAATAAAAAAAAAAGTACTAGAGACTGGTGCCTGTAGACAGTAAATTCTATAGATTACATCCCTGAATTATTCACAGTAGCTACCAGGGGCATTTTTCCACACCTTTTATACAACCAGGGCACATTTATGCAATGTTGTCTCACCTGGGTGAAAAAACAGTCTCTGTTAATTGGTTTCATCTTGACTAATCCCTGGAGGTGTTCAAGGCCAGGTTGGATGGGGCTCTGAGCAACCTGGTCTAGCAAAAGATTTCCCTATCCATGGAATGAGATGATCCTTAATGTCTCTTCCCATCCCAAGCAATTCCATGAATCTATGATTTTATCTCGAGTTTACAGAAACCACCACCTAAAAGACAGTGATCACTTCTAGGGATGGAATAAGAAGCCAAGTACAACTAAAGCTTTTTTCACAATGTATGATCCATTCAGGTTTTGAGAAAATTGAAAAAAAATCAAATTTAAAAAGCAAAAGCATTACTTTTTTTTTTTTTTTCTATTTTTCAATATATTTATGCTGGAAGGCCAGCAGCAAGTCACAGAACACTAATTTTTAATAACCACAGTACACCTAGGAATTTCAGTTATGCTGACTGAAATTCAGTTTGTTGTGAGCAAATTGGTAACATGGCCTGTTATTAAGATTGCATAATACTTCCAATTTATAGGGTCTTGTTTGAAGTCCAGGAAACTCATAAAAAGCTGAAGCCACTAAGACTCAAGTTCTCCATGCTCAGGGTATGCCTCAGGCTGAATGTGTTTGGACATTTTCAGCCAAAGTGATTTGGTCATCCTTAAGCAAAAAAAAAAAGAAATACTTGCTGTTGCTTGACTCCCTAAACTCTCCATCTGTTTAAATAAAATAAAGAAAAAAAAAAAAGTGACACTCTCAGGTCATTTTAGTGTTTTGAAGCATTGATAACATTCTGAAGCACTGAGACTGACAATAGGACAGAAGAGGTTTTTTCTCAAGTTGGGCAGGCACAGTGTGTCACGTCCTTGAACTGCAGATTAATTCAAACCACCTTAAAACCACTTGAAAAACCAGTTTGTACACACTCAGCAGAATTCCCTTTGAGTTTTGCAGTGAAAACTCCCTCCAAGGTGTTGAGACTGAGCACATGGGCAGCCTTTCCAGCTGCTGCAGGATGGACATCTGGGGTGGCTTGGTCCTGGCTGGATTCCAGGTGCTACCAAAGCTGTTCAATCACTGCCCTCCTCAGCTGGACAGCAGGGAGAAAATGTAATGAAAGGTACATGGCTTGAGATAAGGACAGGGAGAGAGAACTCACCAAAGTTCTCCATTCCCCCACCTTCCAGCCCTGTGAGCAAGCAACAATTTCAAATTAATGCAATGTTCTGCAAAAAAAAACCCAAACAACCTCTCCAAAACAAAACATACAAACAAAACCACACCAAAAAACCAAAAAACCAAACCAAACCAAAAAACCCCAAAAACTAAAAAAAAACAAAAAAACCCCAACCAACCAACCAAAAAAGCCACACCAAAACAAAGAAAAAAACAAAAAAACCCCAACCAAACAAACCCCCCCCCAAAAAAAAACCAAACAAACCAAACCCCCAAAAAACAAAAAACAAAAAACAAACAAAAAACCCAACAAAACAAAACCCAACAAAACAAAACAAAACAAAACAAAACAAACAAACAAACAAAAAAACCCCACACAAAAAAAAAACCCTTACCCCAATGTTTCTGGGCAGGAAAAGAGGGGTTTGGGAGAGAAGGATGGGAGAAAAGGCACCAGGGCTGGCCAAGGAGACCATGCTTTCTGAAACGCTGAGCAGTCTGTGCTGTGGAAAGAACATCTGCTTTCTGAAATGAAATATTCCTGAGTTTTGCCTGGGTGACCAATGGGTGCTAAGGAAAAAGGTGGAGGGAAGATGTGTCAGCTTGGATTTGAATGAAAAAAAATTCTTGAAGCTCAAGAAAATATTCATATATTTGGAACAAGGTTTCTTGGCTGGGTCCAAATTAAAACAGAGTTGTAGAGGAAGAAAATGCAAGTGAAAGTTGACCAAAACCTGGAGTTTAAGTCTGTCCATCAATGACAGAGTGATCATTAAAAAATATACATTTTTTGCAGTAGTCATGAATACTGTGCTTTGGTTTTATGCATGTAAAAGGTATGATTCTGCAGAAATCTTAGCTGCAACTCACATGAGGACCCATGATAAAATTTCAGCCAGGAGCCTGGAAAAATGCAGGCTCCACATATTAAAAACAAAGGTGTCATTTCGACTCCATGAAGCCATGGGCCTAATTATTTTCTTGGATGTAAAATGGCAGCTGCATCATCCCCTCACCTCATGGGTTTGGTGTGAAGCTAGAAGTCTTAAGAAAGCATCTGTTTAACATTTCTTATAAGCATCACAGGGCTGGAAGAAAAGGAAATTGCTGTGTCTGACTGCAGACAATTGGAAGGACAGAACACCATTAACCAAGATGGAATTCTCCCTGTGCAACCAAGACTGACACACCTAAACTAAACTAAAACAAAACAAAAAAAAATGCAACGACGTGCTTGCATTTCCAGAAACAGATGGGACTTCAGGGTTTTCCTGTCACCCTAAACACTGCGACTCTAGCAAGAAAGTTTTCTGTGGCAGAGATTCAGCATGAGCTTTAGAAAAGCCTCTATTACAAATGCAAAAGGAAATAACTTGTGTATTTGCTTTGACGGGTTTGTTAGATCAAGTCCAAGAAAGTGAGTTATAGAACACATTCCCTGCTGTTGGAGAAAGCCAGAATTTTAACCAGGTCCTTAACCAGGCTTCAATGAATCCATTTTTTGTTGTTCATCTCTCTAAATTAGATAGAAGGATGGCTCCTGACTTCTGCTTTAAAAGCAAACTTCCTCCTCTAAAAAACCTTCTACAAACAGGAAAATAAACAGAAGCCTGAACAAATAAATCTGATGACCCTCACTGTCTTTGTACCATGAAAAGGGCAGATTTTTTTTTTTTTTACCTTGTCTCATTTCAATAAGATTATTAGAGAGTAAATTTAAATAAATATCTCCAGATTTGGAAGACATTTATAATCCAAACTGTTCAGTACCAAAGGAGAATGAAATCAGCACATAAGCATAGAAGAATCAGATTTGCAGCCACCAATCTTAGGAACAGGTGATTTGCAGCCACAGGTGCTAGGAACTCACTCTTTTTTTTTTCTTTTTTTTTTTTTTTTTTTTTTTTTTTTTTTTTTTTTTTTTTTTTTTTTTTTTTTTTTTTTTTGTGTGTTTTTTTT
>VWYO01001519.1:20766-32395 GCA_013400275.1 Rhadina sibilatrix
TTTTTTTTTTTTTTTTTTTTTTTTTATCCAGGAGTATTTTTGCATTGTGTAGCTGGTAATTTGATAGGGTTTTTTTTCCCACAAAACACAGCTATTTGTTTTGTTTGCATAATGGAAGGTGACACATCTGTACAATTTATTTGTTCAGGCCAATTTCCTGCCAGCTTTATTTAGGAAGAATGTAGATTTCAATTTTTTTTTTCTTAACATAAGAGGAAGACAGGCAAAATATTGTCCCTCGGTCATGTGTCAGGAACTTCTCTATAAGTATTTCAAATCCAATTCAGATTTGGGAAATTTTGTTCAGATACTGAACAAAATTCATTTTCATTCATGTCCAAATTTAAAAAATAAAAGACAAAAAAAGATTGACTACTCCACACCTGATGGAAACTCATCCTGGGAATTTTTTTTTTTTTCTGTTTGCTCTTCTGTGCAAAACAAATCAAGGTAAAAGAATAAACAACTTTTAAAGTTATGCCTTGTGTATCACCACAGCTGAATGCAAAGGGTTTGAATATTGCTACATCAAAGTAAGTGAAGGACTGACCTGTTCCAAAACACATCTTTGTGCCTGCTTTGAATGGGACAGAGTTAATTTCCTTCACAGTAGTTGGTATGGGAGTGTATTTTGGATTTGTGCTCACCACAATATGGATATATAGAACTATTTTTGATATTGCTGAGCAGGTCTTACACAAAGCCAAGGCCCTTTCTGCTGTGTGAATTATGGTAAAGAAAAAATTAACCTATAGAACTACTATTCTGTAAATCACAATATTTCTTCATCCTGGATTTCATAATTGGTTTGACTTACAGTAATTTGCCTTCAATGGCACATCATGGAGGAGAATGTCATTGCTCCTGTTTGTTCGGCAGAAATCACCTCCCATTGACAAATTTCTAAATTGTTTCACCTTTCATGAACCTGATCCTAATAATAAAAGGAGGGGTCAGTGGGTGTAGAAAATGTCGTAGTTGTTTGAGTCCAAAAAGAGATGTCCTGAGACCGGGATGTTCTCAAGACACAAATCTACATACTAAGAACCTGAAAAACCACCTTTTCCCTGATACCTGAGAGGGTCCAACCCCTTATTCATCCTTTTGTCCTGACAGAGGTGTGACTGAATCACCCAGCTCTGTGTTTAGCTAACTTAATTACCCTCTTCCTGCCCAGCATCTTACAGTTCAAATCTAGTTTTTAATTCTATATCTCTTACAGGTTTTATACTTTTTGAGTCTTTTACTAATAAATCTTCTCTGCAGGGCCTTCTTGCTTCATCTTCCCCAACAAATGGGATCTCCAGGTTATTTGTTCCTGAGCAGCAAACATCACATGCATGCCCTCTTGAGTCTTGGGCATTCCAGTGTGTTGTATCCCAAAGAACCTCTGGAATGCTCTCTGAGTAGGGCCCAGCATCCACTGAGACTGCCCTGGGTGCAAATTGCAACAAGGAATTTGAGGAAAATATTTCAGCATTGGACAAGGAACTGCTTACTGCTGATGTAGAACAGTTCAGTACCTGTTATTTGCTTCCTTATTTACACTTCAGTATTGACACCTGAGCTGAGAAAATAGTGGGAAAGATCAAGAAAAGGCCCCTAGCATAAGAATTTAAGAGAAATCTGGTCAGAAATATTGGCAGAGTATCTTGGGGTTTTTTTGTTTGTTTGTTTGTTTGGTTGGTTGGTTGGTTTTTTTTAGAGTTCAAGAAGTTACTCAGGTATATTTAAGTTTTAGATAACTCTCTCACAGCATGATAACCTGTTTCATAAGCAATGAATGAAATTTTTTATCAGGTCTGCTGCAAGTAAAATCACCACCTTTTTTCATATAAACTTGACTAATTATTTCTTTCAACATGCACTGAACACCTGGGGTTTCATTAAACAATGTCAAAGATGAGGTTTTTGATGTTTTCACCTTAAAACTTTTGTTCTAATGGTATCCCAACACATAAATGTAACTGTGAAGATTCCACACACAGTAAGAATAAAATGGTATATATATTCATTTATTTAAATCATGCTCTGATTTATTTTAATCTTTTCAGTCTCCACTTAAGCTTGTTGTGGGAAAAAAAAAAAATCAGTAGAAAAGTATCAGTAATGTAGAGTGGGTGGTGGAGAAGGCCCTTTCTGAAATATTTGACGTGGTCTGGTCACCTAAACAGAACTATTGACTTTTGTATCTTCTAATCTTTCTTGCTTTTGTCCTAGTCTATGATGTTTTCCATATGGAGCAAATCTGGAGAGAAACAAAAAAAAAAAAGTGTTTTGGTGTTTGTTTTCAAGAGGAGAGAATACATTTTATAAACATGAGGGAGATTGTGTACTATGCAGGAAGTTAAAGAACATAGCCTCAGATGCCTTCAGGGGAGTTTATCTGGACAGTAAAACAATCACTTTATTACCAACCTCACTTCAAGGCCTGGCTCCTTTCTAAGCTGTAGCTCTTCAAAGGGTAATGGATGTATCTGTGTGGATGAACTTTGCAAGGATGAACCTCCAGCCCCCCAAACTTGATAACACAACCCTGAATGACTTTGCACAGGGGAATAGTCCTCTTGATCTCATTTCAGCACTGCTAACAGACTGCAGAGGAAAAAGTCTAATGGAGTCAGCCTAGAAGTTATTTAAATCCAAAAGTCAAGTCAGATCAATGCATTGATTTGCAGTCTGGGAAATGCCATCAGTTGACCTTCTACATAATCTCCTGAGGAGCTTCAATATGCCTTTGTTTACTCAATTAATTTATGAAAGTATAGAATCTTTATTTTTTTTTATGCAAGAATAATTCCCCCTCCCTAGTCCCAGATGTTTTCCCGGATGTAATTTCAATGTTGTGTGTCTTATTTAAGGCTTTTGATTAAATTTGTAATGCATTTAAAATATCAGTATGTCCAATCAAGCGCAAAGAGACGTGCAAATGAAGTGATTCATGCAATGGGAATTCAATCTTACACTGCCTTGTCACCTATTCTTTTAGGGATGAATTTCATTTACAGCTTAAGCTTCCATCACACATCACCAGCCATGCAGACAGACTGGAAAACACATTGTATACTGATTGAATGTGGATGTGGATTGCAGAAAATCTATTACATACTTTTTAAACAAACATCTTTGGTTTGGTGGTTGAGCCACAGCTACTCCTTCCTCTTGAAAAGTAAGAAAATGCATGAAATAATACTTCAAGGACTTTGTAGAAATACTGTAATTAAAATCTGTAAAGCTCCCTTAAAAAGAGAACTAATTTGGCTGCAGACTCAAGGTCTGCCAGAAGCCCTTCTTTCCAAGGCATCTTCACACCAACACTCAAGTCAATTTTAGAAGAGGAAAAGCCTCCTTTAAATTGAGGGCTGGGATATAACAGTGAGCCAAACCCTAAGCTTTCCTAAGTTAGGGCAACAGAACAAGGCTGATGTCACTGAAACAGAGTTAAAAAATACTGGCTGAAGATGTAATTCAGCATCTAGGGAAAACAAGCTTCAACGGCGTGGGCACAAATAGTAAGAATAGTTTCCTATGGTTTGTGCTCTGTGCTTTATTTCCATTTGTGCTCTGTGCTTTATTTCCATCTGCCTTCTTCTCCATCCTCGTCTCTTAATGAATTAAAATAACTTCCAGCTTTCAATTTCGTTTCTTAATGTGGTGTGCTTGCCCTGTGTATACAAAAGAATGACAAGGGTTAGGGCAAGATGAAATCCTGTCTCTGGTATGATGGCATGCCAAAAAAAAAAAAAAATAGCATTGCAGCCAAAATTCAGTCTCAGGATGGCAGGAGCACACGTGTGTGCGCTTTGGGTGGCAGCACAATGTCACCTGTGCCCCTGCACCTTTGTGCTGGGATATCAGGGAGCAGCCACCCACTGCAGGTGTCAGAACAGCCCTCTCTGCAAAGCCAGTGCTGCCTGCAAAGATTCAGGTGAGCTCCTGGACGTGTCTGCAGCTCTGTGCTTCCCAGCCCTGCGGCCGGGAGCTTCCCTTCACAGGCTGTCAAGGCTGACAGTGGAATTTGTGGTCAGGCCATCTGGCCACTAGAATGACATCATCTACCCTCCTCATGCAGTCACTCGGGAAGCAAGAATCTCTCTCTTGCTCTGGGGAGAGAAGAGGGCAGGATAAGGAACTGGGATGAAGGACCAGCTGGTTGAGTCACTCAAATGAACACTGACACCTCCAAGCTGTCCCCGGCTCCATCTCCTCTCAGATTTATTTACACATTGTCTCCTCATCACAGGTAACATAGGGGAAAGAAACAAAATGCTGATAACAACAGTCATTACACATTACAAAGCTGGAGGCACTAAATGACTTTTCCAGTGATCTCTGGTGCTGCTTGCAGGGTTAAGTAGTGACAGGAACAACCTCGAGTTACTAAAAGCCCATCACAATTTAAATGCATCTTTTAGGTTGATAGGAACTGAGTTGCACAAATAGTCCTGATATCTGTGATCCTTGACAAAACAGCCATTTTGATAGTAGCTGGAAGTGCTTGCACTTAGTTTAATTGCTGCATTGCTAAATTAAATTTTTTGTAGTCCTGTTCCTTTGAATAATCCAGTAAGTAAAAAAATTAACACAAACTTCCCTTAGTTATGACACTTCCATATTTCACTTAAGTTGAACTATGTATCCTGTCCTGACATAAAGGTTGTCATAAAGAAGCACCATTGAGCAGGACAAAGACTCCCAAAACAATCAAACTGACTGATTTTCTCTTTTGTTATTATGGTAACAAACTTTTCCTCTTCTCAAACCAAAATTCTCCTCATCCTAGTAAGGTCACAAGAATGTATTTACAACCTCAGATTCTATTGTCTCTGAAGTGTTTTTGTGGATGCTTGAACTTTTAAAAATAAAAGTGTTTATGTAACAAACCTGTTCTGAACAAGTACAGGGGTAGCAGAGCCCCAGTGACTGAAATCACTAAAAATCCATGGCAAGTGGAAGATCACTTGCTGGGGCAAACTCCAACCCAGAACAAAGACATGGCTACAAGATTCATGAGGAATTTTAGGACCTATTATGCCCGTCCTTGAAAAACCAGCATAATTTGATACCTTGAATATCCACTAGTACCTGCTACATATTCACACACTGATTGGTGTGTTTCTCCCCAGCTTTACCTCTGGAGACCCAAAAGCAGGGCAAAGCAGATGATCTCCATGCCCCTGTGGCTGTAGGATGAATTTGCTGCTCCCTACTCCTTCCACTCAGTGCCAGTAGCTGTCACAGGACAAGCTCCAAAAAGAAAAGTCACCAAAAACCTGTATGAGCCCCCAGGGTATTTTTTCCATCTGTGCATTGCTGCACAGTTTCTGATCACTTTTCTCCTCTCATTGTTTGTTTGTTGTTGTTGTTGTTTTTTCCTAGCTTTCAGGATTTATTGTGATGTTCATGATGCTTGTTTTATCTTCAGGTCTGAAGAGCTGGAATGGAGAGAACCAGCATTCCACAGCTTCAATTTTATAAGGAAAGCCCATCACACCACAGAGCATCAGAATGGCTGAGAAAAAGGAAAGAAAAAACTCTGTTTTCCAGGCCAATTTCACAATTTGAACAGGAAAGGAGCATGGGAGCCAGTCTTCATCTTGAGATTTTTCTTAATCCACAGGCAAGAAACACATTTTTGTTATTGTTTGAAAGAAATACAGTTGCTCTTGGTATGAATAAGCCCTGTAGAGAAAAATGCTGTTTTCCAGTGGATGAAAATTCTTCTTCCAGAATTCCTGGAAACCAGAGACATGAAGATTACATATGGGATGCTTATCTGCATCACAAAAGATAGTTTAGATCTGATTGTAAAAATGCTTTACGAGACTTTAAGATAAATCCTGTTTATGGAAGTCAGATTTACATGGGCAGTTCTGAACATTTAATGGGATTAATCATAACTTCAGAGACGTGTAAGTGAAAATTAAGGAAACATTTGAAACCACAGTTGCTGTCAAAAAGAATCTACATCTGCTCTTTGACTGCAATATATTTTCATCATTCATCCAGATTTAATATTTTTCAATGGCTTCTGGGTTAGAGACGAAGCAAATTATTTCTGGGGTTATGGCTCAAGTCCTCAGAAAACACATGACATATATTTCTGCTACTTCACATGCCAAGAGAATGCATTCAGAGCTAGATGATGATGGGAGAAACACGTAGGGGAAAAAAAAAATCTTCACCTGGACAATTCAGAGACCAAAAGGGAGTAATCCATGAAATTCTCTTGGGCCAATTTCTTTGTTGATGTAAGAAAGGGAAAGCATGTCCACCAATTGTAGCAGGGGAAAAAATAGTCTAACCAAAACAACCCACTAATAAATAAATACAGTTAGCACACTGGCCTCAGAACAGCTGCTGAAACAGAGAGCACTGTGCCCTTTCTCATGTCCTAACAGACAAAAATATATAGCTCTGTTTTACACCACAACTATCCCTATCTAAATATGAAAACAGAGGGGGAAAGGTGAATAAATAGATTTAAAAGTATGTGTCCAGAGAAGCCTGGGGCTTTTATGTGTAGAGATTTATTTACAATCCTTTTTATTTATTTTTTTACTTCACTAGATCTAGTAATGCCCTCACAAAGCATCCTCAAAAGAGTCAAAGATTCAAACATTTGCAGGAAGGCAGCAAAGGAGACCAATACTGATTATAAACTGTTTATTGTAATTGGAGATAAATTTGCTCAATTTCTTTCCAAAAGACTTGAATGAAAAATTGAGAAATCCTTAATCAGGAGACGAGACCTTCCCTGTCTCCACACTTCAGGCAACTCAAAGGAAACCACAGGAAACTTGTCCTCATCCACTTCTTACTGCCAGACTGAGTCCCACGTTCCCAGTTTGGCACAGGGACTTCACTGCCTGTGAGCTCTGGTAGCAGATTCCAAGGAGGGCCCAGTGGTCTCAGCAGACCCTACAATTTCCCCCTGTCTTGGTTTGGAAAGACAGGTATCTGCCAGGGAAAGCTGGAGTTTCCCTTGGAATGGAGAATGTAAACCCCTCACCCCTGCCAAATTATAATTTTGCAATTAAGGGCTTTCAGGCAAAGATTTTGGGGGTAGGAATAACAGTTCTTTACTAGGAATATTAACAATACAAATGTAGTAGGAAACAAAACCTACCAACCAAACCAGGAAACAAACAAACAANTCTCCCCAGCTGCTTTCAGCAGATGAAATAGAATACACATTTTTGGTTCCATAACCCAAGACACCCCCCTACCCTGCACATCCTACTGAGGGTGCACAGAAATCAACCTCATGCCACCTTCTCTCCTCCAGCCTCTTATGGCACCCACCTTTTAGTCCTGTTTTGTCTCTTGAAAATCCCAAAGCTTTTATGTTAAAAAAGTTATTCATGTGCCCCTTATCCATGTGTCCCTTCAGGCAAATCTTTTTCTGGCTTGCTCAGAAAAAAAAGCACTCTGGAAAATTTGTGACACAACCAGCAGAGCCCGTGCCCTTTCCTAAATCCGACGTACACGCCAAAGAAGTTCTGCTGATTTAAACTGCAGAGCCTCAGGGTCATGACCCCTTTCCTTGTCCTAAAATAAGTTCTCAGAAGCTGCCCTTGTGCCTGACATTTTTTTGATAAAACAAAAAGAGGTTCAAAAACTCCTGTAAATGGCTATGTTCACTAGAAACAAACAAACAAACAGAATCTACCTCAAGGGAAGTGTTCTTCTGTGTCACTAATGACAGAGAACCTGGGGAGCCACAGAGCCACAGGAAGGAGCTGACTTCTGCCTGTGACTCTGTAGTGAAAGTTCAGGCTCCTCAAAAAGAGACAGGCCACTACACCTATTTCTTTAGTACTGAGAATGTTGTGAACTTCTGTCACAGCTAAACAAAGTCTGGAAGAAACTTTGCGAAGCAGCCCAGAGAGAAAGAGTGGTTCTTCTTTTGTTTTGTCCTCAGAGATACTAATCCAATATTTAACAGATAGGAACACCACATCTTGAGAAGTTTTGGATCACAAAAATGGAAAGCTAAGCAATTCTTTCTAATGATACTTTTTCTTTTTATTTTTTTTTTTAATGGACAGCTAGTTTAACTGCTGACATTAATTACCTCTGGCCCACATCAGCTCTTTCCTTGTTCTGAGGGTTGTATAAACACTGCTTCTTGTCTGACTTGAAAGACTCCAGGCAACCTGAAGTTTAAAGAGTTCTCCTGGGGTGTTTTGAGCACAGCTCCCACTAGACTCAGGGCCACACTTACATCCTACCCTTCCCTGGTGCACAGGAGTCAGCTACTCCTTCCTGAAACACAGGCCATGAACATGGAAAAAAAGTAGACTAGGCTCAGAAGTTAATTCTGACAGATGTTTTTATCAGCCTACAAAGCTGAACAGCTGAAAGGTGATTTTCAAAAATGTGGAGCTAAAGCATATAAATTCACATTTTTACTCCTTAAGGAAAGAACTCATTTAACAAAGATCAGCATATTTAGAGAAAAGTAATTATCCTCCTGTTCCAGATAGCACTGGATATTTTGAACTAGGAAAGTTTAACAGAGTTGAACATAAAATGTACCGAGCAGGTGGTTTTTATTAAGATTTCTGATGTCATGCATTACTTGGAAGCCACACAAAGCATGCAGGGAACATTGTGAAATGAAGTTAACAAGAGGGTCACACACTCTGTAGCTTCTGTAGGCTGAACTTGCAGCATGCCAGAGAGGTTTCTTGCCTTCCTCCCAAGTCTCTCCTCCACACTCCCCATCTGTCCAAACCAACTTTTATTATAAAGCCTCCTTCCCCCTTCCCAGAGGTGCTGTGTCTTCCACAGCTCTGTCTCCTCCACTCTCCCAGTTAACATGCAAAATTTCTCCCCATTCTCTTGCACTGTCCCATCCCAGAGCAGAGTCCCCCCTGCTCAGCACCTCCTGGTCCCTCGCACAGCAGGATCCTGCAGGTCCATCTTCCAGAAACTCCTGATGCTGCAGATCCACCCCATCCCTTTACTGCCTCCTTAATGGCCTTGAATTTACCCCAGTGTTCCTTCTTACCTGCCAGCTGAATCTCTACTTCTTCTCTGCCCCACAGGGGCCAGAGACATTTTCATTTTTTGGAACCCATTTGTCCCCAGTGACAGAGGCCTCTTTCCTTGGCTGTGCACGCTCCTGTTTGCTGTTTCTGTCCCTGCTGATGTTTGAGCTGTTGTCTTTCTTTCCCAGGATATTCCCACTGAACAAACTACTCCTCCACACTTTCTCACATCTCATTTGTCCCTCCATTTCCTAACACCAACACATTTGTAAGAGGCAATCCATCAGAAAAACACCACCTTGAGCAACTGTGAGAAGAAGGTGGCATTTCTACTCCTCTGTAAAGGAACCAAAACCAGATCTCTGAACCAAAAGCACTCCAACTATGGCTGTATTTGGGAGAAAGAAGCAGCCTGTCTCCCACATGTCTCCCATTTTCTTGTATTACTTTTCTGTGAAATCAAGGTCTTGGCTATCAAAACCTGTAACTTTCTCTAAAGTCTCAAAAGCGTACGGATGTGATGTTCAGAAGTTGCTGTTTTGCAGACATACAGAGAAATGCCACTGGGTCAAGTCTGTGGCTTCTTGAGCCAAACCAAAAACCAGAACAGAGGTCCTCCTGAAATAATTCCACCCCAGCTGCAGAGGAAAATAGGCCCTGCCCACTTCCAAAGCACAAGGCAGTGAGGTTTCTGAAAGTGCACTCACAAAAGACATGAAGAAAAAGAATATAGCCTCTATCCCATGATCAAAGCTGGCAATTAAGTCCCACTGAATTTTGCATACAACTGTTTTCCTGGATCCAATTTCCTGAATCCTTTATATTTACAGTTCTGTGTAGGTCAGGGCCTGATCCAATCATCTCCAAAGCCTGGGGGTGATGGCTGTTTTTAGGGTCCTTTGCCATCCCCTTTCATAGGTGGAGACCAACTACAAGCTTGTGAACAGACACAGTTCTGTAAACTCAGAACTTCTGGGGCTTCTGTCTCAGACCATACCTGTCTGCTTCCTTTAGCAAACAGCAAAAAGTTAATAACCATTAATTATTTTTTTTTAATTGAACAGAAAAGAAAATAATGGCATGATTTAGAATTTTGTTTTGGAGCTTGCAAACAAAAAGAAGAAAAAAAAATGTAAACTGGCGCTGTGCACTTCAAAGACTCTTTCTTCTACACAGATTTTTCCAATCTGTTCTTTATAAAGCAAAGGCTGTCTGTCAAAAGTGACATAGAGCTGTTCTTTTCAAAGAGAAGGCTACTCCTGAGGTCCCTCATGCTATATTACTAAATTTACTGCTTCTAGACAAATACCTTGTGTTTTATATATTGATTATTCTCCATAATTAGGAAGAGAGTGCTGCATAGCTGAATGTTAAGCATGGTTCCAGTTGCATTGAGAAGCATAACTTGGTTTGCACATTTCCATTTACAATTATTTCTTACTCTTATTCATGCTCAACAGAAGACTTGCAAGTATCTAGCCTGTGCTCTGGGTGCATTTGATATTCCTGTAAACAGACAGCAGAAAATGTTCCTCTCAGAAAGTTTCCCTCTCAAATATGCTGATGACATCTGAAGTGAAAACAAGCCCATGAGACCAGTAGCAATTTTCCAAAGTCCATAGATGCTCATAGGCCCACTCAAATTTAAGAAACTTCAACTTTGGCATTTCTAAATAAAACTGGTAGGAAGAAGATTAGTCAATTACCAAATTATCTAAGAGCCTTAAGAGCGAGACCAACATCTCAGACTTTGCTGAAAAATCTCAGAGTTGGCAAATCTAATGAGAATGATGAGAAGAAAACTTCAGCTAATAACAACCTATCTGCTTCCAAGTATATTTAATATTCCCAAGCAGTGCTACATCAGTCATATGCTCAGACAAAAGACACAGTATTCAACATAGATGAAAAATACCTCAATCACTCTGGAATTAAAAACATTCTTACTGGCCTTGGAGCTGTCCCAAGGTGTACATGAGAAAGAAAATAAAATGTATCCTCTATAAAGAGCCTGAGTAGAGTACACACAAGAAATAAGAGCTGAAGGTACCCAAGCCCTCTTGAAAACTAGAATCTCCAGAATCTCTCTTACAAGGCACAAGAACGAAAGCACTTCACGTTGACTTTGCATTTTTCCCAGTCCCAAAGAAGAGATAAAAATCCTCTTGAGATCAGAGGTAAGACAACAGCTCTAAAAATACCATCAGGGCTGTAAAAGCTCATATTAAAAGATCAGAGTCACCATCTGTATGGCACCTGGGCTGCTGCACAGACTACCTGGCCCAAGAGGTGCAAGTAACTCGACTGGAACTCACTCATGAGCTTGAACAAGGGGAGATACTGGCATAAAATGGCCCCTGAATTCACTGCCTACGTCCTGCAAACACTTGAGGAGCAACAGCTGGCCCCATGCTCCCTGAAGAGAAGCTGAGTGATCTTAAAGGAGAAAGTAATGGCAGCTGGTCAAAATATCAGGGTTCCTTTTTTCTGCTGTTAGCAGAGGGTGCTCACCTATGGAGCCAGAGCCTGGATCAAGGCCAAAGGTTCATCCTGTAGCCAAGGACACCCTTCTCTGTCTTGTACTAAGTGTGGCTTGTTGGTCAACAGTTATTAAAAAAAAGAAAAAAAAAAAA
>VWYO01001519.1:36700-52489 GCA_013400275.1 Rhadina sibilatrix
GTCATTCCTCACAGGGTTTGTGCTCCAAGCCCCTCACCAGCCTCGTTGCCTCCTCTGGACACACTCAAGCATCTCAATGTCCTTCCTGAACTGAGGGGCCCAGAACTGGACACAAAACTCAAGGTGTGGCCTCACCAGTGCTGAGCACAGGCACATGAGGAAACATTTGCTTCTGCTAAAGGTATAAAAGTGCCATCATAATTTGTTTGATTTTTTTTTAATGAATTATTCTAAGATTCTGATTATCAGCATCCAATAACTACTACCGTAGTCTTCACTGGAATTCACTTTGAGTGCATCTTCTTGCATAGAACTACACATCTTTGAATACCCCTCCAGGGCCCTTTGTAGTCTGACAGATTGGTTCTGAACTTGGCATTTTGGGCCCCACTGATCTTTTCTACAGATTTGTTGGGTTTGAGGTTTGATTGTTTTAATAAGAAATGCCATAGAAAGCAGCCTTATCCAAAGCTCTCAGCTCCCAAGAGCACCCTGCAAAGCAGCAAGGTCTAACCAAAAGCTCTTCAGGCTTTCAACTCAGCTGAGCCCGAGGCAGTAATTAGTCACATTAACAGCTTCTAGCTCTGAACTCTACCTGGTGTTTCTATTAGCTTGTTACAAATTAATTTTAAGAGATGCCGTGTGGCTTTATGGCATTAGTAGTCCAAAGCGTGTCACAGAACAACTAAGTGGGTAAAGATTAAACTTTAACAGGTGGGAACTGAACTGCAGTGCCCCTGTGTTTAATCACTTTTGTAACAAGACTTGTGGGAAACAAACCCACACAGAGATTTGTTGTTACTCCATAAAATTTAAAATAAAACCAGAGGGCGAACTTAAAACGAAAACACTGTTCACAAAACCAGTAAATTTACAAGAAATCTTAATTTTTTCTTCCCCAAACAGGAGGAATTTTCTGTGAAACATTATTATCTGGAAATAATATCAATTTAGCAAGCTAACAATTCAACACAGCGTAGTTAAATTTATCTCTCAGTGAAAATCTTACTACAAGTGGTCCATCACATTGTTTCTCAGCTACTCTGACACCTTCAGGTATTTTTTTTTTTTTCTGATGTTCTTCCCTCTCTAGCAGATCACTTTATTTTCTTGAGCATGAGCTGGTCATCCCTCCTCATTATTTTCCCAGGAAGCCAGGCTGGTAGATGTCCATACTCTGCCCTTTACACTCTGTTACACTGCAGTGCCACAGAGCTGAGCTGGAAGGATTCCACCTGCAGAGAAACCACTCACCTGCCAAACAAGAGAGAACTCCCATCTGTTCCACACCCCCCGATTCTGCTGCAATTTACCAACATCTTGAGATGGCAACAAAATGCTTTGATCTCATATTTGCTCAGTCAAATGGCCATGAAAAATACATGGTCAGCTGTACCACCCTAAGCGAAACAACAACAACAGCAACAAATCTGAAATGAAATTTCTCCTGTGACAGCATAGCTGAAATTCATCTGGGAGTTCCAAGCCCTGGCACATCCCTAACAGCAACGCTGTAATTGCTGTCAGCATTAGGTAAAACCTTTGTTAAAGATGGAATGAATAGTTTACTGGCAGCAGTTGTCATCAGTAGGCATTTTTAGCTGTAATGCACAGAGGAAACGTTTGTTTTTAAGAATTCTCTGTAATCTAAGGTGAAAAACACCATGGTAAATATATTCTTTAAAGATCAAAAACCCAAAGTGACAGGTGTCACAGAAAAATGGAAAGGTATTCTTAATTTATAAACTAAAGGCACACTGTACACTATTGGTATCAGGATAGTAAGAAAAATGCACAAGTCCTGGAATACAGAGGTTTAGATCACCATATGCTAGGAACAAAAGGCTGTTTAACATGTCCTCCTTGACTCAAATAAGAATAAATATATGGAAAATGTAGCAAATGCTACAGAGAAACTGCTCTTTACTGGAAAGCATCATGTATTCATTTTAAAGGTATTAAAAACCAGAAGGCTAAGCAAAACACCACCACACTCAGTGCTCCACTAGCGATTACTGCTGCCCCCAAGCTGATGCTGACCATGTCTCACACCAAATGTATATAATCACAGGGTATTTTTAACTCCCAAGCAAATTTCTCAGTAGTAACTTTTCTGAAGTGTTTTGAAAAGTTACTGTAAATCCACATCCTTATTAAAAAAAAAAAAATTAAAAAAAAATCCTAGATTGCAAGATTGACTCTCAGAATTTGGCAACCATATCTAAATGAAATGAACTCAAAGTCCAGTAGAATAACTTGCTTACCAAGCAGTCATTTGGATTTGAAATGTCTGTAACCTCTTATTGAGTGCAAAATAGTGATGATCAAAAGAAAGTAATACATCAGGGGCCTTCAACATGTGAAGGTTGGCATGGTCACCCTGCTTCACTCCCCAGCATTCCTCCTGGTCAGTGAGCTCAAGAGAAACATTGAAGCCATCTGTAAAAAAATACTGCTAGGTTATGAACTAGTGCAAACAAGAAGAAAAATTTCCTAAAATAATGGGGGCTAAATAAGGGTTCATGTAAAAAAATACTGCTGGCTCTATCACTGTGACAAATACTCAGTAGTTCTGTGGTATTGGCTCTTTATTTTTTTTTTTTATTTTTTTTTTTATTTCAGGAAAGAGCAGGTCTGCGTTGTGTTGAGCACTGCAGACGTATGGAATAAGGTGCTGCTGGCTGAAAGGTTTACAGTTTAAAAGGGTGTTATATCTTGGTAGCTCATACTTGGCTGAGCTTTGAAAGCCACATTCCTCACGCCTGAAGTAAGGGCCCTGTGATCCAAGCCTCTCTTTCTCCCTCACCAGCGGGGATGGACACAGGAAACCGGAGGAACATAAAGAGGGATGGAAAGACCATCAAGGCCTTGCTGGTGTTGTTCTGTCCTGTTGGGGAGGATGAAGCAAGAAGGCCCTGCAGAGAAGATTTATTAGTAAAAGACTCAAAAAGTATAAAACCTGTAAGAGATATAGAACTAAAAGCTAGATTTGAACTGTAAGATGCTGAGCAGGAAAAGAGTAATTAAGTTAGCTAGAAGACAGAGCTGGGTGATTCAGTGACACCTCTGTCAGGACAAAAGGATGAATAAGGGGTTGGACCCTCTCAGGTATCAGGGAAAAGGTGGTTTTTCAGGTTCTTAGTATGTAGATTTGTATGGTAATATAGTAGTCCCCATAGGCTGTATGTAAATTCTGTAGGGTTTTGTATCCTAAGGTGATTAGTTGGTGCTATTTAGAATATTCATGATACAAAGGGTTAAAATGGAATGTAAAAGATAATTCGCTCTCTTGCGCTCTTGCTCCCTTCCCTGCTTTCCCTGCTCTCTTGCTCTCCTGGATCCTTGTCCCCTTAGTTAGGCTGCCTTCCCACTACCAATAAACCAGGTGTCTTGAGAACATCCCGGTCTCAGGACATCTCTTTTTGGACTCAAACAACTACGACGTTTTCTACACTGTCCCTCACTGGCACGGCAGGACTCCAGCCTTTAAAGGGTTGAAAGCTGAGTTTCCACAGGCTGTGCAGTGGCTGATGGACAGGGAACAGCAGATACATGACGAGAGAGGCAATACTTTACAGCGAGCTCTCCTTCCAGTTGGAGGGATAAGCAAAACAGGATCTCCACGATTTTCATTCCAAATTTGCTCTTAACTCTGAGAAGGAAGCTGTGCTCAACAGCAAGGGTCAGGCTGACTAAATGAATCACCAACGCTAAAATATTCCTCTTCTCTGTCACCATGTGTGCATTTCATTGGTTTTTGAAAATGTTCCCCCTGTCATACACATGACTACCCATGAAAAGGAGACAGGATGATTTTCTGCCTGGCTTTTTCAAAGGAACTAAAAAAACCCCAAGTAACTACTTAAGAAAGTAACTGATAATGTGTTTTAACCGTTTATGTTGATGTGTACATGTTTTCCTTTAGTGGACAGATTTGTTGGTTTTGCCTGCACTCTCTGACCATTAAGAAGGCAGTTATTACACCAGTTTATGACTATAATTTAATAAGAAGTGGTTGCTTTAAAATTTTAACTTCAAGCACTTAAATCTCCAAGGCAGGCAGAGAAACAAATTTATTGTGACTTGAAGAATGTTATGGGAGTAGTGCATATTGTTTACAGCTGCCACAGCAGTTGTTAGTGCATGGAACTTTGTTTGCAACCCCTGCAATTTCTGACAAATTGTTGTCAGGAATCTGCTTCTAAACAAAGGCTGCAAAATAATACTTAAAATTATAAAGAAGTCTAATTAAGGCCATTAGGAATAATTTGGAACAGGTGTCCACATACTCAATAATGAGATCATTCTGGCATATGGAAGGGATAAAGGCATTAAATGGAGTAACAGATTATCAGGCTAAGCTCTGAGTGAATATATAGGAAGACAAGCACAACGTATGTTTCAGCAAGTGCATACATGAAAACTATACACCCCATCTTTAAAAACAACTCCAAACCCACCTTTTGTTTTGAACACATCTTATATTTCATATTGTTTGACTACATACATTGAAATTAGTTACCAACAGGATTTTTTCTGGAAGGCGCCAAGCAGTTTTTCCACAAAGGCAGAGTTAGGATTGTTCTGGAATAGGTGTGCTATAAGAACATGTTTGCAATATGAACACTTCCATATTTATGGCTGAAGCTCTGAAATCCTCTTAAATCAACTCAGAATGCCGCTGTGAGATAGCATAGCAATTCTTTTGTGTACAGACATATAGAACTAGGTTAAAGGAATNAGAAAAAAAAAACTAAGTTAAAGAAATTTTTTAAAAAAAAAAAAAAAAAAAAAAAAAGGGATAACACTTTAAAAGATCTTGAGAGTAAAAATAGTGAGACTTCACTAGTTGAAATTAACTCAAAAAGCCCCAAGTTTTCTTGAGAAACCTCTAGGGAATGTGCTTGCCAAAACCAAAGGCTGAACAAGGAAACTAATGAAAGGAATAGGTGATTCAGTGACAGTGGACAGATAAAATATACTCATTGCCTTCTCTTCCCTGGTCTCCCAACAAGTTCTTCCAGATTTGAGGAGGAGAGAAAGCACCAACAGAGGGTGCAGGCTGAGTCAGGGATTAATTGTGAGGTGAAAAAGCACAGAGCAGACAGGGTGCAAAAATCTGTGGTAGTGATCAGACCCATCTGGGAGGATGGTGAATCCCCAGGGCTGGGAGGGTGAAGGGTGCTCCTCAGTCTGAACCAGCTGCTTACTGGAGTAGCACCCAGTGCTTACTGGGCTTTCAGCCTGGCTTCACAAGTAACAAAAGCTGAACCACTTCACATTTTTTACCTTTCTGTCAAAACGTCAGGAAACCACCCCTCTGATCCTGACAAGATGTAAATTGCTGCTCACACTTCACCTGGTCTGCTGAGAGCACCACAGGGAGCTGAGGCCTCATCAGGCAGCTACGTCAGCTCGGGAGATGGGAAAGCAGTGGTGATGCCTTCAGTTTGAGCTTTCATGTTTTTCAGATTCTCTGCTGCCCAGGGGTGCAGTTCTGAGCCTCACATGAAGTGTTAGTAAACTCTCTTCACAGAGCAGGGACACAAAACAAATCCTTTCCTGCTGCACACCAAGGACAACTTTCAGCCCAACAGCACAAACAAGGGTGGCTGGAGGGAGGAACAAGAAGGATGGGACCTCACAACCTGAAGCTGGAATTGGACAATTAAACCCCAATATGCAAATGAACCAAAACTTATAAAAGTGTGAGACTTTGTGACCAGTCAGCCATTTGGGGTCCACCTTGGGTGTAGCCCTGGCCAGGCCCTGTCCTGCCCAAGGTGTATCCTGGAGGCCTTTCAATAAATCCCTACTTTATTCTCCAGCTCTGTCCAGTCTCTGCTTCAGATCAGCCTTCCCAAGACATCAGTGGGAGCTTAAAGGCAGTCAGAACATTTAAAAAAAAGTGTTTTATTCAGTCACTGACCAGGAACCCTGTGTGTGAGAGCTACTGAGCAAGCACTCAGGAGGCAGCAAGATGTGCATTACATGTAGGACCAAGGTTACAAAATGTTAAAGATGCAAAGTCAAACACTGAAATATTAGGAATCACAGCAGGGTTTGTATTAGTTCCTTGGAGCATGTTTGTGCTTGTGTAGTCCTACAAACAGACATCTAGAGGAAGAACCATCAGGAAAGAAAAAAAAAAAAAGAAAAAAGAAAAACCAACCCCATACTATTTCTCAATAGTTTATTGTCCTTGTTATCTGAGGCGTGTGAGGGGGAAAGTACTGTTTTCCAGGTGGAGTTAACAATTAGCATTGATGAAGAAAACAAATGGGTAAACTGTGTGGGAGGCTGCACTTAAACATTTCTGTTGCTTCGATAAATTAGAGTGGTTTAAAGTGGTTCTTTGCTATGCAGGTGGACAGTATTCTTCAGATAATTTTAAATTAAAAGAAAAAAAAGACAACGATTTCAGTTATTTCCATCTTGTGTGTACCTGTAACATAGATGTGGAACACACAGCCTTCTACCATCTGTAATATAGACTTTCTGAATTCTATTGCCTTGTTTATTCCTGAGTCCCAAGGATTTTGTTTGAAAGCCACTCACTTAACCTAAATAAGAAACATTCTCATTTTAGAATCCCCACTTAAGCATCACATTTTGTGAAGGCAGAATTTCAATTTGACTTAGAGAGCTGTTTGAATAGATTTTGATTTGCTTTTCTTTCCCAGTGGTTTCACCAGCAATATTCTGTGTCATAGTCAACAATCAGAAAACTACTCTCCAGCTGAGAGAGGCACAGAGAGAAGTTCTGTCCAAAAAGCTGAATTATGGAAAAACCATTACACAAAGTGTGTATCAATCACAGTCTGCAGTGGAGTACATCTGTACCAATACACATCTCTATTTGAGACACTCACCTAGACTTCTCAGTGGAAGGTTTTTCGTAAGGTGTGATTCATTCCACCCTTAAATAAGTATCTAAAATGGATCAAATGTGGCAGTCCTAGTACTAAGGGTTTTCCTCTCCTTCTCCCTTTACTATAAAAGGAGTCAGAATATGAGCTCAAAAACAAATACTCTGGCCATAGGATTTCTATGATGTTAATTCCAAGCAAAATATTTTGGATCTAAGAAATAAAAATTAACTGGTTTGATGTCTAAAACTTCTGCCAAAAATTTACCAATCTTGTTTGATGAAGCCAAGTGCTCTGTCTGCATCACTAATCTTCTGGAACTGGGTCACTTTCCTTCCTCAGAACCATGGCAATTTCTTCTCTTGTCTTTCAACTCTAAGAACTCAACTTGCTAAGGAAGATCTTATTTGTGGGAGCTTTGCACTTTTGTCCATATTGTACAAAAATAAAAAGTTCTAGAAACAGTTCAATGCTCAGTTAGGTAGGCATTGTTGCAGGAACAGACCTGAGCCACGTATTTAGGGTCTAGGTTTTGTCAGAGGTTCTGGGTGTTCCAGAGAGTTTAGCCTATGATCTTCACAAGATCCTCACTTGGAAGCAATGCTCTGGTTGCTGTGCCTCAGCCCTGAGGCTGCAGGAGTCAGTGAATGCTTTCACTTCATTCTATGCCAGTGGGAAACCCATGACATTCAAGCTTGTTCATGCTGATTGCTAAGTGCTTTCCCACATCCCTCTTCTCACCTCACTGCAAAAAGATAGGTACCCAAAACCTCCTGTCATCTTTCTTGGTCTTTCTGAACATTCAGTGGGTGCTGTTGGAGAGATTTGTCCAGCTCTCCAGGTATCTTTGAGCTATCAGTTACAGTGACCTTCTGCTGCATGGCAGACAGCAAACTAATGCTACCTCCTTACATGTCCACATGACATCCCTGCCAGCATCTTTTAAAAACTGCTGTGATTCAGGGAGGCCACTTGGCCCCAGATTTGTGGACATATTTCGCATGTGGCTTACAAGGCCAAGGACAGAAATGAACACAGGCACATCCAAAGAAGACACAGGCTTGTCATTCTAGTCTTTTTCAGCAAGCAACCATGTTTGTCTCCTCTTATCCACCCTTAAAATGATCAACAGCACAATGTTCGACCCAGAGCCTGAAGATCACAAGAGATTTATTGTGTCATCTCTGTGCCAGCTCAAAAGTATGGGAGCAACAGTCCCAAGTTACAAGACACCTCTAATTTTTTTTTTTTTAATAGTCTGAGTTGCATTAGCATTGCTAATTTTTGGTCTGCTTTACAGAACAAGTGCATTCTCCTTAGAGTGAAATCAAAAGTTTAGTGCTACAATAAACCCAAAGCGTACTTAGAGAAATGCCATTTGGAAGCTATCAAAGCACTTTACACTAAGAGAATATTGTTCTTGTTCAGCAGTTTAGAAAAATGAAGATAAGGGAAAGCTAATTTTCAAAGTAGTACTGCAAGTGAGGGCTATAATAGACCTACCATCAGCTCAAGTGAGTGTCTCAGTCTACTGTTGAATGCACCCTTAGCTTCACATTCCAGTCCTGAACAAATAATATCAGCACTGGACTTGATTCTGCTGTTATGCCACAAGATAATGTTATGCCCAGCTAATCCTTAGTTTTATGTCAGAATTCTGTGGACTTTCTGTTTTCTAAAACCCAGCTGAGTTACCCAACAGAGCATGCTCATTTTGCAACATTTCGCTTTGACACTCGAAGGTCTATGTGCCCTGTTCCTGTTTTGTGTGATCTCATTCCTACTGCCAGGATAAGGAGCACTGCAAATGACAAATTTCACAGGAGGCAGATCATTGGAGTCAGGAAGAGGATGAGGCAAGGTGTTAGATATGAGGCAAGGTGTTAGATAGGGGAGCACAATGTAAAGTTGTGTCAAATTAAGAAGACATCACTTATTTGGAGGTTTTGCTCAGAAGCATCTTGTTGTACTCATGGGAAGGGAACATTCCCTTGGGAAACAGCAGTGTTCCATTCTTCAGCTGCAACAGCAGGGTTGCTTTCATTTAAGTATCAGTCAGAATAGTCTAGTAAATGATAAAAAGAAACAGCTGCTCAGTAAAAATAATGAAGGCATCCAGGTGAGAAATGGAGGCAACATAAGCAGGGATAGGAAGCCCAAAACGAGGCATTGAGATCCATGGTAAGAAAGCTGAATAAGGAACAGCATTTTCAGACATTTGTGCCACCCTACTGTTGGTGGACTGAACGGGATCTCCAATTCCTTCTCCTGTGGGCTGATCATCCTTGTTGCTGTGAGACATTCATGTCTTTGCCACACTGACTGTCTGCACCTGCTGGGGGGGAGCCAGCCCTGGGCCAAAGCAGAGCAGGGATGTTAGTGCAGTCATGGGTACCAGCTAATGAGCATTCTGACCTGCACAGAAACACACCAGCCTAGCTAGATGCCCCTCTGGGACAGCCTGTGTCTGGATAGCTCACACTGTGAGTAAAAGAGTGCAGGAATTCCAAGGGGAATATGGCTCCAAGTACATTGGTGTGCTATGGAGACCTCATGCCTGACACCTGGGATGTCCTGGGAATGCATGAACCTTGAACTGCCCCCAGAATGGATCTAATGGCTCCTCAGGCCATTGATTGCTTAGGTATATTCCCTTAGACACTACCATACCTTGTCCTAGAGGGCTGTAAACCTCTAGTTAGATTTTTAAGGCGCAATATGACAGACTGACAGAAAGCACTACTCTCATTTCTTAGCCACAGACAATACATGCTCAAAAATGACACCAGAACTGCAGACCCAAGAGAGCTGCAGACCCAAGAGAGCTTCCAAAGTCCTGAACTTGTTCTTTGCCAGTCACCAAGTCTGATTAACAAACCTTCCCATTTATCCTCACAGAGCTCTTTTTTTCCCCTGCCGCATTTAACGAGACTCAAGCTTCCCAGAAAAGCTCTCAGAAATGCAAAAAGTGACACAAAAACTTATAAACAGTCACCACAGGCAGGGAAACACTTGGGCATGTCCAATGCCAGGCCGGGTCACTGTGCAAAAGCTGCAATATGTGCAGGCAACTGTGCTCCAGGGAAGACACCTTTCTCTTCTCCTTCAGTGGAGGAGTTGTGCCTCAGAGCTGCCAAGGAAGCTTCCCACCACAGCCAAAGTTAATCAGATTTTGGGCTGTGATAGGACCTTTTATTGCCCTTCCTTTTCAAAGGAAGTATGAAAGCAGGAGGCATTTGCTGTGCTTGTGTCTGGGGACCATCAAAAGGAATCAGAAAGAGTCCACACACTTGGAAGTGCTGCCATCACCCTCAGTACTCTTGGCTTTGCAGGGGATAGGGAAAGGTCTGGACTCAAACCAGCTGTCTAAAATTCAATATTGCTCAAAACACCAGCGACAGGTCTATAGATGAATACTTTCACTGACCACAAAGCTTCGCTCCTGGTAGCAGAAGTGTGTTATGCCCTCTGTAAAGCGTGACATTTGTACATTATGTAAAACTTCTGTATTTACAGGGTTCCTCTGCAGCATGGGGCTGCATAAAGGATTCCTTGTTTTGCTAAGGATATTATTACATTACACATTACACAGCACAGTGGGGCTGAAGGTAGTTCAAAACTACTGTGCATGTCTTCTTTTTTTTTTATTTCCTGACTTAAAAATCTATATAAATTGTACTTTGGTTAATTAAAAAAAAAAAAAAAAAAAAAAAAAAAAAAAAAAACACCTAAAAAATATCACCTTCTCTCTTTTNAAACACACCACCTGTAAATGATCAGCTCTCCTCCTTAGGCAGATAATTAATTAGCCACTTTTTTTCCTTGAGAAAAAAAATGTTGTCTATTGTTTCTTTGCTTGGTTTGGAATTTGTCCCCTTGAAATGATCTAAGGCACAATATTTGTTCAGGTTAGTTATGCAGTAAGGGAGTCCAAGCTGCTAACCAAAATAAAAAGCAAAAGGGTTATGGAGTTTGTAGCCTGAAATGGATAGAGGAAAGTATTTTCTTTTTGATTTTTCCAGAGGACTTTTTTTTGTAAAGGAGAGATTGTGAGAGGAAGAACATTTGGTATTGAGTTTGATTTTCAGACAATGCATTTCTCTGAGGCTTTTTTAAGGTTACAGTATTCTTTTTAATATCTTATAATTTGAAGTTTCAAAGCCAAAGGCCAGGGAAGGAGAAACTGAAAGCTGTTCTTGTGCAGAATTACCATATTGTAAATGTCCTTTACAGCAAAGATTAACACCTCTTCTATTGTGTTGATCCATGAGAAAAAAAAAAAAAAAAAAATTATAGTTTTATTTTACTGGCAAAATAACATGGTAAAACATCTGGGATTCAAGACTTTGTATTTTATTTGGTGGTGAACAAGGCCAGTTCTCCTGATTTAATCTAGATATTTAGTGGACACTGAATCCAATGCCTGCATACCTAAGGTTTTACAGTAAGATGTGTGTTACTGGTCAGCAAGGGCCATAATTGCTTGAAGCACTGGGTGATAGAAAGGGGTTTAGGGACATGTCCTTTTTCATTTAAATGTGTGTCTTGGACATACAGGTTCATTCAGGCTCATTCCTGATGTTAATACCTACAGTATGTTAGGCACCACTCACACAGAATTAAACAAAATAGAAAAGAAGTTATTCAATATCCCATTGAGTTCAGAAGGGCAACAAACAGGTGAAAAGAGAATTTCAGACAGGAGCTGGCTTTCAGGAATGGCTTGGCACTCTTCTAAAACATTTTATTAAAAATATATTCTTCCAGTTACTGTGGGATAACTGCACCAGGCAGCACAGTGTGAAGAAATATTCTTCTCTTCTATTTTTCTTTTAAGAGAAGCCTGTTGTAGAAAGGGAGGCAATATATCTTTACACACCTTACTTCCCCTAAAATTTCCATACCATCACAGTTACAAAAACACTGTTTTTAGTGGAGTGCTAAAATATTAAATAAAGTTATTATGAACTTTTGGAACTGGATACTGAAACTTTTACACGACAACCAGACAACTCTTCCTCAAAAACTGAATGAGAAATATTATGGCATTCCAGACTCTTGGAATAGAAAACAAAGAACGGGCTTAGAATTGCCAGGAAATAATGAGTCAAAAAAGAGATTTTAGAGAAACTTCTGGCTTGTGAAAAATCATCTGGGAAAAAAAAAAATTACAAAACCTGGATCAGCTTTTCTGAAGAACTAATGGGCTGTAAGGTAGCTAGCTACCACATAAAAGTCTGTAAAGGCTGAGTTAGGGACAGATTGTCCCTAACTTTTACTGAAGTAAAAGAAATATTTCTAAAATACCTTAGCATTTCCACGGCACATAATCTCAAAAAAATCCAGTTAATTAAATGTATTTAGTAATGGTATAAACCAAGTCTGGTAAATAACACTCAATAAAGATCCTGAGGGTTTTTTTCTTAAGGTCTGGTGCATGAAGCACCTTAAGCATGTTAGTCTGTGAATCAAATCCACCACATCATCACTGCAGAGGATCTGAGCCTCCCTTTCATGACAGTTCAGAAGGGATGCAGTGTGAAACCAAATATCTTTGAGTTGCAGAGGCCTCAGCTTCAGTCATCTTCCTCAATTAACTCAAACATCAGCTGCATTTCTACACTACGTGTTTCTATGAGTTTACAGGGAGGGAGTCATGACTCACTTTTAAACATTACAACTTCTGTGCATCCTTCTGTCTCTTCAGTGGACACCGAGCAGTAAGCACCATAATCAAACATTTAATATCTCCTGCAATTTGCATCCCAAAAAACCATTAAAAGGCTCTGGAGATCCCATCACCACATACAGTTCTTCCAAAGACCATTTGTGCTTTGCCTGTTAGGAAGACTGACACTATTGCCTTGAGCAGCTGTTCAACATTCCTTTAACCTACGTGACACATGTTGAACAATGCTCTCTACAAATGCATTTCCATTAGCCTGGTATTCCTAATAACATCCTCCCCACACAGCCTCCCTCCTCCAACTTCATCTGAGCTCCTTTTAATTCTCATCTCTTATGTTGCAACTACGATAGAGTTGACGAGCAGAGCAGTGGGTGTCCCAAGCCAAAATTCATTACAGTCTATTATAGAGTTTTTACATTGACTGGACTTTGGACTGCATGCTTCAATTCCCTGTTCTTTGCAATTAAGACGTTAATTAAATAATCCTAAACACCAATAACATCTGTATCCGGGCAACACACGAGCTGACATCGGTTAGTACGTCCCACACATGACTTGGAAAACGTGCTCTTTGTTTGTCTGCTGCAGGACAATTAGTGAGCACGTCTGAGAATGCCAGATGAAAGCTCAGTAATCTGAGACGGGGAGCATGAGAAAGGAAATTGGTGGCTAACCAAATAACCATCATCATGTTTTTTAATGCTTTAGCGATCGGGCCGCGTTTAGGTCTCGCAACAGAAATTCTCTTGTTGAGCTCAACAACACATGTCAAACCTGAAATTAGAGCAAGGGACAAGAGTTACACAGCCTGAAATAATAATAATAATAATTTCCGCTTACCCTTAAAAGCGAGAGTTAATTGGAGCTAATGCCACATCATGGTATGTTCTACAGTAAAAGTCAACCCGGAGAAGAAAAGAATTTAACCTTATAGGATATCTGACTTCCTGCCTCTCTAGGGTTTCTTATGCTCATCACTCTGGTATGTGACTTCACAAAAGTCACTGGAACAAAAAGCATTCCCTGTTTTGAAGATCATAAAAGCCTTGATGGACTATACGCGTGTAATTCCAGGTTGTTATTAAAACCAGCTTTTTTAAAATAAAGAAGAAAAATTACTACCATCCCTTACTGTCCTCATGGAGACGGTGTTCTGTACTATTTCCTGCAAAAGAAATTAGGAAATATTTCTTGTTCTTAGAGTCGTTGAACAATTACAGAATGGCGACAATGAGAACAGTAAGACATTGAGTTTGAAAAGTAAGTATGGAAACTTTTCTGTCATATAAGAAGAAAATCTTTATTAATGTCTTAAGAACTGTGTCTCTGATCTAAACAGTCTTATTCCTTCATGGATAGTCACAAACACTGAGAGCCACCTTCACAGTTACTCACAAGAAGTCTGAATGCTTCTTGCTAAAAAAACAGTGGGACATCTACTTAAAAAAAAAACCAAACAAAACAAACCAACACAAAAAAAAACCTCAAAGCAGGCAGCATACAAGACAATCTAAAGCACTATAAATCGTCTCTCAAAGAAACCAACAAGTCAGAAGATGCAGAGGAGTAGCTGAAAAGTGGACAAGAGCCAGCAAAGAGATGGAAGATAAGAAGTGGTATTTCAGCAAATAATACTCGCCAGCCAAAACAGAACAATTATGTACAGAGCTGATGTGAAAGAGCTGTTTTAAAAATGCTGCTGGTTTATATGAAAGAAAAAGATGAAATAAAGTTCTTTCCCGGTGGCTCTGCTCTAAGTCAATGTTGCACACAAAACTAAATTTTTTTTTGAGCATGTTCACATATGTACTTCATATTTTACACACCTGTAAGAGTACAGAATCATCTACTAATTTGTTAATATTTCTCTACTTAATACTTCATGTTAATTCAAAATATTTCAGTTTCTTACACAAAGGGTGTGTTTATAATAACTCCTGGAACTGAAGAGAACCTTGTGACAACTTTTCAGCTGATGCACAATACAAACAGAAAAAACTGTTTCTTAGTACAGAGTTACTTCCAGGTGCCACACAAACCAGAAATGACATTTATTACTCAACAAAGCACTGGTGCTGCTACTTAAAAAAAATAGCCTAATTGTCCTGAAAGGCTTACAAATTGCAGTAAACCATTTTTTGTATATACATTAAATTGAGGGCAAAGAGACCCCATGAAAGCTAATAGCGGCGATAAAGAATCCGTAAGTTAGCTACAAAATTAGTAAAACTACTGACATGTATGTCAATGAGAAAAACACAGCAGAAACTGAAAGGAAAATGAATGCTCAGTACAAGTAAACCAGAACCTCCTCCAAATGGAAGGGTGCAGTTGCCAGAAAATTCTCCTCTCTCTCATTTTTTTTTGTTTTATTTTCCCCATTGGTGGAAAAGAAAGAGAAGAAGAATCACTGTTGGGAGATTTTCACTGATGTTTCTCCATGAACTGACCTTTGAACCATGTCAAGTAATCCAACGCACCCAAACTTGCAGCTTACTTATTCCACCAGGAACACAAATATATTACTTGGTAGCAGCTCCATAAGAGTCCTGAGATACATCTGCAGTGAGCATTAACTGGCACCAGACCAGAAATCTGTACTGTCAGCTTATGGCAGTGCTGAACCCAATTAAACACAATCTGCTGAGACGAACACAAAAACACGCTATGGACTTTCCAGGGAGAAAATAAAATTATATTTTGCTGACATAGGATCACCTCAAAGCATAAGACAAACATTATCAATTCTTAGCAAGATAAATATGGTCTTGTTTGACCTTATCTGGCTAAGCCATTAGTCTTTAAGCAAGAATAATTCTTTTATTGATGGAAATAAAGATTTAAGCTAGAGTGGTGCAAGGAGGTCCTGCTGTGGCCCTCTGGGTTGAGTGCAGGACGTGTCTGCTGGCTCCAATGTTAAAAGTGAAGCCAAACTGCAATCTTGGGACCAAATATGAGACCATTTGGATCCACCTTACTGTTTTTAAGCTCTCTACCAAAAGATTTCCATCAACAAAGGTCAGTTTGGCTATAGAATTTTATTGCAAAGTTATTTTAATTCCTTAACTCGGGTCTATTTGCGTCGCCACTTCTTTTCCACATCTCTAGTTATGCCTGGGGAGGTGGAATTAAGTGAACTAAACTAACATTAAAGTTTAAGTCAAGCTCTTACTTTTTCAAAAAGCTCTTCTACATGCCTCCAGTACCAGACAACCACTTTTTTTTTTTTTT
>VWYO01001519.1:61773-85884 GCA_013400275.1 Rhadina sibilatrix
AACTGTTATTCCTATTCCCAAAATCTTTGCCTGAAAGCCCTTGATTGCAAATTTATAATTTGGAGGGGGTGAGGGATTTACATTCTCCATTCTAAGGGAAACTCCAGCTTTCCCTGGCAGATACCTGTCTTTCCAAACCAAGACAATGACTTAAGAATTTTGAGCATCAGGAACATGCTGCATTGTACAGTATTTGTAGGGTACCCTGGACAAACACCAGCTCACCATAGCACTCAGTTTTTGAGAGGCCCACTCTTCAGTGCAAAAGCAGAAATACATGGCTGCTAAAAGTCTTAGAATGTCATCCACTAGCTGGTCTTTGTAAACTCTTAATGATCTTAGAATTAGTTGTTACATTTCATTTTTCTTTCATTGCTTGCTGAAAAGCAGAAAATCATGCAGATGGGAAGGGATGCCTGGAGGCCACCTAATCCAATCTGCTGCTCAAAGCTGCAGCAGATTCCTCAAGGCCCTTGTTCTGTCAAGGTTTGTCAGTTGCCAGGAATGGAGTGTTTATAGCCTCTACAGGTCCCTGTAGCAGTGTCTAAACCACCTCCAAAAAGTTTCTTCTTGTGTCAAATTGGAGCTTCCAACGTTCTCACATTATTGGGATCATTACTTCTACCCTTCCATCACTCACCCCTGCAAAGAGCCTGGCTTCCTCTTCTCTTCATTATCCCATCAGGCAAATCCAGCCCTCAGCTGCTCCTCATCCATTCAGCACCTTCAGAGCCAAACCCTCCCCTGGACTCACTCCAGAGGGTCCATGTCAGCCTGGTACTGAGGAGCCCCAAAACTGAACGAGGCACTGCAGACTTGGCTTTGCCATCCCAGGTAAAGGGAAGGAAGCACAGATGTACTGCTGATACAGCCCCCGTGCTGTCAGCTGCCTTGAAGTCCAGCAGGGTTACAACTACTCTCTGTAGTTCTTCTTTCACAAACCCCTCCAATAAATGGTGAAGAAAAGCTAATTTTCATTTGCTCCACGGCTTGAGTAACTCATGAGGGTCCCACAGGTTTATTCTGTACAGAAGAGTCAGCTGTTGATTTCAGCAGACAACTGTTTGTGATCTCTCTCCATATCAATATACAAATTCCCAAGAACCCAAGTGTTTGGGCTCCTTGAATAAAGTAGATTAAATAAAAACTTTTCATTGTGTACTGCTCAGATGAACATTGTGCTGAAATATTGTATAAACTATGTGTTCCTATCTTTGAAATTTATAATTAAATCCAAATGCCAATATGATTTATTTTTAAAACATCTCTCAAACACCATATTAGGAAAGGACAGAATTCTACAATATACAGTGGAGGAAAAAAATAGATCCTTAAAAGCTGTAGACTACAGGCATGCTATTTTACATGAAAGATAACACTAGATTCAATAAACTTCTCCGGGTCAAGACTATTTCAAGTGATTTAGAAACATGAAAATCACCATCTGCATCTATTCTTTGTACATAGCCTCCAAAAAATACCTTAAACTTCGTCTCTGACTTTCCAACAAGTTCACAGGCACTCATAAGAGCAAAACAATGAAAAAATATTATTTTGTTTGACGTCAGCAGTACTCACAATGCTAAAGAAAATTGGCTCTGACAGCATTCCCTTTTTATATATACACTCCATTAATTTCTGCACTGTCTTTGCTCTACCAACTAACCTTAACTTTTAAAGGTAGGATAAAGTAAACCATTCTTGTATCCCCTAAAATATCTAGCTAACCTTTAACTTATCGACTAAAATCAAGTTTTTCAAATCTCTTAGGTTCATATAAAGTAAACACACTCTTTACAAAGAAGCATTTAGGCCTTGGCTGCTGAGGGGGTTACAGGCAGAATGTTGTGGCTGCCCTGGGCCAAGCACGAGGAGAACTCAAACCTTGGCAGGCAGAACCTTCCAGGAGGCAATTTCTTCCAAGTAGATGCAGAGCTGCTTCCTAGTCCCTTCTCAAATCCCAAACACTGCTTGGTGGCTGTGCACTCTTGTGGATTTTTAGCTGTCAGAGCTAAAAACCAGAAAGACCATGGGCAGAGTGGCCACTGATGGCACTGGAGAGATGGCACCAACATGAGGAGGCTCAGGGAAGGTGTCTGACCAAAGTGTAAAAGCATGTGGGATAAAAGGGATACCGGGAGGCTCTCTGGAACACAGAGCTCTTTCTAGAGAATTTGAAGGAAGATTTGGGAGAGTTAGGATACACAGTGCCAAGCAGAGAAATTATTTCAGCCAACCCAATGCTTGCCCCTTCTCACAGATGCTTTAGGCACTGGTGCTGGACCTTGTGATCTCATTAAATTTGTGCAAGACATGCCGAGCCCAGTCTTTCAGAACCAAGTTGTTGACCACACCCTCTCCCCAGTGCCACCTACTGTGGCAGAGGAGCACCTGGGTGGGTGGACAGTTTAATGGAATGTCTCTTAGAACCTCCACATCTGCTGCATCTCCAGCTGCTTTTGCTGATGGAGTGACACCATACACACAACTCTGTTTTACATCTGCCCTCAGAGCCCTAATTGTGCAGTCAGGATGGGCCAGGTGCCTCTGCCTTCCCTCACTACCTGCTGACATCTTTCCACCTATTCCCAAGACCAGGTTAAAGTGCTGAAAGAAGATTATCAGTATCCATGGCCATCAGTAAAAGCACACACACAGGACAGAAGAGAATGTGGTGCCTCAGATTGAGAGCTCCCGTCAGCCACACAGTACAGCAAGATGGAAATCATGGTTATGGCTCTGCCATAATGGTTTCTCACACACAGTGCCAAGTTTTCTTTGGGAAATAAGAGCTGGGATCTAAGTAGCCTAAAATTGATAGTGTGGAATCATGTCTGCAACTACCCATTTATGAAGGAGAAATCATTGTGCCTTTCTGTGTCCCCCATCTGGCTGTAAGCCCATCTTAAAACAGCACAGAAAACCCATCTGGAAGAAAATTAAGGCTGAAGATCAAACAATTAAAATCAATGGCTCTCACAGTTAGTTTGGGCATACTGCACAGCAGTGATAGATGTTCCCATTTTATTTGTTACATACTCATACTTAGGCAAATTACATTTTATTCTTCAGATAAGCATGTGCACAACGATTATTTTAACAAATCACTTCTTTGACATGCTTAAAAGTATCTGCCTTCCCTGTAAAAAAACTTTAAAAGCAATGAACAAATCTAAGGACAACACTATTGACACAATCCTCTCTTGGGGAGACTCATAATCTGGACAATAGTTTAGTAGCTGTGTTGATTTTTCAGCAGCTTTTGTGCCAGTTAGGGCTACACAACTGCAGAGCAATCCTTTGCTTGATTTACATAAGGTATCTTAGTTAATCCAGCATCTTTTACAAACAATTTATAAGAGAGATACACAAGTGTAAAGCTTGAAGCATAGATGATTTGTCCAAAGGTGTCTGCTACTGTAAACTGAGTGTGAGGCCATATGAAGTGTAGCTAATTGGCACTGTTGGACATCAGCAGCCTTTCCAGAAATTTATACCAGCCTGTTTTATTGCAAAACTTGGTCCTGTAGTTATTTGCAGAGAAATTTCTCTTTGGTCAAGCCTAGCAATCTCTGTCACCTAACAAATGACTTAGAAAAATGGGCACAAATGTTGATCAATTTTCCCCTTTACTGCCTCTCAGTACAAGCAACTTCTGGTAGTGAGTCAGCCAGAAATTGCTCATAAACTCTCTTAGCATGGCTCTCCAAGAAGCCTTTTGAAAAAAACAAAAACAACAAAACAAACAAACCCCAGAGTAGCTTCTTTTTTTTTTTTTTTTTTTTTTTTTTTTTTTTTTAATCTTTTTTAAATCTTGGAGCCAACCCTTAAGCTCAAGAAAAAACCCTTTAAATAGAGAACAGAAAGTTCCTTAAGTGGATGAGGGGCATGGAAATCAAAGATATACCCAAGCACTGCTCTTTGCCTGCTGGCTTGCTTGTATTTCCACTCCTCTAAACAAAAACTGAACAAAAATGCTGCCCCACCCCCAAGACAAAATACCCAAGCATACAACATCCCCTACCAAAGAGCACACCAAAAAAACCCAAAGAGAACCTCCCCTCTTCCAAACAAACAATAAATAATAATTGAAGCCAAATAATCACCTACTCAAAGAAAACCTCCTGCCAGTTTAAGGGGCACTTTGCAGCAGCATTAAATTTGCCCTGAACTTGTTAAATGTCTACTATTAAAGTTTCTTTCAATGATCTTTATCAATACTGCCTTTCACTCTAAAGCTCCTAAAACACTCTGCAGAGTTTTAAAGCACAGACCACTCACCACTATCCTGCTGCTCCTTGACAGGTGCATAAGCAGCTGCTCTAAAAAATCACGAAAGGTATAGAGAAATTTAAAAACAACAAACCCCAGGGAAAAAAAAAAAAAAAAACAAAACAAACCAAACCAAAAACCAACAAACAAAACCCCCAAAAGACTGGAATTAGGGCTGCTTTCTGCACAAGACATGGCTTAGGACTGACATTCTGGTACCATAAGGACAACTCAGGTGCTGAGGACAGTCTCATCCACCACAGTGTGTCCCTGGGGGCAGGAATTAGTGGATTTTATGGAACCTCAGGAACAGGCTGTACACCCAGACTCCACACACTGTGGGCTGGGTGAGTCACTCCATTATCACCTCCTGTCTTTCATTAAAGGGCTGTGGCTGGAAGTGCAGCTTCACTACCCTGAAAGCAAAGCTCTCCCCATCTTGTGCAGCTCTCCAGCCCCTGGGAAACAGGAGCCTGTTTCACTGCACAGAAAGAAACTGGAATAGTTATGCCCTCTCACCCCTGCCTCCCTTCCCAACCCCAAACAGAAACCCAACAAAACATTGTAGGATATAATAGCAGTTCCCCCAAATGCCAGCAGCTGAGAGGAACTGGTACAGCCGTGCCAAGAGGCAGAAGCCAAAAAGATTCGACAGAAGAAAAAAAGGGTTGGAAATTACTTCGGAAGCAAAACAAGATTGCAGCTTTGTGTTTTGTAATATAAAATCAGTATTTAGATAGGCAGGAAGATTTCCCTCAGAGTACTAAATTACTGCCCTCAAAGAACTCAGATTGCTTTTTGATCTGTGATCAAAAACCTTAATGAAAATATAGCTGTCTATAGCTCCTTCACCCCCTGCCTGCCGCTCCTGGAGGCAAAACAGCTTGCTCACAATTGCAACTCCCCTGCTTCCAGGGCATGCAGGCTGTGTCTCTCTCTGAGGTGTTAACAAGCCACTTACATCTCAAGCAGAAGGTAACTTCAGCTTTATACAAGACAGCATCAATTTATTTAGCACAGCTGTCACGTACACTCTGCATCACCCATGGATGGTTTTGAACTCATCGTGTTTGCTTTTGCTGGTCCTACAAAGCCAAAACTTGGTGAAACCAAGCTAAACTTTGCTTATTTTTGTTTGTTGATGTATTTTTTTTTGTTGTTGTTGTTTATTTTAAAGCTAAGTGCAATCATTTGATGCCAATTTAAAAAATCATAAAGCAGCAAGGGTGGAAGCAAGAGCAAAGCCAAAAGCAAGTGGAAGGCACCATAACCCCTACACACATCAAAGAGCACTGCTCAAGACTAGCTGAATACACAGGCCAGGGGAAAATGTTGTCTTGGGTTTGAGCTTGTAAATTGAATGGTTTTAATGCTTTAAAAGCTGAATAAACACAGCTAATAGATCTCTAGATTGGCCTTCTTGCTTTCTCCTCTGAAAATGCTATTGCAACAGAGCTTTGGTAACAGACAGATGTTTGCTGGTTTGGAAATGCTGTGTATTGACTCTTTTGCTCTGCTCCAACTTTGAGTTTGCCTTCCATTTGTTATGTTTCCTGCTGTTCCCTCTCTCTCCTTGGGACTGGAAGCTGGCAAGGGTATCATCATCTCACATGCAACACTCCCAGTGGCCACTAGAAATCAGTCATATACATAGATGAACACCTGCACAAAAAACCCTGGGGTATTTTTGGTTTGCTGTATTTTTTCCTAATTAAGGAAAGACAGAAATATTCTTACTGTATAAATAACCCCTGAAAAAAAAAAAGCCCCAAACCTACAAAACCCAAAAAACCCTGACCCTCATCCCCCCAAAAAAACCTTCCATGCTAGTACACTATTGATTTGGTGCCTCTAGCTCAGCAAAGACAAGACAGATGTGCTGGAAAGTCAGCTGCCTATATCCAGTGTTGTGCATTCTTTGATCTGGGTGTTACCTACTGAAGTTTTCTTCTCTTGGACAGAGCACTGAATTGCAGATTTTAAGGCAAAGTGAGAACACCTTTTTATTATTATTAGTATTATTAGTGTTTTAGACCTGGATCCTCAGAGCTTACACAGACAAAGCTGTGATTAATAGGTCTTGGGCTGAGTGAAAAGCACACGCCTTTCCTCTCTCAATGTGTCTGAATAAAGAAAAGCCAAAGCATAAAGCCTTTGCAATATGTCCATTGATGCCAGTTCATTTATCAGAGAAGATAGAGAGGGATCTGACCCTGGAGAAATATTTACTTCAGCCACAAATACTCTGTGCCTGTAATGAATTCATCATCCGATTTTCTCCGTTCCCCGTGCTGAGATCTGGAGAAGCTTCCTTGCTTGCTTGCTCTTTCTGCCTAACTCTTTGGCACAGGAGCTGTTTGAGCAGAGCTGAGCTGCAAATGCCACGATCACAAACCTAGCATCCAGCTGGCACCAGGGAGAGAAAAGGTTCTGTTTGCAGCTCTTCTGGGCAGTGTCAGCCAGTGGGAACGCTGCTGCTCTGCCCATCCTCGGGATGACCTTCACAGGAACACACCTTTTGCTCTGTGACAAGCTGTGACAAGGCCTCCAGGTTTGTCAGGATGTTCCTCTCATCCTCCCCCCACTTCTCTTCTACCATGTTCTGGAGTTTGCTCAAACCTGTATGTGAACAAAAGGCGTTTGAAGCAGCTGCATCTGAATGGAAATTGGACAGGTTTCAAGCAAAGAGGAAGACACATGCTGACCTTCATGGTAAGTACTGTGAAATAATGAAAGCTAGCAAATTCTCGCTTTTAAATCACCCTTTTTGTTTTTCTTTTTCCAATATTCTTTTTTTCTCTCTGTAACCCCTGTGCAGCTGAGTTAAAACAGAACTCTTTTTCTCCTTAAGTAATGAGGTAAAAAACAGCTTATGTAGTTTACAGAGAGGCTCAAATGAACTTACAGACATTTAAGCAGAAATTTCTGTGTGTCCATTCTGACAAGGAGCAGAAAGGTATTCTGGGTTCTTAATACCATCAAAACTACTACACAAATCTTAAATAGATACAGTGAGAAACAACTCACAGTGTGAGATGGATATAGAGAGGTCAATGTGCACATGCAATCACAATATTCGTGTCTCTGAAAGTGCACCTCTGTTACCTGCTGAGTTTTATTGCCTTAAATAACTCCTTTAAAATATGAAGTGCATGAATTGCATCCACAATGATAACTGGAGCACTAAGAACCACAAACAAAAAATCCTCCAGCTAAGTAATTATAACCTGACCAGTGTCAGTGATGTGCTGTGGAGCCTGTGCTGGGGTGGTCACAGCAAGGAGGAAGTAAATACCCTGTTACTGCAAAACTCCTCAGAAACCCTAGAATTGCTGATTTGAGCCAGAAATGGATTTTAGTGTGCATTACAGTGTGCATGGATATGTCAGACAGAGATTTCCTTTTAAATATGTATTTCTCTAGAGAATCTAAAGAAAATTTTAAGAGTACCTTCACTTGTTAATTCTGTGTTGATGGTTAAATAAATGGCTACTTCTTGCCAAGACACCCTTGTAAAAGCAGCTGTTGAAATCAAGTGGTTCTTTCCTGACTGTTTCCAAGATTTAAGTAAACAGTGTTTTATCAACAAAGTTGTCTCGTTTGAGAGTTTTGGACTGAGCTGCAACAAACTGAAGACAGAGATCTCAAATGTTCCTAGATTAGATTCAGTGGAAGTGGAAAAAGGTACTGTGGGATGCCCAGATCTCACCCTGTATTAACTCTAAGGTACACAGGCAGTGTGATAATCATAAAACCTTGTTAAACACTAGCTAATAATTATACTTTGTACTTATTCAGAACCTTTAATCTCATAGTCTCAGAGCCCTCTGCAAACATAAACTCATTTTTACAACATTGTAGGAGTAGCTAAACAATTGCTAAAGATGCCAGATCTCTGGGGTAGAAACCATAGAATTGTAGAATCACAGAATGGTTTGGGTTTGAAAGGACATTAAGGATCAGCTCGTTCTGACCCCCCTGCCATGGACAGGGACACCTTCTACTATCCCAGGTTGCTCCAAACCCCATCCAACCTGGCCTTGGACACTTCCAGGGATGGGACAGCCACAGCTTCTCTGGGCAGCCTGTCCCAGGGCTCCACCACCCTCACAGAAAAGAATTTCTTCCTAATATTCAATTTAAATCTACCCTCTGTCAGTTTAAAGCTGTTCCTCATCGTCTTGTCACTATGTGCCCTTATAGAAAGTCCCTCTCCATCTCTGTTGTAGGCCTCCCTTTTAGGGTTTCCCCAAAACCTTCCATTCTCCAGGCTGAACAATCTCAACCACATCAGCTTTTCCTCATAGCAGAGGTGCTCCATCCCTCTCATCCTCTGGACTCACTCCAACAGCTTTTACATTAAAGGTAGCAGAGTAAAAATGAAGCTCTACTTTCCTTGGGCTCTATTCACAAGAACAACAAAAAATTATTTCTCATAACTAAAGAGGTCAGGCTCTTAAACCAGTGACACAAAGACATCCTGCACAGCAGATCACAGACCAGAAAAAAGTTTGCAGCACAAACATTAGGAAAGCCAGTCAGCCATCTTAATCTGATAAACTGGTTTTGGCAACAAATTAAAACAGTTGTTTCATGTTTGTGGGCAGTTTTTAATGGCTTGTTCTTGCATTTTAAGGTACTGGCTCCAGATTTCAGGTTTATGACAGGAAATGTATTTAACTGTTTTCCCTTCAGGCTTTTGCCCTAAAAGAATAATGATGATGAAGTGACTACAGCAAGAGATAACTCATGTCCTCATTGGAATCAGCAAAGAAATGCCTCAAGGTGAGTATCCAGCATAAAATCTAAATTATGCATCCATTTATGTGAATAGCAACATGGAAGTTCCCCAAGTAATCCGGAAGGCTGGCAGATGGCACGGGCTCAACTTCATTAAAAAACAATGTGAAAGACCAGGCTCCAGATTGAGATCTCCTCTCTAAAAGCAGTACAGGGAAACAGCTAATTTCTCCAAATATTCCTATAGCCCCTGACCAGCTATAACTGAACCACTATCAATGTCAAAGGACACATCCAGCTCTCACGTGGCTGTGGCCAGTGTTTTGAATAAGGAGGGGTGGAAAGCGACCACTGAAGTGTGAGATGAGACAGAAAACAGATCTGCTCTCTAACAGATGAGCACAGCTTCCCTGGCCAGGGAAAATTGCAGACACCAGGGACCACAGCTGCCATGAGGATGAGAGGAGTGAATTTAAGCTCCTTCTGGGTTCCTGATGTCAAGATTGCTTTATGCTGGTCTCGTCCCTCACATTTAATCCCACAGTCATCCTCTGGAGACTGACCACTGCAATATCTGCTGGTAACATCGTGTGTTATGGTGTGTTCTGGAATTTTACTACAGTTTTCATTCCGTATATTTCCTCCCAGCTTTCTCTTTGACACTTCACTTCAGCCCTTAAGAGTACCTGCTTGCCTCATTTCCCTTCCTCTTATCCCTGCTGAATTCACTCCAGTGTTCCCCTTCTCATCTCTCCTGTTTGTTTTCCTAATCAAATAAACTCCTTCCATTTTTTACTGAGCACCACTTACTTAATATTTAAACAAATTAAATAAACCAAATCAAATTAAATGAACCAAATCAAAAAGATCTGCTGTCCCTACGTAATGTTTATCTGCTTGTTTAATAAAATATATTGTTCTGTGGACTACTGAAACTGTGAAGTCTTCAGCCATGGATTGCCTTAGCCTGTTTATATAGCATCCAGTGGAAAAAAAAAATCATATTCACAAATGGCATTGAGATCTTGCCATAATAAAGACACTTAGTTATATTGCTGGTGGTTAATAGTACCAACAGTTTAAATGAGAGGTCTAAGCATATAGATGGAAATAAATCCAAAGAAAAGTAACACACTAACTCTTGTATCCTATACTAATTTGAAATATATTCTAAGCACAAACGAGTCTAAAAAAATTAAAAGGAAGAAAACCAATAAATCCCCTTTCCTTTCTTGGAAACTTCCCATCCAAAGCATTATAAATTATCTCCCTTTTGAGCTGGAGTTCCAAGAAATTTGAATCAATATTACATCTCCAGCAGCTAATGAAGGCTGGTTATGTGTAGACAAAACATTCTGCTGTTATCTCAGTAGGCAGAAAAAAACAAACAGAATATTTTATAGCTTAAAATATTTTCCTCCATAAAACATTTTTAATACTGTGTGATCCTGCTAAGAAAATATGCCAAGTTATTTTGTCGTTTTGGTTTGAAATATATAGATGGCTCTTCTATCACTTACCAAAACACTAAGCTAATTTTTCATTGCACAGACAAGCAGCTGGGCGTGGTTAAACATGCTGAAAATCCAGTGTTTTTGGAAAACTCACCTTAATGGCTAAGAAAATACTCCCCTTGTGTGTCATCAGCCTTTGACCCAAAGAGGACCAGAGCATTCACAGGACAGGTCTGACCACGGAGGTGAAGACAAAGGCTTGATGCTTTGAGGTGTGGATTCTGGCCAGGTAAAGCAATGATCCTGGGTTCATTGCAGCTCTCTGGGCCAGGCAGGGCCCATGGGTGCTGCAGGCAGTGACCAAGCATCCTGCCCTGCAGCACACACCTCATCTGGGGTGCATTGCTTCTCCCTCCTCGACTTCCAGGTCACACCAGACCCCAGCCTCTATCCCCCTTTACACTGTTTTCTTGGCTGCATAGATTTATTCCGACAGGAACCAACCAGAATCACCTCCTGGAATTTTGTTTCACTGTGTGTGTGTTGATATTTTAGCTTGCTGAGCCTAGCACTGAGGTGCTAAAGATTTTGATTTTCCAGTGAGGACAGGGGTACTAAATTTTATTCTGCAAATAACAGAATGGAACTCTCTAATGCATCTCTTTCCAAGTCAAAGTAACACAAGGTGTGATGTTCTCTCTTGGAGTCACAGCAAAATAAATAACAAATAAGGTCTGGTGAGCCTTCTGTAAAACAATAATACTATTCCAGTTACCAGCTGATTCAAAAAGAAATCATTTTCAGAGAATCAAGAGGAATGAAAGAGAGGAAAAACCCATCAGATAATTTCCTCTGCAGATTTTTCTAATTACATTTACTTTCTAAAAGACAATCTTTTTCTCCCTCTCCAGGAGTATCTGGTATCTATTATGTCATCAGAAAAACTTGGGGACAAAATCCTAGAACAAAACCTCCCACTCTTTAATTTAAGTCCATGCTGAGGTAATGGNCTGTCATCAGAAAAACTTGGGGAAAAAATCCTAGAAGATTTTAAGTCCATGCTGAGGTAATGGGGAGGCTTTTCTCTCCATACTATAGAGAGTGACAAACAAGAAAGGTGGATGGCTTCTTGTTGGCACAGGAAGAATTTGCATGAAGTAAGGAACTGAACACGAGTTTACAAGTGTTCAAATCAGCACAACAACCTTAGGTGAGACTCTGGGAGACCATCTTGTTTTTGGTTTTTGTTTGGTTGGTTTTTGGGGTTTTTGGTTGGTTGGTTGGTTGGTTGGTTTGTGGGTTGGGGGTTTTTTGTTTGTTTTGTTGTTGTTGGGGTTTTTTTGGTGGGTTTTTTGGTTTTTGTTTTGTTTTTGTTCTTTTTTTCCAGCCATTTGAAGAGCAGGGACACAAGCCCTGCTAAAGTATCTCCAAATGGGTTGATCCTACAGTAGCCACCTCTTTTTTGCCTTCTCCACTGTCTCCCTGGGACTCTGTGGCAGCACCTTAGGTCTGATCTTTCCCCTGTAGCTCCAGTTCTGATGTGTATTGGATTGTTTTTTTCTCAAGTACAAGAAGGAACTTTGGTGGCAGTGGATTAGAGGCACTCAGAAGTCTGGTAATCCAGCAAGTTAAATAACCATTAGTTGTAACAATGCCTGAGCTAGAACAAAACAGCAGTTCTTATAAATAACCACGGGGTTATCACCCATCTCCTCTCCACCAAGTGCTGTGGATCAGCCTCCACTGAAAAAGATCTGTAAGCACTCCATGGTTTAACTTTGATTCACACTGAAGGTTTTTTATGTTCTGCTTCCAGGGGAGACCTGATAGCCCCAGACAGCTAATTCAAAGTGAAATTTTGAGCAGCAGAGGCCTCGGGTACTTTGACCTCAATATTTTGAAGCAGAGGACATAAGGCAGTTAAGATGGCCTATGGATTTAATCATTTTGCAATGTTATCTTCTACTGAAAATATGATTCAATTGTCTTGGTGATTTAATCTATCCCTTGATGTCACAAGTGCTTCCAAATTTTTTAATCTACTTGTTCAGTTCTGCCTGCAATGTATTGTACAGCCAGAAAACAAGATCATTGTCACTGCAAGCCAAAGGTAGAAACCTTTCTGGCAAACCTGTGCAGGGCAAAATCAAGATTTTGGGGATATAGCTGTTTTGGGATTTTTTTTTTGTTTGTTTGTTTTGTTGGGGTTTTGGGGGTTTTTAGGATAAAAAAAAACAACCCAAACCCAAACAAGAAAAACAAAAAACAACAAACCCACAACTGTATCACCTCAGTGAACATACTCTTCTGGGGAGTAAAACTCTACTACACATCTTGTTATCCCAGAGAGATTCTGGGAAGTGGTAGCTGAAAAACATATCAAAAAAAAAAAAGGGGGGGATGACAAAGATGTTGCAGACAGAGTCCTTACACAGAGTCATACTTGGATGCCACATTTTGAAAGTAGTAGGAGAAAAGAATAAATTATAAACCTTTACCTGGACCTGTGACCAGAAGGCAGCACTGTGGACATCTAATCTGACTTCCTGAACAACACAGAGCACTAATCCAGACATTTCAGAAAGGGCCATACCCCAAAACCCTTTGCACAGAGGATTTTATTCCCAAATTAGACAAGAGAGCCAGCATTAAAGAAACATTTAGGCTAGAAGTGATTATAATACAATTGGAGTTGCTTTCACATTTCTTGCTGGAACCGTTTCACAGATGGCAAAGCATCTTTAATTAGAGTTGAGGACCATCAGGAGCAGAGCACAGCAATAGGCATTGTCTCTTCTTGTAGAGAAGAGCTCTGGGATGCAGTGTGCCAATTACAGCTTGGTCAGGGGGTTTCTAATGAAATTATTCCTTTTGTCACAAACTCTTGATGAATGAAGAGCAAAACTTTTCGTGGAACAGTACCAGGCACACAGCAAGGAAAAGTGGACTTGCTAGTCAAGAAGGCAAATTAAATAAAACACAGAGACAGGATGAAAGGCACAGAGCAGAAAAACAACAGCAGAGAGATTCAGTGCATTCAAATCATGGCAGAGAAATTCAGAAATTCAGGCACTTCCATAACATGAGCAAGATTTAGTTCCCCCTTTTCCTGGACAAAAGTCAGTGTATCCATAGAAATTGCTTTGATGCCAGTGTACCACGAGGCTGAGCTGACCATCAGTCTTACTGGGGGGCTGCTCTCTATCTCCTGCTGCAGAGCTTTTATCCTGTGTCAACAGCTAACACCCACTGGGCCTCACTGGGGAATGTCCCACACTCGGGTTTCCATGGAAAACTCACCTTGGACATTGGATCCCAACCCTCCTCTCCAGGCTACATTGCTCTATTTTAAGGATTGTTTTTAAAATATGCCAGAGAAGATAATTGTACAGCTGATCCTGGCATTCACCCTGGGTAAGGCAGACAGGGTGCAGCCTTTATTCCTGATCTCTTGTTCTTCCAGCCTCCTTTTGCCCCTCTACACTTAAAAACCCAAACCAAACAAAAATCCACCACAAAACAAAAACAAACAAAAAACCAAACAAACAAACCAAAAAAAACACAAAAAACCCCAAAAGGCCAAAAAACCCCTCCATCCTAATTAACCAACCAAAACCTACCAAACCCTAAGATAAATACATCAAGGTAATGCGGTTTTTATTATTTCATTGTGAAACTGGATTCCCACCCCTTTAGCTGCCTCCACTTCAATCAGGCAGCAAATAATTTTTGTGCCAAGACCTGTTTCCTGTATTTTTGTTTGTCTGGAACAATACTACACTTGTCCTTAAGTAACAACTACAGTAAACCTGACAGACATTCCTATAAAGGAACCCAATAATCTGAGTCTAGAAGGTTTTACATTTAGACTTTCAGCTGACAACTGAGAACTCAGGTTTAGATTTTGCACATTGCCTCTGAGCCCAGTTCTCTACTCACTCAGTCCAAGACCTAATTGATTTTTAGAAGACTGGAAAACCTTCTCTTGTGATAATCTCTGTTGGGTCAGGCAGGACAGAGAACTTTATAAGTATGATTAAAAAACAAACAAACAAAAACACAAAACAAACCAACCCAAACAAACAAACAAGAAAAAACTTCAAAGAAACTCAAAACCAAAGACATAGCAGAAAAGCCCAACAGAATCCTCCCCAAAATTCAAAACAACTGCTTCCCACCTCCATCCTCATCTCTAATTAATGTTTTGAATGAAGCAAATTAAATTAGAACTGGGATTTCAAGGCAACCACCTCTGCACTGGAAATTGTGTGCATTCAAGCGAGAGGCATTTGTTTTTCCTTGGATGCTTATCTTTTTCCAAATGATGGATTTGCAAAAAGGGCAGCTGCAATGGCTGCTAGATTGGTTTTGTGCCTCTGACTGATTCCTGTCTCACTTCCGCAGTTGGATGATGATTAACTCCCTGATTTATCCCTTCTTGAAGTGCATAACTCTCTCCTTGTGACAGTTTCACAATCAGCTGTAGGGTCAAGGAGGAACCTCATCTGTGGGCTTATTGTAGATAAACCCCAAGTGGTCTAAAGGTCTCATTTTAAATAGAGAAGCCAACTTCTGGCAGGCAGTCATTGAGGAGGGGAAGTCACATGTTATCCTAAGGTTGTTGAATATTACAACACAAGGTTTTATGGGAAAAGCACTTTGATAAGAAAAATTATGCAGCCACAGACTTGAGAGTGGTTTTGTTTTGTTACCAGTACAAGCAGAAGGGGATTAGTGAAATGTAACCATTTGGAAAGCAGGGATGCAAAGGATGGTGTGTTATTGTACATTGTGTTAGATAGGGAGCATAGGAACATTAACAGAATTCCCTGGCTCTGGGAAGGTAGTCCAATAGCATCCAGCTGCAGAAATAAAGCTGCAAAAAAGGAATCAGCACCTTGCAGCCAGGGTGCTGTGCTGAAAAGTCAAGTGTGACCTCAGCTGCTGGCTTGGTCACATCTCCTCTGAAGGGTCACAAAGCACAAACCTCTGTGCCTAAACTTCAGCCCTGTGCAAGGCACCCAGGCTGCTGTAGGGGTGCAGCATTTCCTGTGCTTGTGCTGAAACGTGGAACTTCAGCAGCACTGCTTTGGTGCAGGTGCTGGTGTCCAAAAAGGTTACAAATGTGGGATTGTCCTCTCTGCTCAAGCTGCTGCTTTTGTTGTGCCTGAGCCTACGTATACCTCACCTTAAAGACCTGCCTCAATCATGAACTCCAAAGACATGGACAAGCTAGGAAGAAACAACCCCTAAAACAAAGTTTTAAGGGTACAGAGCTGGGGGGAGAAGCACATTTGAAGCAGCACCACCAGTGATGCAGGTGTGCTGGGACAGGCAGCGTGAAGTGACACCCTGCCTAACAACATGAGAGCATGGTGGCAGTGAGAGCACAGGTCACACACTCTGGTGGAGGGAGAAGCCTAAACCACTGAACAACTCTTCTGAGAAGGGGGGGAAAGCTGAGATTTAATGATCTGAGATAAGAAAAGGTCAGATTCCTCCAAGGCTGGTCAGTAACCTCAGTTAAGCCTAGGCTGCTGCTCTGCACACTTGGCCCTGTGCCAGCCCCAGCTTATTCTTTATTTCTCCAGTGGTGCTGGTGCCATCCCAGTGCAAAGCAGAGGTTGTACAGAAAATTCCTTGTTAGTTTTGTTGCTGAACGCATTTTCAGCTGGATCAGTCCAATGATCTTGCTCACCCCACAGATGATACAGTCAACACAAAAGGAGGATTTGTGGCTAGGGGTGGGGGAAGGCCACATCTTTTCTTGAAAGGCCCTGGGGATGCAGGTTTTAAATGAATGTCAAGTAGAACACTCCAAGGAAAAACAAAGGTGCCCGGTAAGAATCAGGTGGTCTGGAAAACCATTCCTCAACAGCTTTTTTTTTTTTTTTTNGTAACAACTACAGTAAACCTGACAGACATTCCTATAAAGGAACCCAATAATCTGAGTCTAGAAGGTTTTACATTTAGACTTTCAGCTGACAACTGAGAACTCAGGTTTAGATTTTGCACATTGCCTCTGAGCCCAGTTCTCTACTCACTCAGTCCAAGACCTAATTGATTTTTAGAAGACTGGAAAACCTTCTCTTGTGATAATCTCTGTTGGGTCAGGCAGGACAGAGAACTTTATAAGTATGATTAAAAAACAAACAAACAAAAACACAAAACAAACCAACCCAAACAAACAAACAAGAAAAAACTTCAAAGAAACTCCAAACCAAAGACATAGCAGAAAAGCCCAACAGAATCCTCCCCAAAATTCAAAACAACTGCTTCCCACCTCCATCCTCATCTCTAATTAATGTTTTGAATGAAGCAAATTAAATTAGAACTGGGATTTCAAGGCAACCACCTCTGCACTGGAAATTGTGTGCATTCAAGCGAGAGGCATTTGTTTTTCCTTGGATGCTTATCTTTTTCCAAATGATGGATTTGCAAAAAGGGCAGCTGCAATGGCTGCTAGATTGGTTTTGTGCCTCTGACTGATTCCTGTCTCACTTCCGCAGTTGGATGATGATTAACTCCCTGATTTATCCCTTCTTGAAGTGCATAACTCTCTCCTTGTGACAGTTTCACAATCAGCTGTAGGGTCAAGGAGGAACCTCATCTGTGGGCTTATTGTAGATAAACCCCAAGTGGTCTAAAGGTCTCATTTTAAATAGAGAAGCCAACTTCTGGCAGGCAGTCATTGAGGAGGGGAAGTCACATGTTATCCTAAGGTTGTTGAATATTACAACACAAGGTTTTATGGGAAAAGCACTTTGATAAGAAAAATTATGCAGCCACAGACTTGAGAGTGGTTGTGTTTTGTTACCAGTACAAGCAAAAGGGGATTAGTGAAATGTAACCATTTGGAAAGCAGGGATGCAAAGGATGGTGTGTTATTGTACATTGTGTTAGATAGGGAGCATAGGAACATTAACAGAATTCCCTGGCTCTGGGAAGGTAGTCCAATAGCATCCAGCTGCAGAAATAAAGCTGCAAAAAAGGAATCAGCACCTTGCAGCCAGGGTGCTGTGCTGAAAAGTCAAGTGTGACCTCAGCTGCTGGCTTGGTCACATCTCCTCTGAAGGGTCACAAAGCACAAACCTCTGTGCCTAAACTTCAGCCCTGTGCAAGGCACCCAGGCTGCTGTAGGGGTGCAGCATTTCCTGTGCTTGTGCTGAAATGTGGAACTTCAGCAGCACTGTTTTGGTGCAGGTGCTGGTGTCCAAAAAGGTTACAAATGTGGGATTGTCCTCTCTGCTCAAGCTGCTGCTTTTGTTGTGCCTGAGCCTACGTACCTCACCTTAAAGACCTGCCTCAATCATGAACTCCAAAGACATGGACAAGCTAGGAAGAAACAACCCCTAAAACAAAGTTTTAAGGGTACAGAGCTGGGGGGAGAAGCACATTTGAAGCAGCACCACCAGTGATGCAGGTGTGCTGGGACAGGCAGCGTGAAGTGACACCCTGCCTAACAACATGAGAGCATGGTGGCAGTGAGAGCACAGGTCACACACTCTGGTGGAGGGAGAAGCCTAAACCACTGAACAACTCTGCTGAGAAGGGGGGGAAAGCTGAGATTTAATGATCTGAGATAAGAAAAGGTCAGATTCCTCCAAGGCTGGTCAGTAACCTCAGTTAAGCCTAGGCTGCTGCTCTGCACGCTTGGCCCTGTGCCAGCCCCAACTTACTCTTTATTTCTCCAGTGGTGCTGGTGCCATCCCAGTGCAAAGCAGAGGTTGTACAGAAAATTCATAGTTAGTTTTGTTGCTGAATGCTGAATGCATTTTCAACTGGATCAGTCCAATGATCTTGCTCACCCCACAGATGATACAGTCAACACAAAAGGAGGATTTCTGGCTAGGGGTGGGGGAAGGCCACATCTTTTATTGAAAGGCCCTGGGGATGCAGGTTTTAAATGAATGTCAAGTAGAACACTCCAAGGAAAAACAAAGGTGCNCAAGAAAAAACAAAGGGTCCCGGTAAAAATCAGGTGGTTTGGAAAACCCTTCCCTAAAAGCTTTTTTTTTTTTTTTTTTCCAGGTCTCAGCTAGGTGCCTTGTGCAAGGTGGTCACAAATTCTCAGTCACACCAGGTTGGGGTGGACATAAAGACACCAGAGGACATCCAAAAGATGGCAGCAACTGGACTGTGTGCTTATTTGTCTTACACCAGAGAGAATGAGCCTGTCACTGCCTTGAAGGAGTGCAAGGAAACACACCCAAAAGGGTTTCCAGCAAGGAAATAAGAGATGCTTTGAGCACAGCTATTTTGTCTGCTTCCTTGAGGGAAGAGTCAAGCCTGAACGTGTAATGAGTAGCCAGAGGCTGAGCAGGGCTGGGGGGTGACTGTGTTTGAGGAAGGATTATGCAGTGCTGAGAAACCAACAGATTTTACTCCCACAGCTTTTATAGGCTTGCTCTGTTTTCTCCAGGTTATAAAGTTGTTTTGAAGCCTGGGTCATTGACGTCAGCACGTCACATCCATTCAGCCTTGAATCTTTCCTGACAGTGTTTTTATGCACCTGCCAGCCAGCAGCACACACACAAGCACTAAGAAAGAATGGTGAAAGAGGCTTTCATTGCCACCACCACAGCAGAGGCAAGCGTGGCCCCCCTCAGGAAAGGTTAAGTGACCAAAGCACTCCAATATGAGAGATCTTGGAGACAAAAATATAAAAAAGTAACTAGAAAAGAAAAAGGGGGAAAAAAAAAAAAAAAGGTAGGTTGTGGATTTTTTTTTTTTTCTTTTGTAACAAGAAATAATGAGCTTAAATTTCCAGGAAGGACAGTTAAGTGTTGACACAAGATTAAAGCTTTCTAACAGCACAGAGGGAGGGTGAAGTGTGGGACCAGTTTCCTAAAAGAGAACTCTTCCTCAAGAGCAGATTAGACAACTCTGTCATGGGTGATTTAAAGTAGCTGGATGGAAAAGTAAGGAGAAAGGTTTCTGGGGTTCTGAGTTAGCCATCAATACATCAAAACTCAGGATCTTTAAAACTGAAGCATGGGCAGCATCACTGCAGCCAATATCATGGCACAGAGCAGAGTCAGCCTCAGCTTGCAGTGAGAACATTTCTCCTTGTGACTTCAGGCACCCCACAGCTCTCTCTCATTGCTGCCATAAGTGAAGCTGAGCTCACTGCCTGGCCTCAGATTGTGGCAAAGAGATTGATTAACTGGAGATGAGAGCTATGAGGCTCAATTTCACTATTTGGGACAATTGGGAAGTGATTTTTCTCTGCCTAGGAAGGGAATCTAGTTCATAACATTACTTGTCTCCTCTAGCTTACAGTCTATAAATCATTACTTAAAAAAAAAAAACAAACATTCAGAGATACATGAAAACAGCAAAAATACGGAAGGAGAAAGAAGGAACTAGTCTTGCATTACTTACTCTATATATCAAACAGTAATTAACAGTAGTTAACACCACACACAGAAACTGCTTTGGTCCAAATTTTGTACTTTTTAAAAAAAAAAAATCACAAAATCCCCACACAAATCCCTCAACTTTATTGTTACTTGTGGCAGTTGGCATCATGTATGCTCCATTCTTCAGCATCTTCAGATCTATATTGCTTTTCCTTGGTTCATACCAGATTAACCTTTTGAAGGCCAATGGAACAAAGACTATCTGCTATCTTTTCAGCTAAATATTGTGAAGTACAGTTTTTATTCAAAATGCTGCTTTAGGCACATTTTATATGCTGTTGCTCACGGTGTAAGACTCTTGTTACTACCAGAATGGCCAATAGGCCCAGACTTTGTGGTCTAAAGAGGTCCAGAGGCAGCTGCACTGCTCCTTGCTTTTGTTATTTGCACCAAAATGCAACTTAATATTACATTACAATACAACAAAATATTTTTGCCTCTTTGATTCTGTATGGCTCATACACAGCTGTCCTCCACAGTGCAGTAGCTGTAATTACTAGCTAAAACAGGCACAGGGTCTGAACACAGGGCTCTACTCAGAGGCCTTTCCCCCACAAAGTGGATTTTTACCTTTTGCCCATCCCTGAGTGACCCGAACCTACATTCAAAAGCAGAGATGTAGATTTTTGGTACAAGATGTGATTAATGCCAACAGCTCAGCAGGGATCATAAGAGCAGCAAACGTTTATGGACAGTGGAGCCACACCTACACCACATGAGATGCACACTTCAGCAGGAGTTTTAGATTTCATATTGCAGAGCTGCTTGACCAGCTGAAAGTGTTGCCTTCAGATAGTCAGGGTAGAGTGAGGACTGCTGGGCTTTCCTGACGTGACATTTCAGGCCCTGAGGTTTGATAAACTTAAGCTCAGCGGTTTCATTGCTTCGTTTAGATCTTGTCTAGTCCTAATTAAGAGTCATCATATCAGAGACTTGCAAAAATCTGCCTGCAACAGAAAACCACGATGCTCAAAAAGTGGAAGAACCTTCAGGAGGAACATAGATGTGTGGTGAGGGAAAGGTTGACTCACAAAATCCATTGTCTTTGACAAAGCAGCCCGAGGCATGTGACCACCAAGAGAAGGGACAAAAATAGGGCAAACCACTTGCAAGTCCTATGCTTTCTCTAACTGTTGATAAATGCTTCATTTCAAACAAAACCTCTTTGTAGCACATTATTTCTCATTCACCTGCTGCAGTTTTCACAAGAAAAAAAAAAATCTCAAACCCTCAAAAACCCCTACAGGTTATGCTGATCAAAACAAATTATTGTAACTTTTTTCTACTGTACTAATATTCCCTCCAAAGCCAAACAAATCCCTGTTTTGATGTCTGTTATGGGAATGATGCTGCAACAAAGATTTCCATACATTTCCCTTCTGTCTCCAAACCAGATTCCCTGGAATCAGCACAATACAGACACAACATGGCTGATTTTCTAATTTCACAGGAATCAACCACCACATCTAAGACCAGGTGATGCTATACTTGGACACAGGTGGAGAAAAATCCAGGGTAAGTATTTCTATTCTTTTAACTAATGCATTTTATTTTTAAAAAGTTACAATTCACCTCATAGTGAATTGTACTACTGAGAGTTAAGGAAAAAAAAAAAAAAAAAAGACTGATACACATAATATTTTCCAGATGTAGAAACAATTACAGAAGACCTTATAAAGAACTCAGGGTGCTCTGAACAGGCTGAGTAAATGCTGTACATTTTTGAGAACAGGGGTTGACATGGCTGAGGATAGAATATATGTGAAGAAATATTTCTAGGGGTGGAATGCTCTTCTGCTGGGGCAAAGCAATGGTTATTTATTTTCAGTGTTTAGTTTAGAGATAATAACTCATACACAATGACAAAATTCAAATTAGTCTCTAAGACCATCAGAAAAGCAGGGGGAAATTGTCTACCACTACAGAGCAAAAAATACACCAAAAATAGAATTACTTGAAAGGTGAATAGCAATTGCTGAGTAGTCTACTCAACGATTCAGTTGAGTAGACTTGTGATAGATGAGCTCTCCATGCCTAAAATACTCCCAGAGATTCAGAACCCACTCAATTTACATGAGAAGTTTGATAATATCTGTTCCTTAAATTATCTTTTAGATTTTTTTGTTGTTTTTTGGGTTTTTTTTAACTGGAAACAGAGACATTTGGTTGGTTTTTTTACTGGAAACAGAGACACTGCAGCCAGGTAATTCACAGAAATAACACTGCCATGGTCAGGCACTGTCAGGAGCCTGATTGTTCTGATAAAGACCAGGTGAGTCACAAAGAACATTCTGCCTCTGCAAACATGCAGCTTTTATAACATCTTTTTTTTCTTTTAAAGTAATTACCCAAGTTAAAATGAAGTCTCTTCTACGTTTTATGTAGGTTCTGGAGACTCAGATTCTGTTGTTGTGGTCACCATTTCTTAGTGGAAAAGCATTTGTAAATCAAGTGTTTAGAATGATATTGGCCTGTATTGAAATGATTTTAATTGGGATAATATTTATGTATTTGACATTTTAGACTGCATATCATTCCGAAAATCCACACTTTTTTTGGTAACTCTTAACAGAATTAATAAATGTCATAATAAAACCAAGCTCAGAAAGACCTCCCTGATTTAATATTAATCCTGAAGGGCACAATATTAAATCTTAGGAATAACTGGATTGGTGTCTCCATATTGTTTCCATAAGATGCCAAATTAAAGCTTGCAGCCTCTTGCACTGAACTATGGTTTCTTTTAAATTCTGATCTGAACTCCTATTTAACTCTCCATTATTAGGATCAGACCTTCCAGAAATGTGCAATTATCCTGATATTCAGAAAGGAAATAAAATCATGTCCGTTTTTAAGCAATATACCAGGAAATTGCCAGGGGCTTGTTCACCATTACTTTGATTTTCCCTTCATCCAGGAGCCCTCTTGATTGCCCCAGGGCATGGACTATATTTAATCACACCTTTTCACATGAGCACATTTACAAGCCCATAACTTTAGAGAGCAGATGACTTGTGAGATTCATGATGTCTGAAAACCCATATCCCTGTCAAGAAAAAGGGATGTGCATGACACCTGATCTGACTGCCAGCAGCCTGAATTTCTTTATTTCTTATTTGAAAATTAATTGCAAGATTACAACCTAAAGTGAATTCTAACCCCTATTCTTTACAAAGAATTCCACTCTTCCCTATTTAATAATAAAAAAAAAAATTTAAAAAAAAATAAAAATTAAAGGAGTTGCAGTGGCTGGGTGCTCTGAGCTGCAGGAGAGGCTGGTGTTAGTGCAGAGATGCCAAAACAGCAACACAAAAGAAAAAAATGGCAACAGCCTTCATGCAAATGCAGCTGAAAATACTTTGAAGAGGACTTTTCTTTCAAACATCCTGAAAGTCACTTTCAAAGAAAGGCATAGTGATCCTTCTTAATGTTTACAAGGTTTACATGCACTTATTAAAAATATAGAAATTCCCAAACAGAAACTCCTAACTCTGATAACTCCCACATGATAACTTTCATGATAAAGGTCTGATAACTTTCACATGAAGTTCTGCTTAAAATCTGACATTTCTGTACAATTCAAACTAGTGTGTTCTACACTGAATGACTCATCACATCGTGCCTGACTCGTGTTTGGTTGCCTATCTGTAGTTTATTGTTATTTATTCAACTTGGATGGTTAAATTTAAAACTGATTTTCAGTTCAGCACATTTTAAACCTACTTATTCATGTGAGGAAGAAGAAAATGATGTGACAAAGACAACTGGCCTAACAGGCCCATAAATTGGATCCAGTTTGCAAACAGCAGCAATCTTTAATTGAGTCATTTCAAGAACTTTAGAGAAATTGGAAGTCTAATAAGTCTTCTAATAACAGTGAAGCATGAAACTTTGGCTTTCAAACATCTTCTTTTAGGAGTGCACCCATCCTGACAGCTCATGTCCACTGCAAGGTGTCACAGTTTAGGGACCTTCAACAGCACCTGCTCAGGCTTTCATTCATGCACTGTAACATATTGTGTGTATTTATAAAATTATGACAAAAAATAGAAACCTTCAGAGGCATTTGTGTAAGCTGCAGTTTTCCTGCATCCAGCATTCAGATGAATAAACTGAGAAGGAGGAATGCATTTTCTTGGGGAACAGCAGCAGCGCAAAATTGACTCTGAGGTCTAGTTCTGCCCACATAAAATCTAAATATTTCTTTAAAAAAAAAAAAACCA